>CM073777.1:87736581-88072402 GCA_037158775.1 Hetaerina titia
GAGATGATGTCAGGATTTAATAATATAGGTATAGTAGTATTTGTTGAATAATTGGTATCCACAATATTTCAATCGACTATTGACATGAACATTCAATAATTACCAACTATGAATGGTATTTTGATTCCCACACGAAGTGGTTCAGCTTGGAGGGCACAAAGTTGGACCAACGCAGAAGGGTGCCCGACACATCCCATTCAAAAACATCACAGAATCCTTCACTCAAATTAAGTAACTGCTTGATTTCTGTAGCAAACTCGATGCGTATGATAAAAGATCTTTTGCAAAATATTCACCATTTTAGCATGGGTTTGCAGCGATTAATGTAAATAAATCAAGCCATTTTATTCAAAGAAATATGTGCTGTATATTCTGCCCTAAATTAAAAGATTTTCTGTTGCTATTGGTGAGGCGCAGATGGAATTATTGCTATCAATGTATTCACCGAGCGCAGGGCGCTGGTCACATGGGTTTGAAAGTCGTATATTGAAAGCAAAACTTAGAAAAGATGTGATGAAGAAAGAAGAGCGAGGGCAGCGAACACTCTGGGAATTTGAACGTGGGTTAATCACGAGTTGGGCAATAAAAAAGGCGAAACCGAGGGCTAAGTGAAATAGGAATGAACCAATCGCATCAGGACAGGGGCATCTGGTGGCGAAGAAAGCAAGCTTCCATTTTGATTGGAGATACGGAAATATTTATTACTTCCCATGCCACTCCCATCCGGCCAATAAGGTGATGAAAGGGGATGGGGAAGAGGACAAAACCATCAAACGGAGCTTTTACGCCTAACACAGAACAAGGAGCGACCTTCTTCTCTTTTATATCGTTCTCGGCGTTAAGCGGCTTCATTCCCACGAGCCATATCAAGAGACCTCCGGACATAAAGACCAAAGACCACCTTACCAAAGATTCCCCTTCGCAATTCATGTCTTCTTTGGAGATAAGTTATTCTTCCGTTGAGGAAAATGCCTCGAATTCTGCATCGTTTTCGATTAAAGTTCACATTTTTTTAATCCACCGGTGTGTCAGGAGTTGTTAATATCAAATATCATTGGGCAAAGCTCTATGAAGGAAGAACTTGCAGTTAAATCCAAGTGACTTAAAAGAAAACTGTATAAGAGATGAACTGATAATGGCCGCCGTGAGGATAAAATTAAAATGAGATGACTGCCCCGAATATTACCGGATGACTCCGTCAAAACGTTACTGTAGCAGCATTTCCCGCAGTTTCTTAGACTTTATCAAAGGTAAAACACCCAAACACCGAAGGTAAGGTAGTGTTTAAAAGTTGGTTTTAACGTCTTGGACTGTGGCATTGTATGTACGGTATTTCGTCACAACATCTTGTTCCTTTAAAGCCCCCAAAATTTCAGATCGTTAGAGGGTATCTCAATAGCTTAACTGGTTAATGCAATCAGCCGGATATCGAAGGATCCGGGTTCGAATTCTGGTCAAAGCTAATGATTTTTGCATTCAGAAATTGTTGCATTGTAATTAAAATTTCACCACAAGTATTGGTGGTGCCCCTGAAGTCAAGTTTATTATTAATGAGTTGACGGCGGTCTCGTAACAGCTGCTAGGGCGATGTGACCTCTCCACATTTCTCCAGCCTTTCTATCTGAGAAAGGGGAATTCGCAATGGTAGTTTGAAAATGTATAAGCCTTTGATGCGAATAGTGCATATAATTATACCGAAATATGTGTCACGGAGAATTTTTTTATCCTAATCTTCAACGAAAACGAGCAAAATGGAAATGAAAAACAATTTTCAAGACAAAAAATGCTGCACTAAGCATTTTCATTAAACTTGTCCAAGATTGAAATCACTCCTCAGCCATGAACAAACGAGTTATGACTAAATATTTCAGCCTGTATTGCATTTGAAAATAGATAAAAGGAATAAGAGATTTAATTGCTTCCTCTCTTTGTTCGATTAAACATAGTTAATGACTATTAAGAGTCGGATCGCAACTTCATCAGACTTTATCTCAGCCTACCGACACTCCTCCCAGAACATAATACCCTCGTGTGAGTCTAAATGTTTTCACCGGGCACGGTACATTTCCTGTTGAGAAATACTATACAATGATTATTTATCATTATTCCTCGAAAGGACAAGGAATCGTCATCTTCAGAAAAGGGAAAACCCATATGATGAGTTAATTTGATTATTTTCTATGACTCGTGGTGCCAAAATATGCTCTATAGAACCTGGATACATTAAAGGTACCTAATTCGAGACGTATGTAACTGTTTCCAATGAAATTCCTTCTCCGGCGTTACAAAGGAGAGTGTCAATTCTTGGATTTCACCAACACCTCCTTTAATTGATAGGCCTAGCCTCATACATATGTTTAAATTATCAACACAAGCTGAAACGATTATTTACTACCAGTTTTCTCCATAAATCGTTGATTCAGTTTTGACTAATACAATTCGGAAGTTTTTTCGATTCTCCAAAAGGTCTCCATGAAAGGGTGGGGGGAAGGAAATGGGCACTCGTTCGATACACGACTCTGATCGGCAAAGCGGTCATATAATTCCCCTGACCACCAATCCACTACCATTAATCCATCTTTCCCACGAATCAACACGTCTCACTAATAACCACCGGCAGGTAAGACATTCACTGACCCTCCCGTCGCCAAACCAACTTCCAATCTAACGTCTCCATCCTGCCGAACGAAGTGGAACAACCAATCTTCGTTCCTTTTCGCCCTTGACCCGCACATAAATACTTCTCATGCCGTCACTTACCCTACAATTTACAAATTCAAGTTTTGCCCAATACCTCATTACACCATTGGTTATGTACATTTATTCCTTTTATTAATACGCCAGCATCAATTTCCATTGTCTTCACTCTTGAATTAAGATTTGATAAAAATGTATTCCTCAGAATTAATATTTTCCGTTTCAATGAATGAGCAAGATAAAAGACACTAAGGAATTCAAAGAACCCATGCTATTCTCAGTATTTACATGATTAGTCTATTTTTAATAGTCAATATTCTTTGCTGGCGGGCTGTGTGAACAAGACGATGTTGCTGTCAGAAAACCAAGGTTTTCGATTCAGACGAGATAATTTTCAACTTTTGAAAAATAAATTTCTTCTCTTATGCAGGGGAAAAATAAATAAGCGTTAGCGTTGAACACAAGCCGTCTTATAAGCGATAGTATTCCTATATTACGGCGAAGGATACTAGTGATCATATCGAAATAACTTTCCTTTTACATATTTGCTAGTCGTACACTAACCAGAGAATCAGATTACGATATCAGAACTGGTGATGAAAGGAACTACACGTAGGTATATTTCACCAAACTGTATATGTGTATATTGTTATCATACCTAAAATACAAAATAACGTTTTAAATGGGCTTGGAAACATAATATTCACGTAATAACTTTTATTGTATCACTGTGCTGTAAATTTTCTCCATCCGATTCCTTTTCTCGCAGGATCGCAGAAGGCTCACTGTTACGTAGGCTTAGGATCTTTACCCTTCCGAAATCGTTATAGAGACATCTAATTTCTTGTTTCAATGTAAATAAATAAGCATTTTCACATTAAATAATACTCGATGATTGCCATCATAATATTTTTCAGTGTGCTTAGACTACGTGCTTTAAATTATTTTGAGATAATGCAGCTTTAGATTTTACAAATAACCTAAAGTTTTTTAAATATAGTTGGATGAAGGATTTAGCATTTTTTTCCGGCGTATGAAGCATTCGGAGTCCCCTCGGGTTTTCCACGAGGTCAGAAATTTCGCCGCCGACGTTTCGAAGGCTAACTATGCCAACGTTCTCAGGATGTTGAGTCACTCAATTCTCTGCTCACGGTGGCGGTGTTAGCCTTCGAAACTTCGGCAGCGAAACGCATGACCTTAAAAAAAACCCAAGGAAACTGCGCATAGTCTGAAGTAGCAGTCTTGCGCCAAATGTAATATGTGAATGCCTAGGAAGAGTTTTAAGTCGCTTGAAAACTTAATTGTTTAATTAAGTAAAAGTATATACCGCTAATCATATCCACATTTGAGGAATTTCAGTTGTTTTCCACAAGGTTTTTGCCTGAGGCAGGACCTCTCGGAGGGAGTTTTCTTTGCTCGCATCTACAGGTATGTTCACAAAAAAACTGGGCAGATGTGTTATTGAATATCTTAAGTATTTTTGCTAAATAAATATAAAATTCGAAGGCCTAAGGCAGGGTGAACAAGAACAATAATAACATATTTCACTAAAATTCTATACAATATGGAATATACAATTGTTGCACTTGAACGAAGAAAAATAAAGATGTACAGTGTTAGACTTTGGGGCACCTAATATTCGAGCGACCACAACAAAACTACTTACCTATGAGAGGATCTTATTACCAAAACGTACTCGTAAGTATTCCTGATTTAAATATATCAGTTAAGAACACCTTGCGTTATAAAGGTGCTTAATCCTCAAATTATGAATAAATACGCCTAATGACGATACGATACGATAAAAGACCCATTGATGTTAATAACTCGTGCAATTGAACTTGCAAATACAGGGTCTGAGTAGCCCGGACAATTTAATAGCATAACTTTAACCACCACGACCATATTGTTTAGGAGGAGAGAACGTGAAAATTGGATAACTTCCCGGGCGACTTCACTCCCTAGAGTTGGTTTACTCTGAGGGCGCTTCCCGACAAGACATTCCCATCTTCGTCGGTCTATGGCTGCTGGGAGGCGCGACCGAGATGATCTATCGATGACGCGAAGAGGGCGTGTTTAGGGGAGAAGGCTGAGGGTGGGAAAAGGCGGTGAGGGGAAAGGCGGTCTCTGGGGTTCTAAGTGAGAAAGAAACAGATACGCTGTCGGCCTTCCCCTTGTGCATCCGGCCGAAAAAAGGGGGCGAAGTGTGGGCGTGGGACTGCGGTCGACAGAATGCGAGGGCCGGTTTACCTAAAGGGCTTTTAACAAAAGGACAAGGGCTTGGTGTGGGGAGGAGATAAAAAATGAGGTAAAGGGTTGCTGCGGTGGGGATGGTCGAGGAAAGGTGGAATCGTAAGATTTCGTCGTTTGACGGAGGGGCTGAGACATGGTGTGATGCTAATGGGACGAACACGGGAAGTTTCCAACCTTCGTCGGCAAGTGGGATTTCAGTTCAAGGGAAAGTGGTGGACACCATTTTTTGCATTTTTAGTCCAGACCTGTGGCATTCGTTTAGCCATACTTTCGTAAAAAAGCATTTTAATGTACAAGCACACATTTAGCTTAAAAATGCCCCATCAATTTGGATAAAGGATAGATAAAAAGCGATAGAAGATTTCATTCTCTCTGTTCATTTCGTATGTTAACATCGACAAAAACCTTTTTCCAAAATCCTCCCAACAACTCGGACTGATACATTTCGGCAGCATTGTCATCGTGCAAAATGAGAATCAAAATTACAGACATCCGCTGCTGCCAAAAACAATCTTCAACTTAATTCTGTGATTGTCTTAGCTTACCATTAGGAATACCATAAATGAATGTTTTCACCTTCATATCAATGATTGGATATTAAAAGTCAATTTTACACCACGATATGAACGATCAATCGTTTTCGTTTCACTTCTATTTCCAGTATTAATGTTAGAGTATTATGAAAATGAGAAGAAAACTTAGAAGCCTGAAAACATCAGGAATTAGATCGACTAAAATGGTAGAAAACAGGCATGGTGCAGGCAACCTTCATCTCTATCGCCACTAGCCTTCAATCTACCATAGCCAGGACAAGAATGTGAGGACACCAGTCATAAGAATTAAAATTGTTGAACCAAACATTCCTGTCTAACATGGCAACTCCAAGGAGATGTTACTTCCGCAAGGCTTAGAAGTGATGAGATTGATTGGCAGGTATATTATCTTTGTAGCTGGAAACGGTGGGTTTTTTCTTTTTGTTCTTCCCCTGGCATTGGCCTGAAATGACTAGGGAGGAAGAATTGGGTGTGGAGAGTGAAGCGGTATGCGGGACGAGGAATGGGGCAAGGAACGACTGTAACCTGCGATTGGTAGTCTCCGATCTTATCTTGTTCAGTGGATCTCTCATGGGATGTTATATTTGGGAGCACAGCGCGAGCATGAGACGACCGTTCGCCTTTCCCTACAATTCCAACAAAAAGAAATCGTTGTTGCGAGTACCAATGATTCGGAAACTTTTATGTATTCAAAAGTTCGGATAAGACGTGCACTTCTGGATTGTTCGGCAAAATAGCCCAGGACATTTTCCTCCTCACCCGAGTGTCTTCGTGCATGTATATTTTTAGCTTTTCGTTTATTGCGAGCTCAACTTTTTAAGCTCTTTAATGCTTAGTTTCAAACATAAATACCAGAATTATTCACGCTCAAGTTTTACCAGCAGCATCTTTATTTAAGATAGGTATACATTTCACGAGTAAATAACTAGCGTTACTTGAGAGGTTTCCTCTCTCGTTCAATTTCATCTTGTCCACATATCCTTCCCTAAAATCTATATCTTACAACGCAGAAATATGGATGAGGGAAGGAACACGACCAACGGGGCGCTTAATAGTGTGATTTAAGGTCGAGAGAGATGGTGGAATTCCCAAAAGCTACACATTAAGTCTTCCAAATGGCAGAAAATATGACACGTCCTTTTTTTTATATGAATATGATTTTTGCCCTCTCCATTTGAAATGGGGGCCGCAAGCTAAGAGAGACATCAAAGAATGAAATAAAATACACATCCAAATACTTCTTGGAAATGAAAGAGAAGCGCCAAAGAAAATCATATAATCTCGCCGGGTGTTACCTTTCTCGTTTTTAAACTCCTGCTATGAAATTGTGACCACAAATTATCCCACCTTCAGTTTCGATTCCTCTTCACGTCATTTTCCACCCTTTTTTGTGCACCGAACTTTCCTCACTCCATTCCATTCAATATTCAGCTGCCTCTTTCTTTTAACTTTGTAAAAGCGACGCCGAGAGTAAAAAAATTCCAATTTCCCATTCAGACTCGGGAAAAAATATTTTCCCCGCGCCCTTTCTCTACGAAGCATTTCCTAAATGGGTTCCATGTTGAAGCCCTTGTCTGCCCCCTTTTCTTTGCCTCGATAGAGAAGGGGACGACAGAACAGGAGTAGGAGGCAGGGTGTAAAATATAGGACTAGTTGTGTCCAACCTACTCCTATTACGGCAGCCCAATAATAAGCTCGATCCCTTATTAAGAAAACGCTCCTACGCTTTTTTTCAAATCGTTCTCTTCCCTCCCGTCCCAGAGGTTCTCCCCATCCCTTAACCCACTCCATAACTCTCCCCCTCCACTCTCATAGCCCGTCTTTAAGCCCATAATTTCTCACCAAATTCGATGTTGGGTTCAGTCCCATGGTGTATCTTCATTTGTTTTACGGGTGGTGGTTCGAAGAGGTTATGTTCCCAAGCATTAACCGTTTCTTCGGAAATGCAGATGGGATAATTCTTAAATGAGCGCCTTCCCATCACTTTACCTTTTCCCTCTAAAGAGGTTCGCGCGCTTTCTTTCGGCCGCAGTGTAGGACTAGCCTTGCTCCTCTGAACTTTATGTACTGGCTGAAATGTACGAGTGCGATGGAAATACTGACTCACTTTCTTTAGGAGTGTGAAAATTGGTATGCTTTCATGATTTCGAAAGTCTTGAAATTTTTTCGTAAATAGTTAAACGTATTTGTTGTGGAAATGATTAATACTGTAATAGAGCAATATAAGGGAAATAAATTATGCTAAAATACGCCAAACTTTCTTGTTACTTTCGGCAATATTAAAATAAAAGATCTCTTATGGCGGCGTCTATTTAAATCACATTCCTAACGATTTTCATGTGGCTGGTGGGAATGTACGAGGAAGCACTTATTGATGAAATATTAATATAGAGATAATGAGTTGAGCGCCAAATGAATAGGCTAGACGTCAATGAATAATTTTAAAATAAACTAAATCCGCCTGAAAGAAAATCGTCGGGTTTTTCTTCGAAACACACGATTTACATAGAGTTTGCGGCTACAAAAAAAATAGTGACGGAATGGTGGAATCTTAAACACCAAACTAATAAAATCTCCTCATTCTACGGCCATACAAACTTCCCACTTCATAAGTTCCATATTTATGTAGGAAGTATTTATTCACCATGAGGCCCAAAGAAGCAATCCCATAGCATGGAGCCGCCCCTGAAAGCATCTTAAACACATTTCGCTGTGAGACATCTCAATCTCCCTCTTCCATGCGTAAAGGAAATAAAACGGAAACTTCGTCCTGTACGTTCCTTCACCGACATATTTCATCTTGCATGTCACTCGCTAATGGAGCCTTATGACTCTGGAAAAATGCTGAAGCTCTGAACAAAATGTTTCGTTTTAGGAGGACGCAGTCAACCCGGAGACATTCACCCCAACATACAGATGTTTAACCTCTACCATTTACTAGTGTCGCAGGCTGCCTGTTCACTTTTATTTATTATGAGAAAGTAGGCTAACGCGACCACCGTTGGTCTCTTTTAAAATTATTCTCGAGCACCACAGCTGAACTACTAAAAAATATCTAACTCTACTTTCAGAGTAATTAAGGAACGTAGGTATATATAGTGGAGGAGGAGATTGTAAATGAACCATTTTTACTACACAAGCTCCTAATTATGAGATGCGCAGCATAACAAGGTAGACTTGATTTGTCAGTGGATTTGAGCTTATCAATGGAAAAAATACCTTACTAATCTAGGCGTTACCTTCAATCACGATCTCTCCTGGGTGAAAAAAATACATATGGTACATATGTGGACATGCTAACAAAAAATTACGATTTATTAGAAGAGTACTTGGTAAACATGGTTAAAAGATCAAAGATAAATTTTACCTGTCGTTGGTAAGGCCACATTTAGAATGCGTTGCAAGTATATGGATCCTCACGAAGTTGGATTGATAGCCGAATCGATCGCGTGTGGCGTTGAGGAGCTATATTTGTAAATCGTTGTTATGAAGACATTGTAGCATATTCAACATATTAGAGCATCTACAGGCTGTAGACTGGGAATCTAAAATCTTATATAAATCTCTTAAATAGATTGGAGTGAAGGTTAAATGACAGACTGAAGCTCTTGCATATATTGGAAGGACGTCTCTTTAGCAGTGATGTTGAAAATGTATTATTACCCCCATCGTACTACGGTAGGAGAGATCATGCTAATAAAATTAGATAGATCTAGTGTGGAACAGATAGATTTAAGATGTCATTTTTTCCACGAACGATAAGGCATCATAATAACACTGTCCGACCGCGGCAGAGTCATATTCGGGTGAAAATTAGTCTGGTGTTCATTCACCCCCTGCCACACACCCTAGTGGTGGCTTCCAGGGTACATAACTAAATAAATAAGCAATGCAAGAAAGCGTAGATCTGGAAGGTGGGTAGGATAGATGACTTCAGATCTAGGCCTGAGCATAGTAGTCATGGAAGCACAGCGATGAAGATAGATTCAGAGAGAGAGAAAGAAGTGGATAATAAAGCGTGAGATAAAGGGATGA
This sequence comes from Hetaerina titia, assembly GCA_037158775.1. NCBI lineage: Eukaryota > Metazoa > Arthropoda > Insecta > Odonata > Calopterygidae > Hetaerina > Hetaerina titia. Next base: position 87,746,121 of record CM073777.1, read on the forward strand.
TAGGGGAAGTGCTGGACTAAGGCAAAAAATAAGATTGATAACACGACCTATTTATTGTTTACTCGCTGGAGAGCAATTACGGCGGTCATGGAGGGACAGTAGTCATCGGAAAGCTTTAATTAATTGAGCTCAGGAGGGAATGAATGGAGAGAGGAGAGAGAACAAAAAATTACCCTTATGGACTTGAGAACATAAGGATACCTTGCCCCACTTGGGATGGAGCACAAAAAAGACCTCCGACCAGACACGCGTTCACAGACTGCTTTTGTTTTGTCTACCGGCTTCTGGCTGGGCCATTGCCACGACAGACTCATGCCTTCCTGGACACCCCCACCGAACATCCATCGTGCCTGAATTTGCAGTTTTCTATCTACATGGCGGTGTTCTTTCATTCTTGAAATAACAAAATTATATCCCGGCCGCGAGAATGACGCCACATTGCATTTATTTTCTTAGATAGCGAGATACACGCAATACTCATTATTTATTTTGCTGATGTCATCAATAAATTTTAAATTACGGCGACGGGAGTGCTACCATAATAAGATATGCGGAAGAAGGATGAATAGAGATGCCCCTAACATGTCAGTAAGAAACTTTAAAGCGTTTTCATTTGCTTGAAAAAATATTTAGTGTTTAGTCCTGATGATTAAACCTTTTAGCAAGCCTGCTAACATAAAAATAACCATGCTTCCCCAATTTAAAGATTATTTTTGGGGAATTGGTTTAAAACTTTAAATTCTTAAAGAAAGCGGAGAGTAGTTTCTAGCCCTAGCAGTAGAAAAGGTGTAGTTATCGCATGTTTTATACTAACTGTTTAACGGACTAAATATTCAATTACAGAATCAAAAAAAATACGAAGGGCATTGGTGCTAAAAGGATCATAGTTTCCAGCTGTTCTCGCATTTAAAAACGTATCAATAAAACAAAAACTTAGGAAAATATGAAAGTTTTTCCAGGTCATGGGCGAGACAGTCTTCCATAGATACCGCTAATTTACAACATTCCTATCATGGAAAAGATACGTTTATGATATTTGTAGAAATTTGAGAGCTCACAATAATCATACCTGCGTGTACTATACCACATACGAATGTTATTTAAGCATTCGTATTTGGCACCATGTGTACAATTTTACTCTCGTTCGAAGAGTATCCTTTTTTCTATTAACGTAACTTAGGTGAAAACTATATCGGTTTAAATTTATGCCACCATGAGGACGGAATGAAAATAAATTCCAAGAATCATACTCATAACTTATCTTTACTTAAAGATTCTTTTTTATGCATTCGATATTCAACCCGAAATATACGTTTTTCACACTGAGTTCCGTCCTCAGGGTGTGGCTCCCCCTTGTTTGATGAGACCAGCAGTTCTCAAATTCTTCCGGAGATGATAATTAATTTCTCACGGCACCCATCACGCTGCCCAACTTTCTAAAAACCTCTCGACCGTTTCAAGAGAACTTTTACATCAATACTCTTCATAATTGCTGTGTTAATTAGTTTTTATTTTCCTTTCGTTACGCGAGAGATGAACATTGTATCGCTCCCTTTGATAATTTAACAATAATACAGGATTTATTGCGATTATAACTAAGTAAGTTTATCAACGTAGTACGTACGATAATACTTTATGGGTAACTTCTGCAACATTCTCAGGCATCGCATTACGACATGTACATGTTTTGCCACAAAAACAATAACACTTACTTTGATACGAAGAAGCGATTCTCACACATTTATTTTCAGTGAACTAATTTCCTAAACACACTGATTTACGACCGGATAGCAATTAATATTCAAATGACACTGGGATTTCCCGTACATTTAGTTTAGACTACTAATGCTTTTTTTTATTTCACTCAGCTTAATAAACATAATACGGTAATAAACGGCATACTGCTAATAGGTAGCTAAAAAATTTTCAGCTGAGCATGTCGTGTATCATCGCATGAGGAAATATTAAATCTCAAAATCATAACTCTTATTATTACTAAAATCATTAATGAATATTTGATAAAATATTTTTATGCACGATAGAGAACTTTTTTAAACATTTATCTTCACTTTTATTGAGTAATTCTTTTCCTAGGGGGAAAAAAGGTTAACACCCACTTCTTTACCATTTTCACTCTGAAGAAATTTCATGCTCGGAGACGATCTAAAACGTTTTCCGCGGCTCATTAACGTGCTGTAACTCTCAATGTTGTGCTAACTTACTCGTAATCCCATAAAAGGGAGAGAAATGCCCCTCTTTTTGAGACCTGGATGACGTTGTGACCGGTGCGTGAAATAACAATATTTTTATTGCTTTATTTTATTATAATTATTCATGATATTCTTACTTCGGGAGAGAGCAATGCTCCAGTGGACGCGATTTTTCTAGATCTTGAGAAAGCCTTAGGCAAACCACCTCATAATAAACTACTCGCAAAGGTAGAAGCATATGGCATAGATAAAAATATCCGGGATTAAATTAAAGCTTTTTGAATGGTCGGGTACAAAGAATAGTCATAGTTAGTTAACTCAAATGCAGTAGAAGTCACTTCAGGTGTTCCCCAGGGAAGTGTTATAGGTCCTCTTTTATTCCTACTTTACGTTAACGACATTGACTGCGCAGTCACTGGTAAGATACGTTTATTTGCCAACGATGTTGTGGTTTGCCGTGATAACCGTGATCCTGAGGACACAGCAGCTTTGTCAGATGACCTTAATGTCATACAATAACACTGGTGCGACACCTGGTAATTATAATTTAACTTAAAAAAGGGCTTCTGATACATTTTTGGAAACAGAGCAACTCCCTCCCGAACGCCTCCTACATAAGGAATACCGAAATATGCACACTAAATTAAATACCTAGGCGTTACTCTCCCTCACGATCTCTCCTGGGTGAAACGCAAACGATTGAAAGATCAAAGAGAAATGTTATATCGTTGGTTAGGCCTTATTTAGAATAAGCTGCAAGTACATGGATCCTCACGAAGTTGGATTGATTGCCGAACTGCATCGCGTGCGGCGTCAAGGAGCTAGATTTGTAAAACGTTGTTATGATAAACTTAGAAGCGTATCCAAAATATTAGAGGAGCTAGGCTGGAAATCACTTGCGGGTGAAGGTGTTAATCTTTCAGGTTAAATTTATTGCATGAATTAGTAGGGAATCTCTTTATCAGTGATGTTGAAAATGTATTATTACCCCCATCGTATTACGGTAGGAGAGATCATACTAATAAAATTAGTAATAAAAAGAGACGTTTCAGGCGTGAGATGGTGGAATAACATGATTAATTAAAATTATCAATTTTCCACAAAAATAAAATTTTATTAATACGACCGGTTTCAATGCAACTACATCATCTTCTGGTTCTACATCATCTCACCAGAAGATGATGTAGTTGCATTGAAACCGGTCGTATTAATACAATTTTATTTTTGTGGAAAATTGTTAATTCTAATTAATAAAATTAGATAGATCTTGTGCATAACAGATTGATTTAAAATGTTATTTTTACCACGAACGATGGGGCGTCACAATAACATTGTCTTACAGGATGTATATAAATAAAAAATGAAATAACTTTTCTGATGTACCCCATGTTTACGCGCGATGCCGTCTTCATCCTGCCATTCGAATACTTCCCTTTTTCTCCTGCAAGATTTTTCCCGCGAATGTGCTTGAGTTTGCGTAAGTTTTGTCGGGATGAAATGGGAGGTGATAAATTTAATATCCTCGTAAATGTAGCATCCTTCCATAGGATACCATCCATCCCCAATTCTTACTCTCTATGAATAATTCTCACGAAAAGCATTCGCCATGAGGTATTCTTCCGTACACGTCAGGTGACAGAAATGAAAGCCGTTACTTTTGCGAACGTAACGACAGCAAATAGGGAGGAATTTGTGCTCTGCTTTGAGTTCCACTAGGGTGTGTGTGGTAGGCGGTTTTATGACAAAACACTCCGTTGCCATTAATCCGCATTTATTACGGTTAGTTACGGATATGGGCAATTTACTCCAATCTGAGCATCGTAAATCCTACGGAAGACTTCCTCATTACATCCCCACTAGTCAATGTAATGAGGCCAACTTTATTGCCGGTTTCGCTCATTAACACCGTATCTAATCGATCTGTCCTTCTTGGAGCGTATGTTAAATATGACTTTACTGCCATTATTGTTGGTTACATTTTATTCCCTCTCGATGCTGAAGGATTGATACCACACGGCTGCTTATCGTATTTTTGTCATATTAAGTAAAGTACATATTTGTGATGAAACAATATTTTTCACTGCACAATGAGTTTTCACAGCCTTTCACATCCCAATATACTTTCTCGCTGACCACCTACGGGCACCGACCTTTATACAAATTGGTCTTATTTTGTAGCCACAGTAAAGTACGGATTTCAACTTTCAGATCGTTCAGGCGAGGGTGGAACTCAACAAACCAAACTCACATGTGCGTGAAATCAACACATTTAGGATAGTGGACCAAGTTCTATTCCCGATGTCACCATCACTTCAGTTTCATTCTGATTTCCTGTATGAAAAAGTCGCACCACTAGGATTTTAGATGGGTCTGTCAAAAGGCATCACACGGTCTCAGCTATTCACCCTGCGGTCAGAGGCCTAACATTCCAGTCGCTCACTGAGCAACCATGCACCATCTTTCTGTTTAAAACGTAGATTAAATGAGTCCAAAGACTAATGTGGACGAATCTTCTGCTCGGACACCGTCACAAAGGCTCGAAAGTTTGCAGTCATAAAGTCCGCCTGAGTAAACATCCACTATTCAATGGCTTCCAGGCGCACAATCAATGTGAATGGGCGCCTTTGAGACTTACTTTATTCAGGAAGACAATTCCACAAACATCCTTCGGCTCTCGAAAACCCTGTCTCGTTCCAAGCACTCCCTTGCGCTTCCCTCCCATCTGCCCATTCTCCTCTCCGCCTTCCCTCCACCCCCGCGCTCTCACCCCCGGAACCACTCCTTCATTGCCGCTGGACCTTCCTCCCTGACTTCCCGCCAAACACCTCCACCGTGCACCCTCCTCCTTCCCTTAACAAATGAGTGTGCGTCTTCGGGGCGCATGAAAAGTGATTGAGAGAATACCCATATAGGAGTGGGGACTGTCGAAGACTGCCTCTTCGGAGGACGGAAGAAAGGAACCGTTCTTGGGAATGAACGGGGGGTGGGGAAGGAATAAGGGAGACTCCTCTGGCAAGGGGCAGTTATCTAATTGGTTTAATGTGTTCCCACCCGTCCCCAGAGCCTCGCTACCCCTTAAGCCCTCGCCTCTTCCCGGCATTGCCAGACCTCCCCAAGGGCTCTCTCTCTCATCGCAACCCCTTGCCCATTGTCCCATTCAGCGTCCTCCCAGACTTGCTTTAGTCTTCGCCTGGACTCCACTTGGCACAACTTGGGCGAGAGGCGAGACGGAAGCAGAACGGAATACCATAATAATTATTATTATGATTAGGTAATCTACCGGTTAAGGTAAGTTTTTGGATGGACATAACTATCAAATGTCTGCACAATAAATTGGTTAGTCTATCATTACAAGTTAGTGCTGGCGGCGTGACCTCTATCAACGCAGAATGGTATTGGTTCACACTAGCACAAGGACAACAAACGCAATAATAAAATATGAAAATATTTACTCCTAATTTTATACTGCAGTTAATTTAACGCAGAGCTGTACTCCTAGCACGAATGCCTCTTTCTTTAAATGATTTTCCACAAGTGAGTTCTATAGTCGTCTCCAGCCTAAAGAAGTCACCGATCTAAGTGATTTCTGTTCGTTATTTAGTTGTAATACAAGTCACATTTGTTCCAAATTAACCTTTTGGTTGAAACTAATAAAATAAAACAAAGACTTTGTAATGGCACGATTCCTAATTAGCATATATATGTATGCATTTTTATTATTAAAGAACTAATGAAGAAACTGGGTGTGTAGTCGTCTGACTACTAGTCACTTTGAAGACTGAGAAAAATCCCAAATAATTAATATGACGATTGGACTATTACATCAATACAGAAGAACATGATAACTCTGAAGGTGCGTCCCGTCTCTCCTAAGCCATAAATCCTCGATGCAACTATCAGCAGCTAAATGAATAGGATTTATAGAAAGGATCATTGGAAGAGGGTACAAGTTTCATTACTGAGTTACATGAAAACGTCGGAATATCAGAAAAATGCATGATTTAACCATGAAAATACAGGATTTAGCATTATCATAAACTAAAATCAAAGGAAGAAGAGACTGTGAAGCCTGGTGTTACAGCTGGCAATTAGCTTCTGAAGCTCCACTGTTCGTTCATTGAATGACTATCGAAGTCTTAAAAAATCAGTGCAGCAAGGACTGGCGAAAGTGGGCGAGGAAGATGCACCATTCCTCTTATCATTTATCAGTGATTAAATTTCCTTTCCTCCTGCAATAAAACAATTTACTGTGATACATCAGCCACCGAATCTCTAAATTACTTTCATTGGGCTCAGAAAAAAGCTCTAATAAAGCCTAGTACTCCAATAACTCTACTAATTGCAAATTCTATTATCTATCCGGTGTGTGCAAAACACTCCGAGCGTATCGGTGTTCTTGAATGATCGTAACGTATAACATGCCAATTTTAAAATCTAGATCCATGAAGAGGACATATTAGGGTTGAGTCTATTCAACTACTGATATTGCCTTCAAATATTTTATGGTCGAATGCTCTCAACTGTTCATTAGTTAGACATTCCTGAGAACTCCTAATCTTGTTGACATTTTCTGTAAGGGCACGAATGATCCTCTTTGTGACGAATGCCTGCAGAATTGGAGCCAGCGCCTGAGTTGTAACACCCTACATTTAAAATTTACCTTTCTGACTGTCTCAGATCAGGTGAACAGCTCTCTGATTTCTTTTCTTCCATCGACCTTCTATCCATTGAGTACGCACCGGTGATCGCAAATTGACCCTCTTGAGTTCGTCTGACATGTTTATTTCGACTCGCCATCCCACACCTCATTCACGGCAGGCAATCTGTCTGAATGGAACTTTTCTCTTCGGTACTTACGAAATAGTGCCGCTTACGTAACCAATCAATGCTCCTTTAATATCCAGCTCACATTAAAAAAAGAAATCCCCGAGTTCATGAATGCATTACAAAAAACAGAAATGAGACGAAAAGTTGGATTTTCCTCTTATTACTGAGGCAAAAAAATAGGAAATATTTAATTAGAAGAATCGACCGTAAATTCCAACCTAACTCCATGGAACAGTCTCCAGCGATTTTAAACGATTTTTTTAAGTTTTAAGAGGATCATAAAGGACCAAATTACTGAAACGTGGGCAATTACAGAGCATTTGAAGATGTTCAATGAAATGCCTAAATGACAGCTCGATAATAATTTTCCAGTAAAATTACTATGATGTTTAATGGCATTCCCGTCGGGAATGATTTTAAGGAAGTGAATAACTTTCTAACCGTGATATCTCAGAGAAAATATTATTTTTCCCAACATTTCCGCGTTTATTGTACTTAATATTTGCTAACAATTCGTTTTATTTTAGAAAGAAAATGATCGCCCCTTCTGTCATATTAACTGTCAGTCCCATTTATTATAGTATTTTTTCCTGAACCAGCTCCCTCATCATATTTCATAGTTCAAAATGGCCATTTAATTAATTTGTCTCTTGTATATTTTTAAGTTCCAAAACATACATTATTGTTAAATTAGCTGCGAACGAGAATATATAGGTGTTCTAGGAAGAATTGCTTAATAGTTAATTAAAAAAATCTAATCGAGTCTATATCAGAAATTAGCTGGTCCATCATATGAGAGAATAAATAAAGCATTGTAGTCGTTTTCGACCTCCAAATACTACTTGGCGGCGATACAGGAACAAGAAATAAACACATTAAGATTTCCTTATTACACCTTTAATGTCGCTCATCCATTTGGAGGCGAGGTGCTAAAGGGACGCGACTATTCAACTGGTTATTAGCATCGATTGGTTTCACCATCGTATACGATCGTTAAATAGCATCCTGTCCTTGAGATCGAAGAGTTAGATTGGCTGTACGTGCAGACACGCAGCATCATTTGACTTTCGCAATTCCAATCGATTTGATGTGGCGGCGGACGAAAAAATTAAACTGCCGCACCTCCCATTTTCCGCATATATCCGAGGGAATTATGTGTAAACGGGCCTTAAAATTGAAAGATTGTGTTATCTCATCGGGAAGGAAAAATCGCAAAGGAGATTGCTCGTACCTTGGTTTTTCGTGCAGCGAAAAGAAAAGTTTTAGACTTATAGTTTAACGTCCTGGTTTAAAAATTAAAACCAACTGAAAAAAATTAGATAACATCAGAATGGTATAGATTGATATAGCTTTACCAAGCAGGTAACCCGCGCGCAAATATACCTATCACTTTATAAACTTTAATCATTACATTTATACCTGTTCCTTCATCTTTGATATGGCTTTTTATATCGCTTTTGTCACTATAAGTACACTTCTCAATATACCAGACATGAACTTCGCTAATTATCTAAAATTTCCCCAAGTGAAATACAGCATGGATTCTGGCAAGAAAATGGCGATATTTTTGTTGGTGAAGCTCCATGAACATGACTAAGAAAAAAATCTCAATCGAGACACCCAAACCAATAAAATCAATAGATTTGATTGATGCACTTTTGGCTCAGTCTCACCGTATATTTATCAAGGGTAACCTAATTAATATGGGCGGAGGTGGAGTTTCATTCTATTAATATGGATGTTATTAATTTCCCCAAACAAATACGTAGGATAAAATTTTATAAAACAATATTACAGGCCCTGCCGTTAAAAAAAAAAACTTCCTGCCTGCTTCTGAAATACTATCTGAGGCTTCACGATGCGGCCTTACGTGGTCTATTGTGTAAAGAAACACGACGAATACACCTGAATTTTGACACAATATTAAAAGTCTCTCGTTTGTACCTATACAACCGACATTCCTTGATGACGAAGCAGACTGGCTCCAGTGTAAATACAATAATGAACTAGCCCTGGGTTTTTATCCTAAACCTTCGAGTCTTTTCAAATCTTCCTCATTCCACTCGTCTCCCTTGGATCTCAGGATCTATAAGTGGAACTAGACAAGCCCATTCCGCTTAGGTCCGTCGAGTTCTCAGAGGCGCCAACATTGAAGCGTGCGGCGCGAGAGGGGGGATTCGGGCACCACTCCTTCCATAAAAGATGCGATCGCTTTGAGAATGTTGGGTCGTTTGTATGAGCTTCGCGGCGGGAGGCGGGGTTATGAAAAGGGGAGAGTGGGAGTAAGGCGGGAGTGGATAGGCTCTCTATAGACGGGACCTACTGATAGTGTCTCCACCACCTGAGAGCTCGCTATGCAGTCGACAGGTAGCATGCGAAGAATCTAACCGCTGTAGAATTTATAGCTCTCGTTTGCTTCCCTCTGCCTTCGTTGCCCCGACAGAACTCCTGGGCCTTGTTTTTAAGATTGCGCTGTTTAATTAGAATAGTCACACACGAAGCCTCTCCTCTTATAGTTGTCAAATGGTGTGAACAACTTGAATAAGCTTAGGATTTGTGAGGGTTATCCTTGAATTGATGGTTGGAATATCCAGTTTCAGACCTTAAAAAATACCATTTTCGTTTCGAAAACGTTCTATCATCCCACATTGCTAATGCCATCAATGAAGAAATTTTAATGACAGAGAAGCAAAACTTGTTTTACAACATTCTACTGATCTGAAAATAGATCTCCCTGCATCAATAACCTCGTATTTTAGATTCGAAGTATTAGATATTAGTTAGATGGATTTCCTAATTGGTATTGTCATGGTAAGACTGTTGATACTACATTGAATTGTTCTATATTCTGATGAAAAATACGAGGCAAAAATTTTACTTATGTAATGATAAATGTCAATAAAAACATACGAGACTCGTACTTAGACCACTTGAGTATCTGACGACTAAATGACTGTTTCCCACCATCGTTTGCATAACTAATGTTTTTAATTGATGAATTGTTCCAATTGTTCATTGAGGTTGTAACCACACATTAACTGTCATTGCTCCATCAAACACTTGAATGTGCGTGTGTGTAATTACACATATGTGTATGGAAAAAATCGCAAACGGATATTTAACAGTTGAATGGCATAGGCGTAACACGCACAAGAAAGAGAAAAACATGGAGCACACAAAAGAAGACAAACTCGCTTGGGAAGTAGAATTTTTGGCGGCCCAGTGAAAAGCAAGTCGCTCAGTGGGAAGAAAGTTTCTTCCACTGAATAAGGTGGCCTCAACACCGAAAATTCTGATTCTCGTGCGAGTTTCCATTTTTTGCCTTTCTGGTCTGTCTGCCGTCTACACGTTAATTTTATATGTTGTTATATTTACATGTATGTATGTACACAAACATATTGTGTGTTCGTATGAATTCAACCGGTAAACCTCTAAAAAAAATGTTTAACTTATTTTGTCGTTTTTATTATACTCAATTACAGAAACCTTTGGGGGTACACCCTTCATCTCCCGTCAGCAAAACGAAGTGAAAATTGTGATAGCCTTACTTTTGATCAGTAAAAACGAGAAATGGAATGCTGAGTGAGTCATCTCTAAGAAAAAAACCGTCTCGGAATGAAAGACGTTATCTTAAAATTCATGCGAGCGATTTCGGAACAAAATAGCGTGGATATGCAAACGTACGTGGTTTGGAACAGCTTAATGAATTTCTTACTTGATAATAATGCGAGAATCTCTGTAACGTTTGCACCTGCAACAGCGGGACACAGCACGGGGGAGGGCTGCGATCAAGTACGCTCGATAAGGGGGAGCTTGTATGCATATACATGAGAACCCCTATTGGCTGAAGACGCCGACATCTCTTAAATGAGCTAAACTCTCAGGGCGTGGGGAAAGAAGAATTTAAAAGCACAGTGGGTCCAACATTCCCAACACAAAAACTTAATAAAATATTTTTTTGATCTAGGCGTTTATTTTTATTAAGCGCGGGATATAAAACTTTACATGAAGCTGTATTACCAGGCTGTCATCTAGCATATCCAATGAAAATGTTCGGAAGTACTTTTCTTTGATAGAAAACTATGATGATTTAAGCAAGTCCGACTGCTTCTCAAAGCTCTTACATTTTCTAAATACCACGTAAAAGTTTCTCTTATACTATAGGTCTACACTTGATGTTGAAAAATGCCTCGGGAGACAATACCAGCAGCATTAAGAAAAATCACTCAGGAAGCCTTTAATTGTTGCAGCCATCGTTGTAGCAAGTCCTAGCTCCGATTAATGCTATGATTTCGCACCTACTAATACTACTGCAAATATAAATTAATGCAAAGTATTGTAGTAACAAAACCATGAAGATTAAGTTTAACCAGCGACTAATAACTTCACCATCCAAATAATAATAATGTTACTTAAACTTGTTGGATTTTTATTATCCACCGATGCACTTTTGCTCCGTAAAGGTGGAAATTTTTCAATTGAAAAAATTAGAGTTATCTTTAAGTAATTTATATTCAAGGGATTACTTTAATGATAAATATAAAAATGAAGTAGACAACAAGTGTTAGCCGTATATTTTTAGAACACAGAATGAATACGAACGTTCGAGACCGAACATTAGTTCAGCCTACGCTGATAGGGTTCAGCCTACGCTAATAAGCTCATCTCCGTGTTGACGACTTACGTACGGTTTAAGTATTTCCTATTAACGGATTCCATAATAATTTTCATCGTATGTAGAATCATGAAGCTCTTCAACTTCACACGTTACACTTAAAACGTATAAAACCATATATTTTTATGATAAAATAACTTCGTCTGTTACTGCAAGGTATTAAGGAAATGAGTAATAGTTAATGAATATCTGATTCCAGAGCTGCAACATGCTCTAGTCGAGGCTATGAGTTAGAAATTTCAAACTGCAGAATTGGTAAGATAATTAAATTTAATATTGAAATTGAAAATGAATGATCAATTAGAAATAGCCTTCCCTTTGGCAAACGAAAGGGTGTCCGGGAATCTATGGGTGTAATTCTACTGCCGATATTTCGCACAACATCATATTTTAAGCGGGCAGAAGGTATTACCAATGGCCACAAAAGAGGAAACTGAAATGTAATATTATTCAGTGAGTTCAAGAGCAGAGATCATTTCCGACGATGCTAATCGGGCTCGAGCCGATTCGCCGATTTTACTGAAAGCACTTACGTGACCCACGACACAAAAAGACTGGGCACCGCGGCGCTAAGCGGTAGTGCCTCCACCGTCGTTTCCGTCAAGATGCCATCGCTTCCTTCCAAATTTCGGCGGAAAGGCTTCCCCCCCCCCCGCCCCCCGAGGCGCACTGCACGCGGAATGGCAATGCAGGGTCTCGCCCGAGATGCTCAAGTGCCACCACGCGTGTGCACAGCGCTCACGTACGTGATTCGAAGGAGCGAGGAGGGGCCCTGTGGGATCAAAGCGCCGCCAGGGCAAAAGTACACGCAGCCCGTCCGGACTGCCGGTGGCGGAAGCCAAATTTCGCCAGGACATTGCTAAGCAACGGGGAGCGCTACGCAATCTCGAAGACTTCTCAAAAATAACCTCCGTGACTTAAGAAATGGGTGGTCCATCCGTCTGGGTCGAGTCGGCAATGCTTACCATTCAGTGCATAGCTACGTGCTTTATTTCCTTCCAAGGGATTCCATTCTTGGGAACTCTGAGGAAAATAGTAAGCGGTTGGGGGAAGATTGATTTTTTTAATATGTAAATTCCCAAGCATGAACGCGAATTCGACGTATTACATTATTTAACATTTATTATTAACAATCGATTTCGAAATAACTGCAGAATACTGTACAAAATGTTATCAGTGATTTGAACGCAAGCCTTTGATATTATCATAAGCGAGTTTGGTCCTTTGGAAAGAAATGTAATTTGTCAAATAATGACGATTCAAGAACAATTCAATTTTGAAGCCTCTACGATAAGTAGCCTATGGAAGTTTGCATTTACAGCCATATAATACAATCCCTCGCAAAAACCGCCGCGGGGGTGTGTGGCGGGAAGTGTTATGGCATTCATGCGCAGATATGTGACCAAGCGTCCATATCAGAATGCAATTTATTATACACACAAACACACGCATACAAGCACGCATGCATGTTTATTTAAGAACTAAATGTATGGCCATTCTTAAAAATTGCAGATGAAATAATAAATAAAAATTAAGTACGCCATTATTGCGAAGACATTGCTTATGAGAATATAACCAAACTCGCTAGATTTTTGGCCAAAAACTAGCCACTCCTCGCCACCCTGATTATAGGTCCCCGATCACCTACGGGGACGTATCGTATGCTGGAGAACTTGAACAAACCCTGTTCTAAAAGCAAGTTAACCAAAAAGTTAGTTCCTGGGGAAAGAGAAGTATGCAATCCATCGTCTGATCTGGTGATTTGCGATGTGACGCATTTCGAACGAGCGCCGAATCCATTATTCACTTGGCACTTGAACCCAGGAGTACTTCAACTGCGTTACAAATTCGAGACAAGAGTATTCAATGGCATTCCTTTGTTATTCGTGTCGCTCGCGATCTGATTGTCAATTTTAATCTGGATCACAACGCATGAAATCCCAAACTTTGGCATAGTATTCTGGAATACGAACAATTTCTAAAGGTAGGTCTAAAAATAAAGTCTGTTGTTTCAATTGAGGTGATTACAAACCAAGTATGTACCTCTGGAAGGCGCCGTTAGAGTCCAACTATACTTAAAACACCGTTTAACCTTCCTCGCTCTATAATGAACACAAAAAGCAATATCTTCTAGTCTCATTATGTTATTAATCGTTCCGAAGGAACGTAAATGACAGATGAGAAATATGGATGAGGAGAAATATTAACCCTATGAGGGGTCGAATGTCAACTGTGAAAGATTGCACCGGGAAACCAGGAAAAATCTCTTTGGTGACCGACGAATCGATGAGAAGGAGTATTGGGAGACAGGTAGATGTAGAAGCTTATTAGCATATTGGAATGGGGACCTGAGACAATCAACCAATAGCGCGCAGTCATCGCCTTCTAATAATTATGGGAGTGACCAATGAGGGAAAGCGAACGTTTTGAAAGACACTTCTTGACCCAGCGGACGTTTTGGTCAGCAGCAGAGGCTTAGGGGCGGTCATAAGTTAGTGATGGGCACTTATCATTTGGGCAATCGGAATGAAATGGTCTGGAGGAATGCTCGTTAGCAACATTCTCGAGCAGAGACCCGCAATCTGTCTAAAGCTTCCTTCGAAGACAGTGTTTTCTTTCCTAATGTCATCTCATAGGAAGAAAGAGTTGTTACAGCTAAGCGACTCTTTAGCCTTTACATCATGGACTCCATTACATTACAATTATCATGTTAGAAAAATATTTTCGTTCGATTAATATTGGCGGTCAGTGGAGGCTGCTTAAGTATCTTATTAGATTTATTTATGCTATTGATTAATCTCTTCCCCAATATGAGCTACTACTAAACAGGAGACGAAGCAATTATAATGTCTCTTTATTTCCGCATTTATATAACTAGGATCTGCTGATGCTTTGCTATTCAAAGATTTTAATGTATTATTAAAATATATTAACATAGAATGAAAGCTATTCTTTTTAGTTTTCCGGAGCCAAAATATACAGGAGGGGCTTTTAATGAGCGATGTGAATGATTCAAATAACACTTTGTATTGAAATTTTTCATCATTAAAAATTGCACAAATGTCACATAGCGTAAAACTGTGTCAATAAATTACATTTTTTGAAAGAAATATGGACAATAACTCGTATTTTTTTCGTATCTAATGAAACAGTGTTTTCTCGGAAACTTTATAAGATGAGCGCCCAACAGACTACCTCATGAATTTCTTTACATCGAAAGGAAAATTATTTAACTCGGCTTAAAGCTGCGAAGCCATTACTTATTAGTTGCAGTTAAACAAATTATAGATATTTACTCATGTTGGTTTGTAATGAGTCACTTACTAAGCTGTGTAAAGTACTTGCAATGGACGTGTGAGTACAAAAACCGGATCTAATTGCGTACCTTGGAATCCGATTCGTAGATAATGCTTAGATTTTTATTTTTTAGTTTTTGTATTTTTTGAAGAGGTTGTTTGGCTGAGGAACGCAACACCAACTGCCGGATGCACAAAACCTCCCTTATACCTTATGCATGTTCCAACACATTCGGAAAGCTATGAACGCTTTTGAAGTCAGACAAATTTCCGTGGCGAAAACCGTAAGGGAAATAACAGGTGGTAGCTTCTTTTTCACCACCGCGGGCTAAACACTAATGGAGACAGAATGCGGTGAACGAAGGGCGGTGGTGAGATGGGGGGTGGGAGGCGGCGGTATGGAAATACATAGGCGGAGGATGAGGGACGTGGGTGAGATGAGGAAGAGGTGGAAACGAAGAAAGAACAAGGAATGGTACATAGAGTGAAGGAAGTAAGTAACAGGAAAAAGCGTCTTTTTTATACGAATCACGTCACAAATACGAATCGGAAAAGTTTCTAAACACTTAGGAATGTCTATGAAACTTAGAGTTAGATATGATCTACTTTTGGTTCAACTGCTTTAATATAAGTTCTTATATTTCGGCTGGTTTAAAAATAGACTGTCAAAATATCTGAAAACAAAGGTCACACTGTAAGCATTTCACGATGTCACATAATAACGAGTACCAATTTTTTTTCCATTTTACAATTATTCACATAATTACACAACATTTTGGGTTGATGTAATTGGATTGGTTTATTCCGAAGTAGTCGGGATGAACTTAAGCACATGGTGGAGTCCACGAGGAAAATGGACCTCACGAGATCTCCTATGGGCACCAGAGAGAAATATTGTTCTATTTTTCAATAGGATGACATGGAATCTATATAGAAACTGATTGCAGTATTATCTATGCTGTATATGGTAGTCAAAATATGTAACCAGATGAAGCCGGTGATGTGAGTTTCGTCGGTGTCTTTAACACTTAGGACACACGCATTTCTATACATTTTTTATTTCTTTAGCCACAGAAGGTTAGAAAAAATCTATCACTTATTAGTGACATACGTACGCAACATTTGGTTTTTAGTACATTTTTTATTGGACGCAAGAATATCTAGATATCTATTTATTTATTCAGCCTTAGTCCGAAAACAGCACTTTTTGGCCTTTTACGTCGGACAAAAGTGGTAGCAATTGACAAGAATACCAACACTCAGCCCGAGTAAAAAGAGACGTTGCAGGCGTGATATGATGGAATATCATGATTAATTAAAATTGGCAATTTTCCACTAAATAAAATTTTTAATTTTAATTAACAAAAATTTTATTTTGTGAGAAATTGCCAATTTTTTTTACCCAAGCCCTTAGGTGGAGAAACAACCAGCCAGGCGGGCGAACCCGCGACCCTTGACTTGGCAGACGAGGACGTTACCCCGCCGCCACCGGTGCCGGCAGTTTCGGGATGAGTGGATAGGCGGTGTATATTAGCAATACGCCAAGCTCTGGTTGAAATTTAAAACAACTTGGCATCGCTATCTTCAAATTATAAAATACCGATATCCGGAGTGTAACTTGTGCTGCATGGTAACGTCACACAAACACCCTATGAAGTATTTTCACCCTCGGAACGTTCGATGCCTTTTCAAAAACACGACTCATCTGGTCTTAAGAAGAATTGAGAGATAGGGGCGTGGGAGTTGATGAGGAGAGCATGGAGGGAGGAGTAGTAACACTGAAACAGGCGGGTGGCGAGGCGAAAGGGGGGGGTGGACGAGGACGCCTGGCTCACGGGATGAAAAAGAGATTCCCCGCCGGAGATGACAAGCCGTCTGGGCGGGATGAATGGTGAGTGCGTTTGCTCTCCACCTGGGTGGCCGCCCCTTCCCCAGCACCCTCCCCACTTCGCGGCCCCGCGCAAGGAGGAGTCCGGGGTGGAATAAAAGAGGACCCGTAAAAATACGGCGGGAGCAGGACCCGGAGGAAGAGGGTGCGGGAGGAGGGGGAAAGAGTGCGTTTTGTGTGCGAGAGCCTCGTGGGTTATAAAGCACACGACGGGACCGTCACTAATTGTTCCCGGCTGCGACCTCGCGTTGTTTGCGCGTCCGGTTTGTTTCCGGCCAATGCGAGAGGTGGCGAGAGAAGCGGGGAGGAGGAGGGGGGGACGGCTCGCGGGAAGATTAATGCACAACGCCACTGTTGTCCCATACAAACGCACGGAAAATAATCTCCAGCGATCCATCAATCCCGATGCTGCTGAGGCTATCAAATTTTTTGCTGGTTTGGTGGCAAGGCATCACGCCGGCAAATAAGGAAGCCGTTTTGACGAGTAAATTCCTCGGCTCCTTGGGGGAAGCAGAGGGCGAGCCATTGAAAACAGATATTTTTAAATGTTCACCTTGTGGAATAAGAAAATTGTTGGGGTCGCATTGGTCGGCGTGGACTTTTTTGTACCGAGGTGGCAGAGGATTGGCGACTTGGGTTTAGTAGAAAAAGCGGAATTCCACATTCATAAAGTGAGCATTTTGTTATTTCTAAATGATTCCGTTTTGAAAATCTTGTTTCCATGATCTCCGCAGTTGTCACCTATATCACTTCATCCCGAAATTATTGCCCTTGAACTTGAGTTGTTAAAATGTTGCTTAATATTTACTTCACCACCAGTAGGATTGCGAATATTGGGAAAGCTTCATAGGAACCCCCAATAATTAAACGCTCCTATTACAAAAATGGTTGGTTAAATCTTTTACTACCCCCCTTTCCACAGAATAGTATATCTAATGGATATTACATAATTGGTCTTTTTCTCCTGCTCTTACCGCTGATGACACCAGAATAAAATATTAATCGGACATTAGGATACCTTTTACAGTTCATTATTGGTAAATTGGAGCCTGCGTAAGTATTTGAAGTTACCAGTCTTGAGAATTTCACCCGTCGCGTAGATTAGTACGGGAAAAGCTATATCATCTCACCTATCTAAACAACCTTCGGATTAATTACTTTTGCGGCACGCTAAATTATTATGATCACTGAAAACGTTCGTCTTCGCTGTGCCGATATAATCTTTGCTTGAAACGAAGTGGTAAACCCTTCATTTCGTTGCCACCAAATATACGATACACAGAAGTATCGGAAAGCAACGTAAAATAACTGAACGGTAAATTTTCGGAAGCCATGAATTTGTCTTGCGGGATGACCACCAGAGATAACTAATTGCGTACATGAGAAAATTTCATGTAACAGGTAGTACATCATAGCCAAATTTTTTGTCCATAAGTCAGTTTTAGTGCTTGCGTCACTTCTTCGCGTCCTGATTAATGGGGCGAAGATGCGCCGACGAGGGAATTATGATGCCACCCGGATATATTTTTTCCTTCTTTCACCAGTGTCTCTCTACCAAGTGTTCCTTGAATCGCTGATTTCGTTCAATGACTTATGACGTGCGCATGTAAGTTATATGTCATACATAGCCGCGATTTCGTATAATTTCCCCTAAGAAGACATTTGGCGACAGTGGACGAAGGAGCTGTTTCCATCTGCTTTAGATTCACCAAACCTAATCTTCAATTTGTCGATCATTAAATCATCTTTGAACGATGACCTGAAATGATCTATGAACGGTATCTGCTGCACGTAAAATCTCTTGGTTAATCCAATAAATACCTTTTTATGGTATCACATTTTATGGCACCATTTAGTCACATGGAGAGTACTTTGATTTACGACATGCATTTAACCCCAGGGTAGGTGGCTTCGGGACGTAATTAAACACCTGTCAGTTGTGACCTTCCTAGGACACGGCATATTTTTTTCTTTATCTAAAGTCGGAGGGTATGGAAATAAGGGAAAATAAATATTAAAAGAAACGACATAGACGCGTGACTTTAAAAATGGTCAGTGATATTCGATTCCACTTAGAAAAGGAAGAAAAAATTTGGGACGGGATGATGGAGAGCAGGAAACTATTCGATTTCATAGTAAATGGCTGTTGGGTGCCCAATGCCGTTTACACCGACGACCTCCCTACGAATTTCCCAAGTTGACATCATGTTGGAAATTCAAAATTTAATCATGGATTAAACTGGATGGAATGGTAAATGCGGATAAGGAATTAGGAGGACATTTGATGCAAATAAAAAGGTGTTAACAAACGAGTCTTTGATGGCCGGATCCCAAGAATGAGAATTAAAGAAATATCGGAACCTTCAGCATGAGCCTCTTTGGAAGAGGACTGAAAATTTTTCCCTTGTACTTGGAGAAAGATGGATAGAGAATAAACATCTGAAACGCATTATTTAAGCTTGAAAAGGCCGTTTGTAGTTCTCTCCAGGGAAAAGTAATTTAATGCAAAATAAAAGGTAAGTGTGGAAGAGGATGAGTTAGCATTCTGATCTAAGGAAGGAGAATTGTATTCATTGTGAATCTAAAACATCCATAGAGCAAGTGGTTAGGTTGGTATTAACTGAAACTTCTTAAATGCGTACATTAACACAGGTTACCTTAACTAGGAAGCTCTTCCCAGTAGAATGATCTGAGTGAATATTAATATATTTTTGTTTAATATGAAAGTTTTTCAATCTGTAAGCCATCATGTTTTCTTGATTTTCCTAAGACTCATATCATAGATTTTTTTTAAAGTCATTGCACACCTTTCTATCTAATATTTATCACGGCTACTAATTTCGGTCTCCCTGAATTGGCCGCATAGTTTGTCCGTTTTCCCACAGAGTGTCGCGTGATTTTTTTCCCATTCTATCTCTTTATGCCTTATGCCGAACCAAAAAACGTCCGCACTATCGAGTTTACCAAATTTATTTTCACGGAAAAACATTATCATCCTAGTCGACGGTGCACAAGTTCGCAAATCTATATACGGGATCGGTTCCAAGTTCCATTAATCCTTGAAATCGCTAGTTTACGTGGTTTATGGATAACTTTGTTGTCATACAATCCCTATTCGTGATGCCTTCAAGCGTTTTGTGCATCTTTATGCCTCTCCACGTACCCATCCATTGTATTACCTTGATTTTCAAAAAAATGAATGATTATCTGCCTATTGGAAGCTACACTACTGTCCTGTTAGAGGTCTTTTCACGGAGGTTCAAATATTTAGTTTCATCAGAAAAGACAACACCTCCATCCATGTTTTTAGATAAATTTATATAATTTGGAATTCGACAACTTGAAAATAAAGAGCATCGATACCTTAATTTACTGCAAATGAAATGGCACGTCAATTTTGGAATGAAAATAAATTCCTTCACCTTTATGTATGCTCTATTGCCTCTCTATTGTCACATATGCAGTATGCGACTACATATAGCGTTTATATTTTTCTTTTTTTTTCACTCTTTAACCGTATGCCTCCTAGCGTATCAACATTATTTGTCTAGTATATATACCTAATATAAAGCAAATTTTTCTAAACCGATATGTCTCAAATTTTTGCCGATTAAATGGCAAATGATTCTGTCGATCTTAATTTAGATTTTGCTTTGGCTAGCCGGTATGTTGACTGGCACCTCTACCACCCAATGCAGGTATTCGTCTCACGAATTGTCAAATGATGAACACTACATATAATAACGCTTCGTCACCTCCGGCCGCACAATCGAAATAATCCGCGTGGCTCTAATAATATCATGCCGATCACTCACTCTTTAGCTCCGATGCGTTCACAAACCTTCGCTTCGTGGGAATATGTCTGGGAACAATGGAGTTGTCAAATCCGATAACAAGTGGAAGCGAAATCCTTTCTACGGGCGGGAACAAGATCAATCGAGGGATTACTGTCCTCTGAGCGATTCCCAAAAATAAACAAAATGTTCTCGGATGTGCGCGCCTGATGAGGAACTTTTTGGAGGGCCAAAGAAGGAAGGAGACGTGGAGGATGAGAGACCCAAATCAGGATGAGTGATCAGAGAGTCCTTTGGGGTGGTTGGGAGTCTCTGGCCGGAGATTGTTTTTTTTATTTTGATTAAACCGAAAGCCGCCGAGGGAAGTGCCAGCCAAAACGAAAGAGATTTGAACGGCCGATAGGTGCGCAAAAGGGTCGATGCGAATGTAGAGAACGGAGAAAATAATGCAACTGTGAAATGGTAGAATCAAATCACATCTCATTTGGCATTGATTATTTTATAAATGAATTTCCAAGCCGCTCGATAGATTCGTTATTTTGCCCTCCGCTAAAGAAACCATGGCAAAATAATACACTGGTTATTGACTGTCAAGTTAGTCACTCAATATGTGAAAAACAAAATTCGCACTTTTCCACAGATTTATTTGTAACGTGCAACGCGTTTCAGTTCATTAAACCATCTTTAGGCACTAGATTGAAGATGGTTTGATGAACCGAAACGTGATGTACACTGCAAATAAATCTGTGGAAAGGTGCAAATTTTGTTTTTCACATAATGACAAACTTCCACTACATCTCGCCTGAATCTGTTAAATTAGTCGCTCAATCTGTTGTTAGTCATTCAATTTGAGGAGCGATTACTCTTGCGATTTGTTTTTCAGGGATTCTGACTGATCATTTCAAGAGGATTTTTTTTTCAGGAATTCCAACCGCTTAGACTATATTTGGGCGTTGGCCCTGACTTGTATGTTCTCTGATAGTTTTTAGGATTTCGTCGGTCAAAGACATAAATCGAAAAACGCTGAGCGGGCTATGCATACGAATGTGCGACCCTTTCTATAAAAATGTATCGTGTAAGACTGCCGTGTCGCGGGAATGAAAAAAGTTAAAGGCGAAAAAATTGTTTGGGAAAAAGTGACTATTTTTTGCTATCGAATCCAATCCATTTATGGAAAACCTCAGCAATATTTGTGCCTGGAGAGGCTGATAATTTGATTCCATCGGTCGTATAACTTCTAAAGCTATTACTGACTGTGTCTGCGCCCTTTCCCTCAAGTTAAAACGTCACTTTCGCAAGAAAGAAGTTTGAAGATGGCAAACTGAGAATAGCATTTACCCAATTACATCCCAACTATATTTCCGTCCCCTTGTTTATACGAATACATTCTATAGCGCTTTAGCAATAGCATTTTGAGACCACCCGTTGAATGAATGCCAAAATATTATAAAAGAGTTGGCGGATCCCAAAATAATAGTTAAATAGTGTATTTTTCGAAGGTTTAGGGAATGGTCTGGTGTGCTCTAAATTTACTTCCTCATGACTGCTAAAGCTGGGCCTCTGAAATTCCAGTGGATACTAAATGAGAAAATTCAATGTACTCGTATATATACTGTAGAACTAAGAGTATATCGATGTACCTAAAAACTAGGCATTACTGCTATAATTACGAAGCCCATACTGTTAATTTTCCGGAGTTTACGTACGGTCAGATGCTCCTATCTTATTCCCTTTATTTCCTCTAGCACAATTCTAGATGCCTCAATTCTATGATGTCAAAAGTAGTTCTTAACTGACTTTTAACAAAAATGTGTCCGTATATATTGTCTAAATATACCCCTGCCTAGGCGAATGCCCACCAGTTTTTTTAAATTTAGTCAAAATTCATCATAAAAACATGGGCAATAATGATATGAAAAAAAATCAGCCATGATTTCAATCCTGACAGGAGTACCAAGAGCGCAATTCGTAAATCAATATTATGTAGCGATGGACATACTTTAGAGAGGTCAATAATTCTGTTGTCTGGGTCGAGATCTTTCGGAAAAAAATCCAGATCTTCCGATAAAATGCAACAAAAAGACAATTAATTATCTCCCTTTTCGTATTAAAATGTAACCAAGTGAGTACTTACTTACATCCAACATAAATCAACATAAACTCGTGTTCAATTCGTGCTTTTTACAACATGAGTCACTCAGAGGCAAGGCGTCTGTTAGAATCTGACCGAGTGCACAAATATGGAAATGAAAGATTACAGGCTGTGTGACTTCGCACAGAAAATGAGTTTTAGATGATAATTAGAACAGAAGCCAAAAAAACGAGCCAATTTCTTGTCTAAATGTGTGAAATATGTTTAGACCTTTGGCGTCTCCCTTGCCAATCAGGTGATAAAAATTTGAACAATATATGAATGAGGACAACGTTGGTATGGTGTAATATTTAGAAGTGGTAAAAAAAGCAAAAGGATCGGCGGTAAAAAAATTATTTAGGTATTATTTAATACCTGGAAAGTTACTCATATGAAATTCGCTCAACCGTAAAGGAAAAAATTTTAAATACTAATTCGCCGGTGATTTCTGAATGAAGTTGTCCAAATGTCTTTCATTTCTTATCATTAGAATTCCGCTAAAACCCAAAAATGAAAATTCCATACCAGTAAAACAAATTTAGTTAAAATAAGCGAAAATATATCTGTACTAAACATGATTTTGCTGATCTAATGAAGTTCACTAATCGGTAAATAGCTACTTGGAGCTACTTAAAACAGTCATTGCTATGTACTTACAAGGACGTGGGTTGGAAGTGATGCTCCAATTTCGGTGAAAAAATGCTGCAATGAGATTGTTGGCCAGATTTCAATATTAAAATCACTTGCAGTATCTGCATTTGAAATGAAACAAAGGAAATATATACAGCCCATTGCATATGTAGGTCTAGTTTTACTCCTTAAACCAGCTCCAATTTCATCTTGGGAGGCATCGGAGGAGAGAAATCGTGAGCAGCCATCTTATCCCCTGATTTCCCTGTCTTCTTTTTTAACTCTTTGGCATCGTAGAGAAGTCTTTTGACTGTCTCATGCATTATTCAAGGAGTGTCCAAAGTCGACTCCGTTTTCCAAAGGGGGTAGGAAGGGTGAACCCATGAAATAATCTCACCACGCGATAAGAATTCAAACGTTTCTCTACCCTCGGGACATCCAAAACAAGCAACACACTCAGAATGCAGCAGAATTAGATTTGAATGAAAGCCTCAAGTTTGCGAATGAAATAAGTACAAAGCAAACATAGGTGGTAGATAAGCAGAATTTTGCTAACAGGAAGGATATCAATAATGGGCAAGGTCGGCCTCAGTCAACAAACTTTTTGTGGAAAAATAACTGCTGAAAAAGAAGCACTGTGGTCGAAGCAAGATTTACAGCACCAGATACGTAGTCGGATCGTATTTTTTGCTTTGTTCGATGCATGTTTCTCCCATTTTATCCCTTGAAGTGTGGGTGATAACGCATCTCCGACTTCATTACTTTTTTATTTTCCCTTTTATAGGTCATTTGGTCACATGCCCCCTATAGTGAACAAAACGAAATTGAAACGGTAAAAAATTAAATGGCCTCAGGGGATTTTCTCGGATAATTTAATCTTTTTAATGATTGTTTTTTTTGAAGGCGCTGCTCCTGAAATCATATCGTATTCAAATCGAGTTCATTAGCAGGCGAAGTGTGCAAGAGGAGATAAACATGCCTTAATTTTATGACGTGAGAATGCAACGAGTTGGGATGAACTTAATTCCACGTGCACAACTTTTCCCGATACTGTTGTGTAGTTGCTTGTTCAACAGACTTACATTGAATTACTGGTTAATGCACCCACCTGATAATAAGAACGTCCTGGTATCTCTTTCCGGATGGAAGCTAATTTAAAAATCCTATTTCAATGATTCCTTTTTGTTTTTAACAAGTTAAATCAATTCTTCGAGCGTGGTGTTCAACTTATCAATCAGCAATGGTAATTAATTCTACTGAAGGTTTGACTGAATTCTCCTTCCAGATAACCTTATCATGCCTTCATATTTTATCTCTTTCACACAGTCGCTTGACGCTTGACTCATCCGGAGTGTTCCCCTGTACTCTGCTAATACTATACTATATTTAAAACAAAAGTTTCTTGGGTGACTTGGTGGAAAATCTTCACATTGAAATTGAAAAATAAACAACTTGGCTTCTATGTGGAAAATCAAAGTTCTTTATTTTTCAATTTCTATACAAAATTTGATATTACCCGTATTTGACTCTAGATAAGCTCCGGGACATTTTACTAGAAAGTTTTTCATCACTTCTTTTGATAATAATATACTTAAATGAAAAAAGATGAAGAACTACAGAGTAATAATGCTTTGATTTCCTTTTGACTTCCACATCGTCGTAATTCTTACAGCGCCTTCAGTGAAATGAGATATTTCCACAGTTATCTCCACCTTTATGTGTACGATCTAGGGCTTCGGTGCTCTCTCGCCAGTTATTGGCAGTTTATTGGTTCAGCCATTTACCAGGCCTGGAACCTACAGAGGAATTTAATAGTATTTTTAAATATATCCTAACCAAAATAGACTCCTTAGTCATTAGTGTGCCGTTCCTTATCCTGTCCAGGTTACGCGCCTATTTGAGCTAGCTAGCCTGTATAATTTGAGGTGGACACATTATCTACGTCGTCCAACACTCAATGGACGTAACCAGAAAATTAAACGCAGACCTAAAGGCAATCATGCATGTTCATAAATAATCCATAACGATGTTAGTCCTAAATTGTGTCCTTTGTCATGATTGTGTGCTTTAATAACACAATACACACAGTAGATACTAAAACATTTATCGAAAGGCTTCCAATTGAGCGAACGCGGAGTTTGTTTAAATAATCTCCTCCTAAATTTCTCCGAATATGGCATTTAATAATATATTAAATCAATGAACCGGGAATGCAAAATTTGGCACTTTGATGATCGCATACAATTTAGAAGGATTTGGCGACGTGGTTTCTCATTTGTGTTTCCTAAGAGACGAGTAGGAAGGATGAGGGTGCGTTTTCGAAGGGTTTTATAATACGGACAAGATATTACGCTTGCGGCCGAAGTACGGCAGGAAAACTTCCTCCAAAAGCACCTTAACATCTTGCATTTATGAATTGTCCGCCGACGTCTTACGGACCCTTGCACCTCAATAACTTCAAAGAATTTATCGCCTTCGATAACTGGTTCGGAATAAAATTTTTACTGCGATCATGAATCGTGCTCAAGCTATATAATATCCAGTTCAAGTACTTCCAACAACATTTTTTTTATGTGGAGACAAGATATTTTTACCACTTCCACAGGAATGTTGGTGGCCGACATCAACGTGACCATATCAGTTGAATTGTAATTTTCGTTGAGCATATCTTCTCAAGCGAGTCAAGAGAGGATAATATATCCCGGTAAAATATTAGTTGAGGAATATAATCTCTTAATCTTCCAGCCTAATTTCGAAAATAATAAATGCTACCGAAGATATGAACACAGTGAATGACATTTAAACAAAAGATTATTTTTTAATAAATGCTCAAATTCGATCTGTTTACTTCAAGATACATTCCGTATATTTTCATATATTTCTCTCGTTTAAACCTGTAACCATGACTCTTTCCGCAAAGAAAACAAACCAATGGATGGTTAGAAATCTTGAGCACGCAACTTGATGAATTTGCTTTTAGCATTTCTCATAACTACATTTCGGAGTTTGATAAAAGTTCTAGCTTTTAAGATTAGATTTTTAAATGTTTTCGATATAAATATTTAATTGTAAGATTAAACCCGCGCTATGTATGCATTTAAATGTTGTTAAACCTAAGAGTATACTTTTCTAGAAACAATATTCTGCTGTAAAATTTACATTAATATGCTTTAATTTGAATAGATGCATATAAAATATGTCCTTAAATCTCAAATAGTGATCGAATTTCAGTTCGATCTATGACAAAGAGGCAGTTTAAATAGTTCATCTGGAAAACCATTGGCCCATATTAGAGATCTTATCTCAAGTCCATCCATTAGGAATGTTTTACTCTTGCTATATGTTTCTTAATTAGCTTCCAAAAAACAATAGCCATAGTCGAGGACAGATACTTTTGGAACAATGTGGCCGTAGTTCTCGTGAAGATGTGGGCCCCTCACCTATGCAACTAAAACGAGACAATAGGAGCAAAGTTATCCTTATTCAGAGGAATTTCTACCAGATCATTCGGGATACTGCCTATTTTGGTTTGTAGCCACGTTAAGATATTGACATGATATTACGACTTGTGCATCGAGTATGTGCTAAATAAAAAATCTGGACACTAAAAATTGCATTTAAAAAAATCAAAGAGATTCAGACGTAATAGCAGTTCTGGTCGCCTGAAACTCTCATATTATTGCCTTTTATAAACTGAATAGGTATTTATGATATGGCCTTCGAGTTGGAAGGAGGTGAATACGGTAAACTCAGAGAATGATTGAAAACAGACTGCTCAATTTCATTTATATTATTCTTAAAGTTATCTGAAATATTAATTAAATCCTTGCGAATTTAATACTCTTCAATACATGCCGTGAACCGCGCCCTTGGGAAAGTGTACGGAGAAGCTTCCAGTATTAACGGAACATACGTTTTCGAACGTCGCGGCCCCACATCGCTCCGCGGGTATGCCTAACGGTTCTACAGCCTGAAATATTGCTGAGATCCTCCGTACTAGTGAATGGAGAAAATGGATGGCGCATTTACGCTCAAAGGCCGCGTTCAAATTCCTCTTATTTTTTTTTAAATCAAGGGTGACGTTTTGATGCACTCAGCACCATGCTCGGCGGCGAGTGAAGAAGTGTTGGTTACACGAAGCACGCAAGCAAGACTCCGACCTCGCGTGGCTCGATCCTCCCATCTCATGTCTCCCGAGGACAATAATAGCGCCTCCTGGCTGAAGCACTCACTGCTCGAATACTTCTCCGTCCGCTTTCAAATGAAAAAAAGAAAAGTTTGAAAATCGAATCCCTCCCTACGATTCGAGAGAGGGATAAATATTCCGAATGACATTCATCGATTCCCTGGACTACGTCAGTATTTTCCCATTGCTTTTCGTCCTTTTTTTGGCATTATTTCTACATGAGCAAATCGCTTTTCGCCTCTCCTTGCCCTGTCCCATTCATTGCTCTTCGCAGCTATGTGCCCTCGGGGAAGCATCATTCATCCCGGCTCCAGAGAGTGAACCCCACAGAAACGAGCCTCTCGCACTATCCTCATCTTTCTCACCACTGTCCTCGTCGACTGTAAAGCCAACTCCTCTGAGCAGACCAAGACGAGAAAATCACTTTAGTCGGAGCTCACTTGACATTCTTAAGTTATACCGTGAAATTATGTGTAACACGCATCACTCGCTGCATTTCGCAACAACGGCGGCTGGACAGTATTCGGAGACATACCCGAGAGATATTTTGTGGCGTCGTAAATAATACGATTGCTTGAATACAGTACCATACTATATGACATAGAGTTGGAGCTAGACTTAGTAGTGGGGGGTAGTGTACACTCGATTGTTACGAACGCGGACTCTTCTTCCCTAACATTTATTTCCCTTTGCTCTCCATTTTACTACCCACCGAACGATGGACTATACTAACTCATGTGAAGTAATGGGTCACTATTGTATCTTGTGTTTAAAATGTTTTTATCGCCATCTCAAGTCAACTTCATTTACTTTATTGGCAGGTAAAAGAACGACATAGCTTGCCAATCAATTCTTCCCAAATATTTATTGGGATTATTTATTTTACCTCAAACTTTATGACTTAACGTACCTTCATTGAAGTGTCCCTGGTTGGTAACTTTCGATGAATATGTAAAGGTGATGTAGAAAATAATTCACCGAAAGTGTAATTGGACAACATATGTAATAGCAGGGAATGTAAAAGTATTTTCTCAGTATCTCAATGGCTGTACAAGTCCTGGGTTCCAATAGAAAATACATGGGTTAAGGCCGATGCTTGGCTAATGAATAGATATCCAATGGTAAATATACATAGTAGCAGGTGTTAGGTATATAGGTATCGTCAAAAATTGCGGGTATATCGTCCTATACCTTGCCACCACACCTGAGAAAGACATTCCTAAATACATGTACATTCTCTCGTTATAAAATTCAGACATAAAAGCGACATCGCATTGGAATCATCGCCTAAGTATAGAACACTTGCCGACACTCGTAGGATTCACATTATGAAGGCATTTTAACCACAATTACGATGTGAGTAATTGAATATACCTATCTTCCTGTGTCCTACCTATCTTTCTGTGACCTCGTGTAATTGCATAGTATCCTAGGAAGATCCCATAAAGGGGACAGAAATGCACCTCTTTTTGAGACCTGGATAAGGTTGTGACCGGTGCGTCTGGCATAACAATATCCTTCATTGGATCCCAAATCGGAATACGGGGACGGGATGGAGGTTGACGTGTGAGACGTTCAGAAAGGCATTTCTGCTGCCTCTTACGGAGGAAAAGAAAACAGGTGGTCACTAATACGAGGAATTCGCTGCTGCATCCATCGACGGCCAGATTTGGGCTTACCGCAAGGCTTAGCATTGTGACGCAACCGCAGGGATTCCTTCATCGCTCATGGCATCACGGGGCATTCCACCGCCAAAAGTGCATTCTGATAAACGCTTCCGATGCCCTTCTAAGTGTAACAAGTAACAGAAATAAGTTCAGCCCAACAGCGGTCGAAGTCAATCGTCTATTCGTGTTCCCGAATTCTCTTTGCTCCTACCGTGGGATCAATTGGGAATGCACCACAGATCCCTCGCATGCGTCACTCACTTTTGTATCCCTTCACGCACGTCATACTTCCCCCGGATTTTCTGTTTCCCTCGCCTTCGCTGTCCCAATCACATTTGCTCTCCCTCATGTCCCTCGCGCTCTCCCGAGGGCGCTCCATGCATATCACTTCGATGGTTAATGTGCTACTTGACACGAGGAACACTGGCATAACTGGTCGAATATTTGAGTCAAAAATTAATTTTTCCGAAGAAATAAAACTGTACACTTTTCCAAGAAGGCCGGGAACTAACGAAATACATTATGTAAAACAGGTTTGAATCATGTTTCCCGATGATAGCGCGTCTTGGGCAGTTGCAGCATCAGAAATTTGGAGATAGGTTGAAAAGAAAATTTAATACTGCAAGAGAATAATGAGATTCAAATTGAATAAAGAACGTAGAGTATAGGTATTCTTTAGAATTTTTTTTGTTTTCAACGCAAGGTTTTGAAAGAAAAATAAATTAGGCCAGCTAATTCTAATTGCACACATTTTTAGACAAAATGGCGAGTTAAAGGCACGAAGAAGAAAAGGACATGAAAATAATTACAAAGTGTGAGACATGGAACAAATGAAGATTGGGCATCAAAATAAAGAGATATAATGTTATAAAAAATGCGTGTGTGTTTGTGTGTATATATATTATATTATATATTATTCGATTCTCTTACGCAGCGGCGGTTACAATATAGATTAAACTTATTAAAAACATTTAAAGATGGGCCCTTTTCTGATGACATCAAGAATATAATACGAACCCCAACGTATTACGGTCGAAGGGATCACGAATATAAGACTAGAGAGATAGACTGCAAGACTGACAGGTTTAAAATGTCATTTTTTCCTAGAAAGATAAGAGACCAGAATGCTTTTAGTCGAAATCCCCCAGGAGTCAGTTCATTCTAAGAAATATTAACGTACAGGTTAGGGACTGCGCGTGGACACATATATATATATATATTTTTTTTTTCTTACAGATTCCCCCCTTTCCCTACCTATTTGAAAAACCCCAACCCCCTCATCCCTTACCCTTTCCTCCTGGTGCTACACCCCCTGCCACACACCTTTTTTGATGGCTCGCAGGGTTTTTATGTAGATGTAGATTATAGTATTATACTATTTTTTTAGAAATTCACACAAAGAAATAGATATGAGGAAAGGGGATAGGAAAACAAACCGACTGTCCTTTCTTCTGGTGTGTATTGTCTTTCTGTGAATTTCTCCTTTGGTGGGTGAAACAGCTCCCTTAAGCCATTTCATGGCCAAGGAGTCGGAGCACCTGGGGGCTTTAAAAACCTCGCAGATCTCAGTGTAAGTTAGGTATCCTTAATGGCGTAATTGGTAGCGCATCCGCCCGGCAAGTGGAAGGTCCGGTGTTCCAGTCTCGCTTAAGGAAATATTTTTACATGTGTGATCTGCTCAAATCCGTCTTCCCCACCTGTCCTGTGTTTGTCTTTTGCGTGTTTTCCTATCCCCTTTCCTTATATCTATTTCTATGTGTGAATGAATAATTATTCACTCTATTATAAGTGTTCGCCGTATGGCGGGATTTCGTATTTGAATGTATATATATACACATTTATAATGATGAGTTTAGTGAATAGCCGTATCGAATCACGTTCATGATTATGTGGGGAAATTTGGTACAGAGATCGTCGAATAGGATACTTATGAGAATAACCTAAATGAGACTTTTGTTAAGGGCATACCCAATAGTGAATACGCAAGGTACTCTCTTCGCTTGTTCCACCATTTCTAAGTATAATTGATGAATATCGTTAATTGTCTGAGCTACTTAAGTCCTTACATAATTCGAAAAACAGATCTTCCGATGAAGAGTCACTCCAAGTTAATCAGTAAGCTCTTTAGAAAAAAATACTTCTTTGAGAAAGACAGTGCGAACCACCATTTACCTCTCTTCACGGCCAAATGTATAGTCTTATAACGTGTATTATAAGTAAAGTGAAACTATACAACTTCCATAGCATGGTGTTTCGGAGAGGAAAGGAAATGCATTTCAATTACTACTATTTGATTTCAAGTACTCGTGGAGGGAATTTTTAAACGATACCCGGACTAGAGCGAGCAGTCAGTCATTGGAAAATTAAAATTAGGTCAGGCACTGGGCCAGCCGGGACACTAAAACTAACGAACTGGACATTAAAGCCGTATAGAGAGACTCGTAGCGTCACATCCAAATTTAGAAATCGCATCTCGCCGGGCGCAAGACGGCCGTCAACGTGCACGGGGCGACCGCGGCAGCGAAATCTTTTTCCGCCTTTGTGTGTGCCGAAAAGGTAATCCTTGATAATAAGGGTCTTCTATATGGCAGTTAGCGAAGGGATCTGGTGAGCAACCCCGTCAAACAAGTACCGCGAAAATATGTCCAAGCGGCAGGATTTTTGAGGGTGGAAGAGAAGGGCTGGGGATGAAGCTTTGAGATTCAATGTTCGTCGCCCGGCAACGCTTGAGTGGCCAATGAAGTGTCAAGGAACCTCAAGACGTGAATAAAAAAGAATCTCGACGTTGATATATTATATCTCGCTCTCTCTTGAGTCAACCTTCTGTAATGGAGTTTGTCATACGATCCAAGAAATGGCAGACCGCATTAGGGAGAACTCAATACTGTATTTTTTCTCTCAATTGTGTGCGACTAATCACGTTTACAGAACGTATCACTCATGGATTTTTCAATCGCTCAGTGGTTCAAATCATTTTCTCGCATATAAAGTGGTAGTCACTCCTTTCCCACAGAAATTTCCCAGACCAAAAAGAATAAGAGATTAGTGGTATAATTGTGTATTTTGATGGGGCCGGAATTGCCTCTTGGAAGTTCATATGGACATTTTATGGGGATTCCCATTCCCTTATTTCTTTTTAATTGGAAGTTGTCACTTTATTCATTATAAATTGATAACAATACTTTCGATAACAAAACGTTGAGACATTACAATAGGCAAATATGAACGCCTTTGTGACAAAATTCGTAACCCCTTAAGTATAAAACGTTTAATGTGAATAAAATTCTATAACAAATTCCGTAAAATTTATTATCTACGCCAAAGATGATATTAGTGCACTAACGAAAACGTTTCAATGGCACTTAAACCTACTAAATATTTATCCACCGTGAGAAAGTATTGGAAAAAGAAATAAATATTACTAGTTAAAATTATACGGATATATAATCTATGTAAACGTATTTATCGCCTTAATAAATCACTACAATTTGCGAAGCGGGATACGGAAGGAAATTATTTGTGGTCAATTTAAATCTATCAGCTGAAAACTGGTAGCTATCATTAGTATTCCCAAAATCAATCAACCTTAAAATATTTTTCTATAACTCAATATATATGCCCAATGGCTTCGTTCCGGGACAAATAGAGAGTGGATATGGACACAAAATGAAGAGATACGTATTTCTCATTGAAAGCTACCTTGTTTTTTAGACTGTTTAAATCTAATTCCTAATTTAAAACACAGAGACAGTTCACACTAAATAGTTATTACTACCTTCAAATCTGGATAGAAAGAAGAGTTAGTTAAAATCGATGCTTAATATTTATAAAATAGTGGCTAATAGTCCATCGCCAAAACGCCCTGACATCCTTTTAAAAGGAGGCGCGCCTTGCTTTAAGCTGAATAAACATCCGATCTAAAAAGATAAATACGAATGAGTGATTCGAGCTCAGCAGTCCACCACACGGAGTTTCCATTGGCCAACTAACAGTAAGTTTTGTTCGTGCCAATATAAATATACGCCAACTGCGTGTATTTATGAAACATCTGCTCCAGAATCCTACCAGTTTGATCAACCATATGCGACACAGGACACGGATCCAAAAGAATAATTAATGGCTAAGCGGTCTATAGGGAACTCAGAGAAATATAATGATAAAGCGATGGTCTACAATTATAATGTGTAAAAGATGAGAAAGGTTTCATTTTACTACGCCCTAACACCATCAGTTACAATTACATTTAATTAATTAACCATCAGTTACAATTGATGTCCACGGAAAATCGAATTAGTTATGATTTTTAGAAAAATATTTCAGCGTAAATAGTTTATTTGTCACTCAAATTTAATAGCTACATAGTAAACAAAAAATCAGCGTAGCAACACAATTTATAATTTCTCGTATGATCACTAGATGTTCTCTAAGCGTTTCTTTTATTTCATTAGATCCACCAGGATTATGATTATCGCAGGAATAGAAAACGAATTCAGACATACACGGCCACACACGCACGCACACGCGCACTCACACACACACGCAAATATACTTTATATATCCATTTGATTTCAATAATATACGCACGAAAACTAAGCAGAATTTCTTTTTACTATTCCTAGAAAAATTAGGTGTACCACTGCAAGTACAGCATGACATTGCGTATCAAGAATTGATGCATTTTTGTTAATGGGAAAAGTTGTAATTTGTGTTAACCCATGCAAAAAAAATAGTGGACTGCAGATATGTGGGTTTTCCAATAAATGATATCTAACTTTGGAATAAAAAGGCACCATATCTAATTTTCGACCATTTGCGTTTCATGGAAGGAATTAGCTGGAACCACCGTTTAGCCCGCTCCTTAATGAACAACTTTAGCTTGAAAAATACGAATTATATTTTTTAATAAAATTAATCCATTAAAAAATTTGAGAATAAAACGATTTTGAAATGGGTAATAATATTCGCAATTAAAGCGGATCCTCCTTTACAAGCGGGCAGTCAATATGTTCCTGATAAAAAATTAATACAGAACGTTAAAATACTAAATTCGGTTATTCTCATGTGCATTTACTCCTCTCCTTATTAAATGGATGGAGAAAGTGAAACATGGAGAAAGGAGATGCCTATAATATTTATTGAACAGATGTCTGCGCGAGAATGCATTGAAATGTTTCGCTAACAAGAAGAATCAGCTCCTGCCCACAAGTTTCGCATCAACCGGTTTCTCGTGTAATTTCCTAACCTCGCGAAAGAAGGCCGGACGAGAGCTCTTCTCCCATCAAGCAGAAGTAACCCTCCCTCCCTGCCTCCTCCCCCCCCCCATCGCCCCCAAACCCCCTCCCGTAGAGGGAAAGGATAGTCGGAAGTCTCTCTCCTTTCCTCCTCTCCCTCCCTCCGACATCCTCCTCCCCCCTCCGGACTGGAAACAGACTAGGGAATGAGAATTGAACGTGTGCCGACGGCAAACATGGCGCCAGCCCCTCCTCCGCCCTTCGCAATTCACACCTCCCCTCCCACTCCCCCTGTCATTACACCTCGCCGACTTTCCATTGCGTAGCCATCCGCTCGGAATTTCAGGGCAGCCCGGAAATTCGACGGAATGCGTTGAGGCGGCCATTTAACACACTTCCGAGCGGAATTTTTCAAGCCAGCGGGATTTGCCAAGTGGCATTAATAATTCGATCATATCACTGCCCACCATCATCAGTGATCTAAACGAATTGCTACATATATTTTATATTTTTACATATATAGGTTACAATTTGGAACGAGTATCATTCTGGAACGTTATGAAACGTTTTTGGGCCTCATAGTTTTTTATGGGCTTGTTATAAGTAAACTGATCAAATTAAAGTCCACTAAGTGGACCCATCGTAGGACTTCCCAGAATCGACAATCAGGACATAACCGTTTCACACAATTAGCAGTAATTGTATTACCACTCATTAATAAAGTGTCATTGGTTTTCCTCGTGCTCTATAAATGTTAGATATTATGAACCTCGTTCTTCCTGCCGTAAGTCGTTGCGGAGAAGAGTTTCCCAAGCTTTAAACCGGTAAAAGTTGCACAAAACAAATCCTGTGATTTTCGATTTGCTTAGGGCGGCACACATACGATCACACCATGAATGTGCGACATGACGCAGCGCATAAGCAAGCACAGAATTATCACGCATGTACCAAACAAGCCAGATTGATGGCTGTAAGTTTCTGGAGATATTCATGAAACGGAGGCGTGGTGGTCGAGTAGGAGGAGCGCTAGACTACTGACCGCATATTGCGGGTTCGATTGCGGCTGATGCCTCAGGACACCTTTAGATTCCTGTAAGCTATGTGATTATTCTCCTGGGAAACCAAAGGCAGTACAACGAAAGGAACTGGACCCCTAATGTGTGATGCCCCCACGACGCTGGATTTAATACAAACCGTGTTTCAACAGTAGTGATCGCTGCTAATAATGAGCGATTGGCAACAGAGCCATATCGCCCATATGCATTGCTTACATCAACAGTCTAATGTTGTTTGCCTCACCGGTTATAAGTGATTAATGATGGTTGCGATAATAAACAGTTCCGCACGACCACCCACAGCTGTCTGCATTGCTTAGAAAATCCATCAATTTAAATGGGTTCATTTTGACCACCAGCCCGCTTTAGGTAGGGCGCATGCCTCGCTCATATTGCTTCATATTCCTCCTCCACCTTTAGAAGAAGCTTTGTACAAGACGGTTTGAGAAAAGTGGGAAGTTAACGAGATAAAAACAGCCGTGTTAAAGTGGTCGAAATCTCAGGCCTGAAATAACAATGGGGTAATAGATTGTTTTTGTTTCGGTTTCTTGTTTTCTTGACGTCCCTTACTCGTAAAACATGTCCGGTATAATTATGTGATCTCTACTTCCACCTATCAAACCAACCCTCTGATTGATTTCTATGATTCGACATTCAAATCCTGTTTTAATTATCAGGTAAATGAGTCGAAAGTTTGGAATATTAATTCAGGAACTCGACTTCAGAATCTCACGATTCGATTCCCACGCCGAAACTCAGAGGCGAGAACCTTGCGCGACTACTACGTTGGACTAGAACAACGATTGCGCGATCCGGAGATGTCCCACAGAGCAGTGAGGCCGAGGTGTGAGCGACTGAGTTGGGGGATGAGGCAGCTCCTTTGGGGTAGGTGACCGCCCAGTAACAAAACACCTCCGTTCTCATGGTACAAAGGGAGGAATATTATGGGAAGATTTCATCCTCTCAAAGGTTATTTCTTGAGGCGTGGCTGCCTTATCCCAACAGTGTTTCGTTTGTGGAGTCATTCGGTTTGGCTAAGTCGTGGTGTTGAGGACTTGGGAAAGACAAAAGAGGATTGAGGAATTTCCAAGGTCTGTTTGCATATTTGAACTGTGTCGAGAAATATTTCATTAGCCATCCCAAGTTTAAATTGCCTCTTGAATGGTCTGGCTGGAAATTCGAAATGCGTCTTCCAGAACTTCTGTTTTCTTTTCACCGGGACAAAGCTGTGACGAAGCTTAATTTATCGCACCCAGTGGACATTAGGTGCCTCGAAAACAAGGGAGTGGGAGGCAATTTGTGCTTCTGAGATGCTATAGGTCCCATTTAAAGGGATATAAATCCAATTTCGACTTTCAGCATTACCTTCTTAGAAGTGATACATGTTGCCTAATAACATTCTAATGCTAGCCAAACTAATGATATTCAAACATTCAAATTCTCTATAAAAAAGTACCTCGGACTCACGGAATGAGTGAAAGAATGAATAGAACTTATATTTTTCGGAAATATTTGGCTGATAAAACAAATAATTTTCCTTAACTAGTTTTTCAGATATTTATAACAAATACTTCCATAAAAAGGAGTTAATCAGACAATACTAATTGCGATATCAAATTAAAAATTGCTTAACAACCTGAGAGTCACGTACAGGA
This sequence comes from Hetaerina titia, assembly GCA_037158775.1. Lineage (NCBI taxonomy): Eukaryota > Metazoa > Arthropoda > Insecta > Odonata > Calopterygidae > Hetaerina > Hetaerina titia. The sequence goes on from CM073777.1 coordinate 87,783,366, forward strand.
ATCTTTATTGGAATGTGTTCAATTAAACGCACTCCTTTGGGACTGGCATAAAAACCATCAATACGATTTTTTTGTTTGAGAATTAAAGTTTTATGTCTTGGAAGATATAAAATCTAATCGCAGAGTAACCATCAATAACTTGATCAAAATTTTTCACATTAATCCGAAAATTAATATAATCTAAACTTTTGCCTCACTTTTGATAATTAGAGCACATCTATTGTAAGAATTAGGTTGCATGACGTAACCTCTAATGCAGTTTGATCACATCATTCCATATACTTTCAGTTAACCCATGCGCCACTTGAAATGCACCGCGCCACCATGCGCATATATCCTTGTCGCTATCTGTACCATGGGATATGCTTATAATAGTTAAGCTGTTGTTGTGGTATCTTTTTAGTGATCTTTTCCAACATTTTTGGCCACTTAAGTCCAATGACCGTCGTTACGATGAACTGCTGCCTTAACGCGGCTAAATCTAAGCACGATGAAGGAAACAGTGACTGCAAATCGCGAAATTAATGACGGGCATCTTAGAGCTGGCTACCCATGCACATTTTCATTAAAAATGTTCTTATGATGTTGACTTTGTTAGCCACACGAGTGAGTGCTCCATTATAACCGACTGTCAATTGAAATATCGTGAATAAAAATTAACATATAAGGGATTTATATCTTGTTTTGGTGTTAATTTTAGTGTCGGCAAATTAGCCTCTTAACCATCCGGTCATCTGCCTGTGTATGAAATGATTAAAAATCGAGCTCGATCATACAATAGTTTAAACTATCCCTTAATTATAAGTGCCCAAAGTACCTTTTATTTTACCTTAAACTATGATTACAGAATTGCATAATATTTTTAAATATTTCTTCCACGTAATAGTCACTCAAAACCACAACTGCCGCTCTACAAAAGATGGTCCACTGCGGAAGACGATTCGAAGTAACTTAGATACACATTTTCTGTATTATTCGCCCCGTTATTCTTAATGCTGAGAGCTCTGTGGTGAAGCAACTCCATTAAAGTTAGCAGTTCCCAAGGGCAAGGAGTATGCGTATCCCTTACTACCGTCCAAACTATTAATCTGTCACCACCAGCTAATTTCTTGTGGGATATGCAACACCGAAAACAGGGATCAAGGAAAAGCTTACAAATTTACATATTTTTTCCACGACACGTCATCGCGAAAATTTTTCTCCTCACGGTGTATTACTCTTTTGCCTCGGCAATTCCGTTGGAAATTAGGAAACTTCGTGCTACTTTCAAAAATATATTTTGAAGCTCATGTTTACGTGAACCAACTCCACCAGAACATGTTTTCCGTCCATTAGTTGACGACGATGTGCTCTTACGACGCTTAAGTCAAAAATTATTTTTCATTCAACATTGCAATTCATATGCAATTCCAGCCATAAGAGCATGGGTAGCGATGTCCTCGTGATTTTTAATGCCAACATATACAGGCAAATAAAAAAAATGAATAGACGATGACTCCGATGCCCTAATCGATTACTGATGATGGAGTCACCATTGAATATTCAGCGCATCCTCTTTACATCGCACATATATTTTACTGCAAAGAGATGCTAATTTTTGGAGACACATGGTTTCCATACGTTGATATCTTGCGGACGAAATGGAGCCACTTTGCATTTTTTCCTAACCATTTCATGCAATGAATTCAACAGGTTTTCATTTCCTTTTAAATATCTCATTAACCGGTTTCGAATTGATTTTAAAGCCATAAAATTGAGACTTTTTTGGTTTTGAAAAAGGCTGCAATACTTTTTCCATGCGGTCAAACAAATAATTCACTTATTTTTTGTAAAATTAGCCCTATTCTAAGTATTGTCCCAGTCACAAATTCAGGACCCCTGAACGGTATTTAAGTTTTTTAAACAGGATAGAATGAGAAACAATCTCATCGGAAAGATTCAGTAATTGCTGGCAATCGCTGAAAGGACATATCGTAAGTAGATGATGGATGTAAATTGAAATTATTTTTGAGTAATTTGGTACCCATGAAAATGTCAATATTTCAATTCTGCCTCTATTCAATGATCAGAGTGATACAAGGGAATCGATTCGTGTTTAAAATCCGCACTTTTTAATAGAATATTCTAATCAAGAGCGTTTTTATATGCGGACTAAAATAATTATAGTACATGTAGGTGATGGGAGTTCTTCCTTTTTCTATTCTCTTACAACTTTATTTAGTCGACATTGTGTATTTAATAATAAACCATGCATTTACAAAGTTAAATAGGATGTTTATTAAACAAAGTAGCTCAAAATATAGTTTCCATTTCGGCAAAGGAAATTTGGAAAAAGTCTGACAGCTATGAAATTGAATAGACGCTACCGTTCAGATTAAATTTGTTTTATTCAAGAAGACCATGGCTTTGGATGTTTCTAACGCTAATTCTCCGGTGATATTATGTCCAAGAAATCCACGGGCAACTAAGTCTCCTCTACACGTTCAGTCCCATGGCCTTTGAAAAATTGGGTGTCTTCTTTATTTACAGGGCAGAATGGTCAATAAAAAATACAGGCATAGCCCCACTACCTACCGAAGATACTCGCAGAAACGGTCGTTTAATCGCCGTGGGGGAGGTCGCTTCACTCCGCCAAGGGCCTTCAAATTTATGCTCTTGGTTGTTCCGTCAAGGAGGGGGGACTCTTTGATCGGTTGGCGGCCCTGAGTTCTGGCTGAACTCACTGCTTTCGCCTTCCCCGTCCCTTCCTCTCAATGCCCTCTCTCCGAGCTTACGTCCCTTCTCGCCACTCTGCGCAGTTAAGACCTTAACCACGACCACCACCGCTATAAACCTTGCAGTCATTTCGTTGTCGCAACTCGGTTGAGGCCCACTTGTCGCCCCGGCAGCCCGCTGGGAAGCGCAGATAAAAATCTGAATCTTGACGCTCTTTGGCGAAAATTTTAACGTCAAGATTCCATCTCCGTTACGTACGACGTCCTGCCGAACAAGAAACGATTTACCCTCCTCCTGCACGGCCCACATATTTCCTCCGATCTTTAGCAACAATCAGCGACTTGGGGTTAACCACAGCAGGCTGATATATATTTGACAGAATACAATATTTGACGCTCGGAAGAGGGGAGATTGAAGGCGGCTCATTTTAAACCTTTCAGACTGACATAAGCAAGACCCGTTAGGACTCATATTGACGGATTGTAAGGTCATATGACAATGCCGTTTATGTCACGGGTAGTCAGTCTATAATATTAATGCTGTACATCTTGCTCTCTTCACATAATTAGCGTGTTGATATTGACCTGTGATATTTTTCATTGTAATCGGAATCGATAAAAATCCTTACATCAGTCATCATCAAGTCGTGTGACATCAGGAGAGTTTGTTAATTGTTGCATTACACCCATCAATAGGCGTAGATTTAATTTAGCACTTGAGTGTAGGTAAACGGAATTTTAGTCTCCTTTCAGCTATCATTTCGGATCTCTGCCCTTAAAGGGAAATGAAATGCATTCCACGATAATTTTATAGCCTGATATTCTCAATCCCTATGGGTGCATAAATTTAAATCATTGAGGAGTGATTTAGAATTTTAGTGATGCTTTGCTTAAATATCAAACGATAGAGTCACTCTACAATTATGCACGTACACGTATATCAACCATTTTCACATTTTCTTCGAAAGAACTAGCGCAGGTAACATGAATATAATTCCTGTCCACTCGTCGCGTTGTTACTTATGATGCAAGTGAAATCCGTTTTGATCTAAAGTCAATAACCTTGAAGTCCCCTTGCACACCCATTGATTTTCCTTTCAGTTTCGCCCGAGGCTGAAATGCCTATTACCTCGCTCCGGGCAGTTATGCTGCACCTCATTGGCCCGCGGCTACACGTGACGGAGAGTGCGAAGGGGCGTGTGGAATGTCTTAATCCAAAATAGAGATCGAATGCCGAAGTGATTTTCAAATTAGGTGCCGAACCACAAGTCCATCTGCTCGCTGGACTACGTGGCTCGCGCGGGAAACTCAATGTTAGATGGCATTCTCAAGAATGAGTCAATTTGCTCTTGAAATTAGCCCTAAGGTAAATTGTCATTTTGCTTAACTATATTAATGGTTCGACTCCTTTTTTGCTCATTGGTAAACTGAATAAGTCTGGCGCGAGTCTTGCACTTAAATTACAACCACAGGTGCGCAATTAGCCATCAATGCAAACGTACGGTCACCAGTAGTATTTTAAGCCTAACGCTCTAGGAGCATTTCTTTTGAAGGAATGAAAGGATTTAAAGTGCCTTATTAGTTGAATTTCCCCACGTTCATTGAAATTATTATAAAAAAATATAATAGCAATATTTTAATTTGAGACCTACTTTTAGGATAAGAAATGGCTTTCTCGGCACTTATTGACCCAAGGTCTGTCCAACAGTGACTGGTGAATAGAGGTTCAGGTCATGGGAATTACTAGCAAAAGAATATCAGGGAACTGGCTAGAAAAAAAAAGCATTCCCAAGCCATCGGCTATTAAAGTAATTGAGAGTGTAAAAGTAAACAAAGATGATTATCAAGGGATCGACCAGAAACAAAAGTTTAAGTTGCATGCTAGTTTGAAATTCCTTCTCTCCATCGCGGTCTAACTTCGTCCGTTTTTCAAACACTCGCCCATAAATGCCAGTCTGATATATCAACATCTCGTCGAAAATTATTAAAATATGCTATTTTTTAGAGCAATAATCATTATAATTCTCCTCATTTTCATTCAGTAAGAGAATCGGACACCAGTGGATATAATATGATAAATTCAGTGAGGAAAATTAGCATGGAGTTGTCAAGTCGTGCTAAAACTTATAATGAATTTCTTTTACATGCCAATAAGTTAAGTGATATAGGCCTCACCTAAATTCAAGAGAGCAATTAGATTGAAGTAGCCGGCTTGATGGAACTATTCTCCGTCATCATTAAAATATATAAAAAGAATTAAAAAAAAATATATATATATACGAAGATTGGCTGGCTTGCACCTCATTTTTCTTCCCTTCCTAATGCTTTCTTACGACATAATGGCCTTGTGGATGCTGACCAACGGTCTCTCTTTACTTAGCCGACGTATTTGTCCCTAGGAGTTCCTCGGGAGGTCTTCCTTCCAACATGGTTCTAACCAGTACATCATGTCTCAAGGTTTACCTAAGTCATCTAGCTCTCCTTTTTCCTACGGTCCACCAAATTTACTTTTCCGCTTCCATTCCTATGTATAAATGTACTTCCTTTTTCGTATAACCTGTCCATTCGATTTTCAACACTAGTATCGCCTCCAGCATCAGGTTTTGAAGTGTAGCTTTGAAGTGAAGTACACTGTCTTTTTACCAATGGTCCTTGTCACCATTGTAGTGTGCCACACTCCACTCGAATATTTTTTTATGCATTGCTTATTATTTTTAAGGTTCTCTTCTTTGAGAAATATAATTGCTTCTTCGTGGTAAAGATCTGCTGTGTAAGCTATATCTGCTTCATATCTATTGAACTTCTTCCATTCCATTTCATGTTAATTTAGAGGTAGGAGAAAGATTCCACTTGCTATTATTCTTCTCCTTTTAACGTGACATCTGCCTGTATCTCCAGTCTCCTTGTTATTTAATGTCATGTTTTAACATTGAAGTATTTTTTTCCTGTGTTTATTTATGTCTGCAGGTCTTTTGGATTCTCTGTTTGCAATACGATACCATTCGATTATCGGAGCATTTTTTAGACTTTTCCATTCACCGTAATTCTTTTGATGCTTTTTTCTAGTGCTTCCCTTATTGCCTCTTGTAAATCAATCCTGATGAGGTGTCCCATACTTGTCCTTCTGTTCCTTTATTTATTTCTTCTTATTATTATCTTCTAACTTTTATTCGCATTCTGGCGACATGAGTCTTATATCGCTGATCGGTTATTGTTCTGTTCTTTCAATTCTTGCTAATCATTCCAACTTTAGCTAATGCCAAAGACTTCCTCCAATAGCATGCCACCTAAAATGGTTTGTTGACAGGCATAATTTGTTCTGCCAGTATCCGCACACAAGCATGGCTTCCCTTCTCCCTCTGTCCTACCTAAATCCACATTGGTTTGCCAACAGGTTACTCTGAAGTTTTCCCCTATACTTCGACTATTAATTCGTGTTAGCATTTTTGGATGCATGTGATTCCAACTCAAAGTTGACAAAAACCTACCTCTTTACATCCTTCCGTCCTCCCTTTCTTTAGCAATGTAATTAATGCACTCTTTTGAATTCCGTCTCTAATCTTCAGCTTCCTATTTTCCTTATTATTCCAAACATCCTTTCTTTGTCTTCACCTCTAAGCGTACAAAAATTTATCTGTTGATTTGACGGTATCAGGTGTCTTTATGTATTTCACTGCTCAGCCGAATCCACTTCTCAATACGCATCAGTTCACCGGTTGACTTCGATATCTTCGCTTTCCAGTTTTCATCAAGCCATTTTCCAGGGTTCCAATCCTTGCTTATTTCCTTCGGTGAACTCCCTCCACCTGTTTCTTAGATATTCTACTTCCATTTGCATATTCCCATTTGCATCTATTATATCATTGCTTTTCGATTTTTTTTTCGCGAAGCAGGTTTTCACTGGCTTAGTTTCTCGGATGCCTGTTAGGTCTAAATTCTTCTGTAAGAACTCCTATATCAGTCGTTACCCACCTTCGCCTGATGCCACCTCGATGCTCACAAATTGCGTTTGCTCTTTTACTCCTACTTTGTGGTTGCATCCTTGAGAAAATTCCGATTTTCCATCTGAGAAGATTTCTTCTCCAGTCTCTCACCGATGGTCGCGGTAGATCAATTTCTTGGGTTTCTTCGAGGTTTTTCTTTTTCCATCGCAATTCATTTTTCATTCTCTTCATCTTTTTGTGTCTCCAACTGCTGTCCGTAGCCACTCTTTGTGGTGACTGCGCAGGGATAGCTTTTAATGTTTGAATTGATTCTCGTACTCTTACAAATCTGACCTGAAGGCACTTAATTGACTAAACGGAATGGTTCATAGCACTAATACTGTCAGTCATATATATGGAATATGGTCTGTAGATAAACTGGGCAAAAAATAAATGGTCTGACGTAAAATCCTGACTTGGCCTGGTTCCAAAAACGGTTGGGTCATTAACCCCTCGTACATGGTCATGGTTCACAAAATTACTTTTGTGGTAACGTAAAAACTGAAGAGAAAAAGTATAAAATAATAGTTATAACAAAGTTCAAGCTAAGAATGGTACGATTAAATGTAATGTTTAATAATTCCAAAGCAAATTTCAAAATAATAAATCATTTTTAGAATAAATTACTCGACACATAAGAATTGTATCACGGCTATTAAATAAGGTATCCCGAAAGGGTAGCTTTCATAATAATTTTATCACATCAACATACCACCCTATTGGTTGTTTACATTAGATGAAAGTGTAGGTTTAAGAGGGAAAATTGTTTCTCCATTTTCTGTAATCGTAGCCTATTTTATAGTTTATGAAAACCCTCATTTTCCCACTTGCACTTTCACCAACTGTATTCTCCCAAGTCTACTAAGCAGTACTAATGAAAGGCATACACAGACGAGTCAATGACAAATTACCATCCATATCGCCTAGGCATATTCTAAGTACTGCAATGAACAACGCTTTTGAAGTGCTCTGTGTTGTCCCTCCAATTCACTCTCTGTTTCCCTCTAAGGCTGATGGCTTGGATAAGAGAGCCAGGTTATATTGAAACTATAATCCTGGTTTCACTACGAGGTGCAGAGCAACGTTTGACGGAAGATTCACGAGGGTTAAGAAAGTTAATATGTACTTCGAAAAATGCATACCACAGCTATCGTAATTTTCGAAAGCATAACATTTCCAGACATAATGGCTGAAAAAGGCGGAAAAAACTTGTTTTGCTAAAAATTAATAATTAGTCCTACTGCAGCAACAAGATTTCCAGGTGGCTCGTATATTTGGGTCTAGTTGGACATATATTTGGTTAGTAAATTTAAGTTCTGTCCGACTCCTTTCAATATTAATAAAAATAGAGGAGAATCCTTTCATAGTTTTAATTTTATCGTTATTATCCGTTTACAAGTTACTGCAATCAACAGAAATTCCCGAAAGAAATGTAAGTACGGAAATTCTACTACCGTGGTAACATATTGCCAAAATACTCAGTACATAAAATCACGTTCCTCGTGGATAAGTAAAAGGAATGGTATGCAGTTTTACCCTCACATCCATCACAGAACAGTAAAATGAGCACTTAAATTCCTCCTGAGTTCGTCTTGCGGGTAACGACCTCTCCAGCTACCCCTTAGATCCTCATTTCAATGCTCGGCGCGGACGTGAACGTTGCGTAAGAGCAGGCCACTCGACCGCGGAGAGCGTGGTGACAACGCGTCCACCCAGGAATTGTCTTTAAGGCAAACGTTCAGCAAGAGGCTATAAAAGTGAGAAAATTAGGAATGCGCTTCAAGGGTCATTGACACACATGTATTTTACGCAATAATTTACAGAACATATGTGATGAATGCGTTTGAAGAGTTTGAAAATTAATGCAACAACACAAAGCTGAGTAGTCTAGGGGGAAAAATGTAGCTTAATCTGGCTAAAAATTAGCCAAAAATTACTGAATACCTTGACTGGTACTTCGTTTTTGGAAGAAAAGTTATCACTGCTCCAAATAATTCAATGGTAATCTTACAAAACTAATCCTTGTAGAAAATCAAGAGAAACATAACTTGAACAATTAATTTTTCCTCATTTCATCACTTCTATGATGAATGTTCTCCATTATATTGCTCATTATTCCTACTCTAGTATTTCTCATACCTTATCTATGCTTGATTCACAAAGACAGCAGGAAAGAAAGATTTTCAGGAACGCACAGGGAACGTCAGTTTGCTTAAAGCACCGAGGAAATTATTATGGCATCACATTATGTCGGTAAATTCCACTACTAAGATAAATAATAGAGAAACACGTTCACAGAAAGATTCATGTCCTCGTTTTTCCCTTGAACGATATGAAGTCATAACAATTAAAACCATGTTCCCGAATAGTTTATAAAGAGATAAAGATTAAGGCAAACGGCTAGCCCAACTATTGCATTGTCTATTGCTATGTACGTGCCCGAATGTTTTTGCATGTTAGCTAATATATATCCAACGCATGCAAAAAATAATTTATCTACATGTATAGCTGGCTTTAAAACCCTACACCCTTACGGCGGCTTGCAAGTTATTGTGTAGATATTAGATGTAATATACCCCTCGAACGAATAGGGACCAGAATAACTACAAGCGATCGAGCTTGGGGAAAAGCATTTTTCTTTTTGTATTCTAAGTAGCCTAGTATGCTGTCATTATTTCATCTAATCTCAGTATATTGAAGGACGTAATAGCCCATGGAGCAAGAACGTTGAACTACGGACAGGAGGACCCGGGGTCATTTCCCCTTCTCTGTGTACCCCCAAATTCATTCAAGCTATGTGATATAATTCGGGTACCATGATATTCCTGGGAAATCATAGCCGGTCCAGGTAAAGGTTCTGGGGCCCCTACCCTGGAGTGTGAATTTCACACGCCGTTGGGAGTTAGTACTGAACGAGCTCAACGCTCACTTAGTAAACGGACCTTCGGGTTGGAAGTAGTGGTTTTCTTAGCATATTGCCCTTCTTGTAACTAGCAGCTCATCTCTTATGCGTAGAGAAGCATGCAACACTTAAATGCCATAATGTATGTACCTGAAGTCATCAGTATCTACAGTATTAACTATTTTAGATATTTATTGTGATTAGCATGAGTGATTATTTGTTATACTTAAAAGGATGTTGCTGAATTCCTCAGCCATGCACTCTAGTGGTAGTTTGCTTAGTACCATTTAGGCGTAGATTTATGCTAGAATCTTCAGAACATCTAAATAGAAAACATATGAAGATGGATTCTAATAGTACTAATAGGAATCCTCTTAACCCATAGCCGTCATTCACGCCACCAAATTGAAAGCTACGATTGCTGATAGCACGGTCTTTCTGAACAAGGAAATAAATTGACCCGGCTCAAGATGGATGCTGATTGTGACTATGCTAAGGCAAGGAAACTTAAAGGGCGTTGTAGGTTGGTAAGTGTAGGTACATACAATACGAGTAGATTTAGACCTTCAGTCACGCCCTTCCGTTACTCACGAAGGTCTAAATTAAATTCGTGGATTCACAGCATTCTTGGCTTAAATTTACGTGTGGAGAAGGGAGTAAAATACGATTCCGAGAGGGGGTGGGTTGCGGTAGCAAGAGAGTTCTCTAAACAGGATATTAATAGAATAAAGTTTTTTTAATTGCCTCTGTAAATCACTAGCTTATCGCGGTGGTGTGGAGTAACGACGGAAAAGATTTATTTCCTCTTTCTTCCCCAACTACTTCACATTGTTTTCCCTCTTGAGCCGTTCTTGAAAAATTAAGTGATATAATATTCCTTCCAAATCATATTCGGATATTAATTACTCCATTGATATTTGATTCTTGGCTCATTAATTCGAGGATATTGATACCGACAATTCTTCGAAAATAACTAGGTATAATTAATTGAGCTGAAAATTACTTCTACTTACAAACACTGAGCAAAAATATACAATAAAAATAATACGGCTTACCCAAACAATGATTAAATACATATAAGATCCTCAAATATGCCGTCATGTTACATGCATTCTGTCGTGATAGAAATCCATTTAACCTCGATTGGACAAATACAACGCAGCAGCGTATCTACTTTGCTAGACAATTTAGGTTGGGATTCTCTTACGCAGCGGCGTTTACAATATAGATTAAACTTATTAAAAATATTTAAAAATGGGCCCTTTCCGATGACATCAAGAATATAATAAGAACCCCAAAGTATTACAGCCGGAGGGATCACGAAAATCATATAAGATTAGAGAGATAGACTGCAAGACTGACAGGTTTAAAATGTCATTTTTTCCTAGAACGATAAGAGACCAGAATGCTTGTAGTCGAAATCCCCCAGGAGCCAGTTCAACACAGTAAGTATTGACGTACAGGTTAGGGACTGCGCGTGGATATATATATTTTTTTGTCAAAGGTTCCCCCTACCTTCTCCCACCTATTTGAAAAACCCCAACCCTCTCATCCCTTACTCTTTCCTCCTGGTGCTACACCCCCTGCCACACACCTTTTTTGGTGGCTTGCAGGGTATTTATGTAAATGTACATGTATACCTGCATATGTACATCTACCTGGACCTGGATATATACAAGGTCCGTCCCAAAAAAGAAGATCGGGATATTACGATGGATAACGTTCTGCCTTCCCATCGAGAGGGCAGGTATTTTTCAGTGGCACCTCGATCCCCACTTGAGGTACTTAGTGGAGAACACTTGGAGTGAGTACGCCGTCCGGCGGACGGGATGTTAAACTGCGGAGCCCTTGGCGTCATTCTTTAAAAGTAGGCTAATGTCGACGCCGGGTTTCTCTTCACCCTGCCTCCTTTCCCACCCTTCCCTAATGCCGCAAATGACTTAATCTATCGGCCGAATCCCCTAAAAACTAATACCAATATCCCAAAAGTAGTAGGACTGAGTCGATTCAATATATTTTTTCCAGAATTGATGCATTCACTCAAAAGTCTTCGAATTCCACACACGGATTTTCAACGCCCCGAATACCTTCTGGAAAGCGGCACCCGGAATTCTGCTAGGCTCCATCGTCACGGCCTGTTGTAACGCTTCCATCGAGCCGGGGTGACATCCTTTCAGCACAGATTTGAGGCGGGGGAAGAAGGAGTTTGGGGTTTAAAAACTCTATTCTCTTAAAATTTGGATCCTCACTCACATGGTCGAGAAGCTCTTGGCAGATCCGCGTGCGAGTTTCCTTTTGTTCATCCGAGAGCACTCGCGGCACCCAATTCGCACACCTTTCTCATGCCAATTTTTCGGTCACAAGTCAATGCACATCACTTTTAGGGATGCCAAGTTCATCAGAAACCATGTGGACACTTAATCTGTGATCCCTGTCCAACAAAGCCTTCACTCTTGAAAGATTGTCGTCACTTTTTGCGGTCGAAGGTTTTCCTGAACGTTCGGCATCTTCAACACCTTCTCTGCCCCGAGAATTAATTTGAGCCATTCAAAAACATGCGATCTACCCATGGCGTTAACAGCATAATTTTCCTTGTGCATGTAATGAATCTCTTTCTCGGTTTTACCTAGTTTCACGCAAAATATGATGAGCGTAACGATTTCATGTGATAGAGGTTTCGCAAACGAACGATCCGCCCTCCGAAATGTTTAGGAGCAAATTACCGCCGGCCTTAAGACTCCCCTCCCTCGAACCCAGCCAGAGAAACCGCCACCCGACCGTCTGTTTATCCGGGAAAAACAGTCATACTACTTTTGGGACCTAGGTTGTATTTGTCCACTCATATATTAATTGTATAGACATTGCATTTATTGAACATAAATGTCTCACGAATTTAGTCCTTCAGTAGGAACAAAAATAATTAAGGCAGTCCGATCAAAATTCTTATTATGCATTTAATACAGATTTTGCTAGCTCTATGTCGATGGCCCATAATTTTCAAGGAAAATACTATGGTTTAGAAATGTGTATGAACATTAATTTCTCTTTGCGACGAAATTCAAAGACAGGTAACGTTTGCCAACTACTTGGTTATTTCTTTAGATGTATTCAATGAACCTACTCTTCCCCCAAGGACTCAAGCACGCCAATTTGAATGAGCAGCACATAAGAAATAAGATCAAACGAATCATCCATCATTTAACCTCCCAGCTGACCATCCATAAGGTCTTGGTTACAAATCATCCCCAAAACGAAAGTTAACACGAGTCTTCCGAGAACGTACAACCCAGTAAGCTTTAACACTTTTGTTACTACACTGAAAGGGTGATCTGATTTTGTGGCATCATGTCAGATATTGTCTAATCGTTTCCCACCTAACTAAAGAAAACCTCGTAACTTTATATTTTATGAAAAAAGTTAAGCTCTAGGAACCATGCACGAGGCCTTACCAAAAGAAATTGGCGCTTCATGCGTTCGTGCTGATAAAGCCTCGGAGAAGGAGAGGGTGAGAGGTTTCATTTGGATACCTTGAGAGAAAAAACGTGTTTCTGCCCCATCAGGAGACAAAAGAAAGTGTCCCCTTGCTAAAGGAGCCCTCATTTGTTAAATCAGGAAGTAAATAACGTTGACCGAAGAGCTTAAGTGAGATATGACCAACACGCTACAATCAAATAAATTTACTGAGGGAGCGAATGTCTCATTACTTCCATAAAAGGATAACAGAAGCGAACTGCCGTCAATTAAGGAGAACAGAAATGACTTTTTTAGCGGCTGCGATAGTCAAGGGAATATTTTTGAGAGTATTTTAAGATTTAATGGGGTTTTGAAGGACTAGTCACTTAATATATAAACTGTATCGGGAATAATAATTGTAATAACTTCTTTCTCATAGAATAGTGGAAACAGCATTTATATTAGTTCAGTCAACAATTTAGTGGATCTTATTCATCCAAAAATTTCCGGTTATATAAATATCACAACAATATTTTTATCTCCGCATATTCTTTCAAGTATTTTGCGCTGATGCAAATGAAAGCAAATCTTCGGGAGTCTATTTCAAGCGTCGTCTCAAATATATTAAACTCTAAGAGCACGGCATAATAACTCGGTAATGTGAGATGATCAAAGCAGATAAAAGAGCGAAACCACCAAGTGCGTTGTCTCCCAAGTCGTTTGGGGTCGTTCCTTTTATTCGTCGGTGAAAGACGAGACGCTTTCTTCGACTGAAGGCGGGCGGGCTGTATCGCCGTTCGAAGATCACGTGTTCACAAAAACACACGAGTCAGACAGTCACGCCGTCCACCCTACCAACGCACCAATCCCCATACTTCCATTATCTTTCCTCCGAACGTCTCGTGGCTCTCCCTCTCCTCAGACCCCTCCTCCCACTGCGTGGCTCCCTCCTCCCCCGCAACCTCTCCCGCACTCCCCACTCATCACTCTCTCTCTCTCTCCCCCCACAGTCTCCCTAAAAATCCCGAGATACCCGACAGCCGGGTTAGTTAGCGTCTCCAAATACTTGCTCGTTTCCAGCATCACCACCCACCCTTCTTCCCGCCACCACCCCTCGCACCTTTTTTATTACTGTGTCCCGTCCACGCCCAGTCGGGGTAGAGAGGGGGACCGCGTCGCGTCGCCCAGCCCTGTTGACCCCTGACACGGAAGCTTCACTTCTATTCCTCTTTTGTTATTTTCCATTCCAACTCCGCCCACTAGCATTCCCTTCTCTTTGCATTCATACTTTTCTCCTCCCGCCCACCCCCTCACAACCCCCATATACCTACCTACTCAAAGCCCGTGTGGCTCTGCCCTCAAAGTAAACCTCTTCATTTTTACTCTCCCATTCCGACGAGTCTTCATTTGCATTCAACACTGCATCCATCAGATTTATCGTTTTCGTGAATCCTTTCCCTCACTTCTACCCTTACAATTTCTCCCCTCGTTTCGCGGTCCACCAATGATTCCAACCACGCACCCTGATCCCTGTTCATGGGTAGAGGGGGTCCCTTTCTCTAAGCTACAGGTCCATTTAAAAGTTTTCTAAAGGAATTTTTAAATAAACAATTTAAAAAATAAACCAAATGCACTGAGAAAATTAAATTTCAGAGATGTCGGCAAACATTTGCTATCACTGTTTAAGTAATCAAGAGGGATGGATAAATTAATTCCAAGAACTGAGACACGGAGCGCAAAATTCACTGACTCGCAAACTTTATTGTATCAGATAAAACAATTGAGCAGATCCAAAGTATAAACTCTTCAAACGTGAGATCCATATAATTTCTAACGAGAACGAATACTTCAACTCGACACATCAAGTATCAAGGCGAGCCGAAGAAACCTGGCTAATATCATCAGCCCTATTCGATAAACTACGTAAATTCTCGATTTTTTCCTGTTTATTTTATCCTATGCTCTCCTTCGTTGCTACCTCTCTGGGATATTTCCAAAATGTGTCAACTGAAAATAATTCTAATGGTTATATCTTTAAAGTGAGATTAACTTGCATTAATTACCTCGCACCCTACTATATATAGTATTCGTAAGCAAGAATGTGTTGTTTTCTCCAAAAGGTGTGTTTGGCGAAGATAAAATCCTATCGTCAAAGGTTGATAAATTAATCCTTCGGTTAAATTGAAGATTCACCATTAGTACACTCACACAAATCACGCCGATTTGAACGAAAGGAACCTACAGAGAAAGTAGAATGTCACACCTTTATACGAATTAGTTACTTGTAGTAGTAGTTTTGTTAGGGAGGCAACCGACAGCTGAGGTCATTAACGCCATAAGGGATGGGAGGGAAAGGAAGGGTGGAGAGAAACCCGGCGTCGGCAATAGCCTACTCTTGTCGAAAGGCGTTAAGGGGTCCGCAGTTTAACGTTCCATCCGACGGACGTCGCACTCGCTCAAAGTGTTCTCCACAAAGCACCTCAAGTAGGGATCGGGATACCACTGAGAAATATTCGTTGTCTCCAGGATTTGAACCGGGGCATTCAAGGTGGGAGGCCTGTACGTTAGCCTTCGCAACATCCCGATCCCCTTAGTTACTTGTTAATTAATAATAAATATTACAATTAAATATGGAGAAAAACTTTAGCCAACTTTTGACTCAAACTAATTATATAAAAAGATAAATACTATCTTTATCACTCATGCGAGATCCCTCTGGACACTAAAACAAAAACGATTTTGCAGAGGTAAATTATTGTATAATTGTTTCAATAACCAATGAAATGCGTTGAGGAACTCCAAGATTATTGACATAGGCTGTGTCCAGACTCGCCATTTAGGCGCCTAAATCGCTCGATTTAGGGTGGACGCCATCTTGAAGGGTGTCCAAAATCGTTAGGTAGCGAGAGGGAGTAAATTTAGGCACCTAATTTGAGCCCCGGATTTAGGACACATGAAGTGTATCCTAAATACGCCAAATAGCAACCCCATAATTTCAAGTGATATAAGCGAGACAAATAGCAGAAGAATCATAGCGGGAGTGTATTACTAAATAGATCTCGTTGGAATTAGGCAATTGTCCTGACGGCAACGGTCAAGTCTGGTCAACGGTCACTGCAAATATATACATACACACACAAGAAGAACAGATATGAGACAAAATGCTGTTATATACACTGGCACTGTTAGATTACCAACCGCTCCTCCACCATCACACATGGGCTAGTTCACACCATACATGCAACGCACAGTCCACCGCCGCACTCCGTCCATAATCACGCACTCTTCAATTTCACATACCGTTCAAATTCACGCACCGTTAACTCATCATTCACTTTTGCAGTGCAACTTCTCACGCCGTTCACAGAACGTACAGAACAATATTTTATTAAGTACAATAGTATAATAATCACTGATGAATGAAGTTAATCACCCAGTGGCTGCTTTACACTTTTTCTTAAAACTCCTAAAATTGGACGGAAAGGGCTCACACAAACCTCCAGGCATCTGGTTTCATTCAACAATAGTTCTGTTTAAAAAAGAGTATTTTTTCTTATTTATGTTTTGTGCTATTATTTTCATTTTAAAACTGTGGCCGTTTTTCCCTTAAAGCTTGGTTTTCTATTGTTGGTCACAATAACATTAAAGCTAATAAAAAGATACCTATTTGCGCATGTGCCATAATAAGAGGAAAATGAACCTAAAACACGGCTACATTACTTCAAGTAAATAAGGTACTTTTTATTGCAATATTAGTTAGTATGCGTATTACACCGAAGCATTTAATTACTCAGACAAGAAAGCTAAGCTGATGCTATAATTGAAGCATCCAATAGTGACAACCATTTGTCTTCGTTCTCTTTAGAGGAGACCCTCCCATTCATCGGATTAAGAATGAAAACTTCCATTATATCCTAATAAATGCTTATAAGCCTCATAATTTATGAAAGTACGACAGTCTTTATGCTTCCAAGGCTAGATTCCGTCAAATAGAGCCCCGGATAAAACATCCCGAACAGTTTATTGAATTGCTAACGGTTTACACTCTTAGTTACACTAAATCTTTTGCAAATGTCCATCAAGATTAAGCTGTCGAGTCAAAATTTATTAACCGACGACTTTGAATACTTTGGCTTGTTTAAGGACTAAAATAACGCCTCCCGACAAAAACTACCTACCGGAGACGAATTTGTACTTATCCTGGTTTATGGACCGAGAATAGATTTTTTTAATGCGCATAGAATAAAGATTAAACGAGTTCCAAGGAGCTACCTTTTAGGAGGAACACGAATGTCGCTGCGACGATAACTTTTCCCTAGAAACATCTCCTTTCCCTCGATGGCTATTTGGGACCGGCCGAGAAGTAGAGTGTAAATAAAGCGAGTGTGGGTTTTAAGGTAGAGATAGGAATGAGGAGGCAAGAAGTGGTGAGGGAGATAGCGAAAAAGAGGGGAGGGGAACCGGTGAAGAGGAATTTAAGGGGAGAATCGGTTTAAGGAGGAGGGGATGGCATTTCCACAGTGACGCTATTGGCCCGGCCAATCAGATGATCTCATTCCGGGTTGACCAAAGAGTTTTGTCGGGACCACTAACTTTCACCAGTCTGATAAAATGAGTCCATTGAAGGCGGAAAAAAGAATTTAAGTCTCTTGCCTAAACTTGTCCGCGTCTTCGTCTGGTTCCAGCATAAGTTATCTCGTCGGTGAATTTTATTTTCTTAATTCTTCAGTAAAAGGGTATTATTGTGTCCATAATTCGCACCAACAGGCGGATGTTATGGGAAATAATTGTATGGCCAGAGCTTAATGGTATGCCTTAGCTCTTTGGGCTAGTGATTCCAAAAAAAGAAAGGCACAACGTGTTTCACGAAAGCCATGCCTGCACACATGCATGTTTCTTAGAAGGTATGACCTCTAAATCATGTTGCACACAAGTTTCTTAAGTCCTCCGTGAGTCTTTAATCCAAAAGAATATTTTAGATTTACAGGGAAATAAAACTATTATTGTTGTCACCAACAAAGAATAATATATATATGAGAAAGTCTGGAGCAAATTACAGAGGAATATGGAATCTATAAAGCTAGCCTGAGTCTATCTACTTACTGCGTCAGTATTGAGACCGTTAGGAATCCCAGGAAGATAATATGGGCATCCTTCGCTTTGACCCCGAGAGCCTTGATTATGAAGAATGTAAAAACAGATGGACTTTTAGTCTTAAATTGTATACTCATAAGAATCGTTGTTACAACCAAGTGACATATTTGTCAAAAAAACGGAATTAGGTTTACGAAATATTTGGCTTCAAATATCGCAAGTCAATGAATATACTTGGAAGACAGCTAAGGATTCAAACAGTTGATTTAGGCTGTTTTCCAACATTGGTGTTATTTAAATCAGCCATTTATAAAAGACGGAGCTTAAAAAGTCCTTGATATGCAACAATCAAGGACGGATTTAAGCTTCCCATGGGGTCGTCGATTCAAATCACTGTTCAAAAGTGTTGGGAACGCTTGAATTCTGGCCATGAAGTTTTTAAAATTATCCGATGACTAATATTTTTAGATACTCAGCTAAAAGGATTCTTGTAATAGTATTAAATATTTTATGAATGTAGCAAGAAAGCCCATTGAACCCCGAAAAGTATCCAAAGGTGAGAATACGCGCAGATGTTTTTATCTTGATATCGCTTCCTCCCAATTTTTTCGGTAATTCTGTTCATTTTAACGTACATTTTGTACTTTTCCACGGAATTTATTTTAAGATGCTACACGCTTCATCGACTTGCGACATCATCAGGTACAAATATTTGTGCCTGATGACTTCGCAAGTCAGTGAAACGTGTTGTATCTTAATATGAATTCTGTAGAAAAGTACAAAATCGTTTAATATGTATACTCAATACTCCCAAGAATTGAATCATGAAACCATAGAAGAAATTACTAGCGCTTAATGAAGGCGGGCCCAGTTAACCACATAAATATAATAGAGACCGTGCTAGGAACTCTATGCCTTATAGGGGCACCACGATGATGAATCACAATCATATTGAATTCATTGGATTTTAAAAGAGTAAATAATATAATTGACAATAAATGTGAATTTTTTAATGCCATTAACTATTGTAATAATTACGTGGTGTTATACAACTGCTTTATAAAAACTGTTGGCGGGTAAATTCAAACGTGTGTTTTATATTCTTTTTTGTATTTATTACGCACCCTGCAAGCCACCGCTAGAGTTTGTGGCAGGGGGTGATCACTAATTCGGCCCAAATATTTTTACTCCTAGCGTGGTCAGTGATATCCTGATCCCTTATCGCTCGTGGAAAAAATGATTTAAATCTCTCTAATTTTATTGACATGATCTCCTACCGTAGTACGATGGGGTACGTACAATGTCAACATCATATATAAATAGACATCCTTTCAATTTACACAAAAGATTTAATCTGTAATTTAACCTTAGCTCCGTGAGATTCCCTGCCTAGCCCATCTAATATTTTGGATACACTACAAGTTTATCATAGCAACGTTTTACAAATCTATCTACTATACGCTCCACGCGATCAAATTCGGCAATCATTTCAACTTCGTGAGGATCCCATATACTCGTACTAGCAGCCAATTCTAAATTAGGTCTAACCAGCTAACGATAACATTTCATCACATTTACCCAGTAGAGTATACTGGTCGAGGAGGCCCCCTGATATTTCAACTGTCTAGGGCCCTGTGCTGAGTTAATCCGGCATTAGGTGAAGAGAAAGGCTGTGCAAAGCTGAGCTGCCGACTGGACAAAAAATTGAACATTGTATAAGTATCACATAATTTACTACGCAAACAGCAACGGCCCCGTATATGTGGGCTATGAGACGGGCGCATCAAAATGAATAACCATGTTGGTTTGAAAACACCGTCGAGTTTAATCAAATATTCGTGCTCTCAAGATTTCCAGTAATAATATTTGACGTTACTCCAAATAATGTTAATCGTCAGTTAGTATTTTATTGATTAGTTGAAGAAAAATCCTCCTTAACAAATCGCTGTTGCAAATTTGAATTGAGAAACTTTTAGGAATAATTGAATCGCCTTCCACCCCGTTCTCGTGCTCCAAACGAAAATCCCGTGAGGAAAGACAATTTTAAGCGTCATCAATTTTACCTTCCCGAAGAAACGTCTGAATTACATTTCAAAGAATTATTCCTTTTGGTTTTTTACGATTTTTCCGCCAACTCTTTTCGTCGAGATGTATTTGTTCTCCTTCCTCAACCCCTTCTCTGTCCCAATGAAAATGACGGACGATTTCCGCCTCACCGCAATCGGGGTAAAAATTTGAGCGATCTGTTCGATTCCGCAGCCATATTGCCGAAGTGTCGACATCCCACGCGTGCGCCTGTTCTTTCATGGCCCGCCCACTCGTGGTCCTCTTCGGGTCCCTTGGGCACACGCGAAAGCTAATACCCCATAGTCCTCACCTTCGTCACCCGCCCGGCCACTGCGCGGGCGATCGTAAACATCCATCATGGCGCGGGGAGACACCCATGGTCGGAGGAGTCTCGACCCCGCTGCGTGACTCCGGATCCACTCGGCCCCCACGCGCGGGGGAGGGGTCCATTCATGAATGCTTGATTCGCCTCTTCTCATAACGTTAAACGTGGTTCGAGGATTAAATGGCATAGGACTTAGATGCCCTGCGCTAGTTTAATTTTTTTTCAAATTTTCAATTTTTTATTTTGGTAAATCCAACGCACTTAATTTTAGCTTTCAAAAGCTGCATCAACAACAAGCTTTTCTTAATTAAAGTGTAATATATTGATCTGCGAGTAAAAATAAAAAGGATGCTAAGAATGTTTCGATAAGAATTTAATATTTTAATTTGAGATGATAATTTAAGGAAACTATCTTTTTACTAAAGATTAAGCCTTTAGATTCATTTTGTCTCCATTGGTCTAATAAATTTTTGGGTAAAATGTTTTGAAGCAACAGCTCATTGGATAAGATTCAGCTGCTTACTAGGCTTCTCACTTTCGCCATTTTGATTTTTCCAATATTAAACCCCAAGGAATTTCTTAAAATTCACGCTCGTGGGAAATGGAACACTTAAATGAGTGTCCGGAATTTGCAAAATTATGTTTTCAGTATTTAGTCTTAGGGTGTGAGGCAGGGGGTGAGTACACAAAAGTAAATGACATTAGGTAGGATAAGGTATATTAAATAGAATTATCAAAATTTATATGGTGTGTAATCTCCTCCCGCCAAACACCCTGGTGGTGGCTTGCATGGTACCATGCTCCTATAATGGTGGTATAATGATGGTAAGATAATATTAATAGGTGGATTAATTTTTAGGAAACGGTGGCGGTGATGTATATTGTAAGCAATCTTTACCTCTGACAGGAACGACACACAATGAATCTATATCCATTCAATCTAGCGCTGGTAATTCTCAAGGTTCCCAGGGATTGGAAAACGACTAACGTAACGCCAATATTTTAAAACGGAGATAGGTAGGAACCGAGCAATTACTGACTTATTTCCCTCATATGGTACACATAGTTGCTAGTTCGATCGTGCAATACGTCTATAATCTGGAGTTATTAATGAAACATCAACACGGTTCCCAAAAGGTAGATCCAACGAGACACAACTTTTGAGATTGAGATTTGCGAGAACGCTTTTTGTTGATGATGTTCTTACTTCGGGAGTCCGAAATTGTTCTAGAGTTTAAGAAAGCCTTCGCCAAGGTACCTCAAGGTAACTACTCGCAAAGCTAAAAGATTGTGGCTCAGAAAAAAATATCCGGGGTTGAATTAAAGACTTTTTCAATGGTCGGGTACAAAGAGTAGCGACGGATGGAGTTAGCTGAAATGCAGTAGAAGTTATTTCAGGTGTTACCCAAGGAAGTGTCATCGGACCTCTTTTTTTCCTACTTTGCGTTAACGACATTGACTCCGTAGTCACTTGTACGATACGTTTATTTGCCGATAATGCAGTGGTTTACCATGATATATCCGTAATCCTGAGGACAGAGCAGCTTTATCAGATGATCTTAATGCTATACAACGCTGGTGCGACACTTGGCAATTAGAATTAAACTTAAAAAAGTACATAGTTATACATTTTTGGAAAAAGAGCAATTCCCTCCCGAACGCCTCCTGTATCGGGAACACCGAAATAGAATGTGTAGATTTAATTAAATTTTCTCAATTAAATATCTAGGCGTTACCCTCACTCACGATCTCTCTTGGGTGAAACACATACGGGGCATACGTGGACAAGCTAACAAAAAATTAGGATTTATTAGAAGAGTACTAAGTAACTGTGATGAAAAGATCAAAGAGAAATGTTATCTGGTTGCAAAATTTAATTCCGGTTATGTAATCGCTGGCTAGTTCTCATTCATAGCATGCTGCAAGTTAATAGGATTCTCACGGAGTTGGATTAGTTACCGAATTGGATCGCGTGCAGCGTATTGGAGCTAGATTTGTAAAACGTTGTTATGATAAACTTAGTAGCGTATCCAAAATATTAGCACAGACAAGCTAGGAATCACTCATGGACAGAAGGTTAAATTTCCTGCATAAATTGGAAGGACCTCTCTTTAGCAGTAAAGTTGAAAATGTATTATTACTCCCATCGTACTACGGTAGGAGAGATCATGCTGATAAAATTAGAGAGATTAAGTGCGGAACAGATAGATTTAAGATGTAATTTTTTCCACGAACGATAAGGAATCATCATAACATTGTCTGACCGCAGTAGGGTCATGTTCGGCTAAAAATTATTCTGGTGTATATTCACCCCCTCGCACACACCCAAGCGGTGGCTTGTAGGGTACATACATGTAAATGAACAATTAAATAAATAAACAATGGGTGTATAAATTAAGTAATTCCAAATACTTCAAACACAGCACGAAACGATCATGGTTCAAGATGATCACTATTTTTACATGGACGAAAGGAGTGCAAAATGACACTCAACACTAATATATTTTTAATATCTAAGCTCACACTTTCTGATTCAAAGCATTTTTACAATTAAATTTAGCAAACTGCATTGTGAAACGTCAACTTAAATGATGATGATGAAGCAGATTCCTAAGGATATTTATTCGAAACTACTAGAGTATGCGATCACAAGTTTCTGATTAAGATTTTCACGGATGGGTGACTTTTTGACCTTGGCTTCAAGCATTATAAAACAAAAGGACTAGGTAGAATGCAAAGAAAATGGACAAACCACACTGGTTATCCGTGACGAATATATCATTTTCAAATGTTTCTATGACTGTCATTAATAAAGATCGCTTTCAGCCGAGAATTGGTTTATCACGGGAGAGTCGAGGTAGTCTGCTTAAATCAATGCAGGATTATATAAATTGTAGATAATCGGAACATGTTTCAACTAGACAAGCATTCAACTTGCGAGCGCTCGGGATCATTGTCGCGCCAATACTCAAGGACGATGCCGCTGATAGCTAAGATCGGTGAATGTATACATATATCTTTCACAAGCAAAGACACTGTGAGGCGCCAGAGGAGTGGACTTAAGATTGGTGGTACCGGAACAAGCACTAGTGTGCATGTCTTGCGGTCATTTTTTTCCTTGGCGATATATCAAAGGGCTCCATTAAGATTGCCTATACTGCTTGGATAAAAGTGCCAGACCTGAGTTAAGCGATGAGTATTACATGAACCCTCTGCCACCAGCGGAACGAGAGAATAACCACTCTCTTCACTTCATTGCCACGGCGGGAAGGGAACCCTATCAAGGGAACAAATGGCAATGGGAAAATGTATCAATTGTCTCAACACACATGATCTAGTGTCACGTGACAAAATATGAGTTGAAGCCATCTCCATGTTTACATTCAACCAAGAAGATTGTTAAAATTAACGAAAGAGATATATTCAGATTAGGCAATGCCCTATCAGATTAAACTTAATGTTAGACATGTTAAGATCTTGAAATTAACCACAGTGGAAGAAACTGACAGTGCCGACAAACTGGGTGTGAGAATACGATTTATAACAAAGATGTTTCGTAGGTCAGTGAGGGTCTGAGTCTGAATATTTAGGTACATAGAGAACCACTCGAATTGCAAAAATATTTTATCTAACATAAGTAGAAAATGATGATTTTAAACCAAATAAATGCTATACACTATACCGAACCAAAGATGTGATCACTGCGTTGAGCAAAACCGTCACACGAAGATAACTCGTTCTAGCTACTTCCTGTTAATGTAGGCTCTCTTTTTTCTTTATAGTTTTAGTCCAATAAACTTTGGCCAAGTACACATACTGTGGAGATGAAGAATATTTTAGCGAAATGCAAAAGGTATTTTCGTGTGATGCGCTTCAAAAGAATATTTCATAGAATGCCATGACGTTGCATAATAGTTTTCAGAGTCTTCCTTTATCAAACTTTGATAGTCAATAATAATTATTTAAATTCCTTTTGGGGTACCGAGAGAAGAGACATCCAAGTAAATTTCTTTATTAATTGGTTTAAAGTTGAACAAAAAAGGAAAATCCTTAGTAAATCTTCTTAAGTGTTGGCGAATCTCGATGTCGGGTTCCTCTCCACCCTTCCACAACTCTAAAATCCTAACTACCACCAACACCCTACTCACCTCGGAAGCATATGTGCGTCACTTCGGCAAAGAAGAACAACTCCAACAACCAACAAGAACTCGGAAGAAAGTGCAAAATAATTATGTTCTGTAGAAAAACCGTAGAATTAACGAAATATCACGAAAATCTTATTCCACTCGCACTCTGCTTCCCACTAAGAGCCGCTACAAGTATAACAATAGATAAGGACATTAAAATTCGCGTGAGTCGAATTCTTTTCCTCACCTTCCTTTTCAATTGTTCTTGAATTAGGTATCTTCTTTAATTGCCTAAAACTTACCCCTCACCTCCAAGAAATATCGCCTCTCTCCATTTCTTTCAACGCCTGTATCGTTCCCTCTCTCCACCCATCATCCTCTTTTTCTCCTGCTGCCTCCCCGCGGCCCCGCCTGTTTTCCAACTCTCCCTTCCAATCTCCCACGCACCTCTAACATTCTAACATATCCTATGGAATGTTTACGTGCGCCAGGCGCCACAGCTTGGTGCCAGGTTACCAACACAAGTCATGGTGTTTGCGGGAAATGTCAAACGAGCTGTAGAAGTGAAATGGCCCATGGAATGACGTGCGGAGGGGGATATGAAGAATACCATGACGTGAGAAGGAGAGGCGGGATGGCTGCGTTGACGAGGCTTTGCCTTGAGACCTCGTGCCCAGCGGCAGGCGGGTAGCGCAAGTTCTGGTTTCTTTGTATGAGGCCATTTGGTTTAGTATCCCTGAAGTAAATAAATACTTGGCGTAGTTTGGGTTAGGCCTCCAAAACGAAGCTAAAATGAACGTGTGGGCAGTGCGCCACCAAAAATTCCCGTCTGGTGTGGACTCCACGAAACTATGAAATGAATAAAATATAAATATATTTTACTTGTATGAGTTATCACCCATCTAAATCTCTCGATAAAGACTGCAAACGAGACGAGTCGTTGGATAAAAGAGAAAAAAAGGAAGCAGAACTATAAAGGAGAGTGGAAAATTGGAGCGAATTATTTGGATGGCAAAAAACTGATTTATGGCAGGAAACACTCAAGTGTGTCTGTTGGATGTAGGTAAAATCCAAAGATCTATGGCGTACAAAGATGTGAAAAAAATCTGTTACGTATGTGAAAGAACTTGATGTACTGCCATATCGCGTAGAAAGCCCGCATTTTTCCTTAGGAAACTTTTAGTGGGGCAATTTGATGTTGCACTACAATAAATGCACTGATCCATACTGATAATGTTTTTTTCTGACCCAATTCAACCTTTAACCACTAATATGTTAGAATCTACACCACACTCGTCATTCTCTTCCATTCCTTGGTCTTCCATTAACTATTTTACAAGCATACACACTTCGTAGATGCGAATGACCGTCAATTGTGTAAAATCTGGTTATTTGAAACCATATAAAAATAGCTGAAAATATAGCAGCAAAAATTATCAGTTTTTCCTGTAGTCTAGTCCATTTGATCTGTCCTTTCTCTTATCCATATAATAAATTCTTGGTGCCAAAATAAAAGTTCCCACTAATGAAAATTCTGGAAATTAGAATAATATGTTTACAAAATTCTGGATATAAAATTTTGCAGTAAACCAAAGGGATTAAATTTTAAAAAACATTACGCGATAATAAATTAAGTTAATCGGAATACGTAAAATACCTGCTCAGGAGTTAGTCATGTACTACGTATCACAAACAGGAAGAGTGAGGGAGACCGCCATAAAGAAATTTGGTTTCAATACACAAGCAGTTGGAAAATGCGTAGAGGTGTCACTTCATATTATAGTCACCTTAATTAGAATATTCAGCAGTTGGATTCTCTCGAAAAAAGACTTGTTTTATACCAGGATGATCCAGAGAGATTAGAATGATAAACTCTCAAGTCAAGAGAGAAATTCAGACTAAATGCATGTACTTATCAAAAGAGTTTAGATTTTTCATGTTACTTCAGAAATAAGAGAGTATTATTAAGACATCTTTTATTGAGCAATTATACTACTCAGATAAATTAACAAAATGGACCTCTATACCGACTAATTACATCAGGTGTTTCTTACTAGCACAGCTCGTCATTACACCTGAGTTAATTATTTCAGCATGAACTATATTTAATTACAAAACTATGAGCTAATTTCTGCTGCTCTTTGCCAATGTGGCGACTCGTACAAACATGTTTGAGGCTTCAAAATTCTGTGCAGGGACATTCTGACAATTACAAGGAAGCTTTTCAGCGTTTTACCATGGAAAATCTTCGTAATTACGTATTTATACTTTGCCAATACAGTTTAACATATTTTATTTGACCAGCCGAAAATTGGTTTTGATACAGTAACATCAGGTAACTCTTTAATGCTTACTGATTTTGCCCTACAGCTAAACTCTGGTTGTACAGGTCAGAATAATAAAGTGTCTTTTCTGTTATAAACAATCATAGTTATCATTCACTTTATCTAAAGATGATGAAATATCATTATTAAGCAGAAATATATACTGTTTATATTTAAGTACATCCGGCTAAAATGAAAACACTTATGGGATTATACCTTAGCTCAACTCCTTGGTAAAATCGCATTACTCTCGTCTGGGACGTTGCATTGGGAAATGCCAGAGTTCCTCCCGTATAGTTTTACATATGGACAGGTACCACTTTACAAATGGTGAGATGACAGAACCCAGGAAGTTGAGAAATATTTTTTGTTTTGAGAAACAATCCCTAGGCTGCATTTCGTTAAGCAACCCGACATATCCACTTTAACCAAATACCAATTCAATTTATAAATTTAAAAGATTAAGGCGCGTATTAGGGTTAATTTAGACTTATTAACAAAAAGTATTCTTTTCGTACATGTGGGAGACTAAGAGGTAGTTTGCCTACAGCTGGCATCCAAATGCAAACATGTACTTCTACTTGAGACACATTAGAATCTTAGAGAACCTATGCAAGCTTTAGTACACAAAAATTGTAAAAAAAAGCTCACAGAAATCGGAAAGAACTCGAATTGCGAGTCATTATTAGTTTGATTCTTGATTATTCCAAAATACATGCTGTTCAAAAAACACGCTGAGGGACCGAATAATATTAAAGCCTTAGAAATTATGCCAACAGCCTTTATAAGTTTATGCTATAAAGAATGCGTTTAGACTTTGCCAACTCAATCGTAATTTATTTGAATGTTTAAAGTTTTTACTTGGCATTGGATACTTTTTAACAAGTTTTAACGATTCGCCGATTTCCATCGAAAAGAAAATAAAAAAGTCACTCTATCATAAATTCTAGCAGCCGCTAAAAAAACGAGTATCACTTTACCTGAAGGTATACAATAAATAATCATTTCAATGACCTTCTGGGTGTGGGGATGATTTTCACTTGAAACATAAAAGATTGGTGGAACAGTCACCCCCTGAGATTTCCCTTGAGGCTCTGCGGTAAAATATGTTTTTAAATCCATGTAAGTGACGAAGGGGACATTAACTTAGAAGATAGGAGCAAAAATAATTAGGAGCTGATTCTATAAAAAATATCTCCACATATAATTGTGAATACGGCAAAAGACGGCTTGCGAGATACCATTTCCCCTCCCCCATAAATATACCCGGAGTACTTCATTATTATCTCATCAGTTAAGTAGCCATAAAGTAATTGTATTAAGAAAATAAATTTGCCCAAAACGACCTCCACGTGGAAATTCATGAGAAGAAGGAACATACTTGCTCATCGTCTGGGATTATTTCGTTTTCGAAGCACCAAGGGACCGCACGAAATGTCTCGAACTTCCAGATCGACCACATTTCCATCAAACACTTTTTTCACCGTCGGCAGCCTATATATCAGCAAAAAACTATAAAGTACATCATGGAGAAACCAGAATATATATGAGCACGGCAAGAATGTGAATCTTGGTAAAGCTAGGGCCTGGTGAGTAATCGGGTGGAGAGGCTTTCACTATTAATGCAGAGTTAATGCTTTTGGAACAAGTCCCCTTCGATTGGCCAAGAAAATTATAAGGCTATAAATTAAGCGGAAGAAGAAAATAATATTTCAAAATGCTGATATCGCGAGAATTTATGCTCTTCTGGTAAAGGTAAAAACCTGAAACTGTAATAAACAAGCTCGTGGTGCGTCGCCATAAAAAAGATAGGTGAGGAGATAGTCTGGGAGTAGACCTGAGTTCTCCATGGGGCCACTTATCGACTGCTTCTAATGGAGTCAATGAATTTAACTGTGTCTAATTACTTTTTAACTGTATTGTGCAGAAGCAGTTGGACATTCCTTTCCTGTGATTAATTAAGAGCGCTGGTTTCTGAAATAAATGTGACTATGCTACTCCTGTTAAACGGCAAAGGAATCCGTAGCAAATATTTTGAAAAAGAAGGTTAACAATTAAAACAGAAGAGAACATGGATAAATTGTTATAACTAATTTGTTACTCCTAAATAACCCGGAATGTCGGAATGTTTTTATTGAAAATTTAGTTGAAATATTAGAAGGACAAAGAAACGTATGTTTTAAGTGATTTCCCAGGAGAAGACGTATCTTATACGTGTTTGCAGAGTGCAGTAAATATCTAATATTGGCAATTTAATATTTATCATGCTATGAAAGTTAAACAGATGAGGCAGTAAAGAAGTGAATATGCCCCAACCATAGAAGACATTAAATCTATCTTCTTAGCATAAATGTCAATAATCGATTTACAACTTAAAAGATTCATTTTACTCACGTAAATATGAATTTAAGATAGACAAACAAACATATTAATAGAATTTAAGTATTAGAAAAAACTTAATAATTAAATTACTTTTCTTTCTATTTCAGGTACATTTTTCAACGCTACTAGGACATACGGTGCGATATCGGCGGTAATCTATCTTGTATGAGTATGTGAGTAAAATCTTTCGTATTAACCGGATTACCATTCGGTTAATAGGAAAGATGAGTGCTTCAGGTAATTCTGCCAGAATTCGCACCACTGAAAATTAGAACAATTAATGTAATTTTACATTTTCATGATTTCATTTATTTTATAAATTGTCGGGAACATTTATGATTTTTATTAATAATGATATGCAGATTTACATCTATCCGCCTTTTACTTAACGCCTTAAAGACAATATTCATACTTTTATCAACAAAGAATCAGAATGATAAAAAATCCAAGGCTTTTAACACGCCAATTCATTTTTCATGCTATATAATTTATTTATGATGCTAAAAACGTTTTAGGGAAAATGGGTATCCTTAGATCATGATTGATAATTGCAACTGATAAATAAATAACTTCTATTAAGTGCTTAGGGTAACAAGTACGCCTCAATATCAAAACTGTGTTGGAACATCTTGGCTGACCATTACAATAAATTTCGGAAATATTTTACCTTTGAATTTTGTGTTAGTCGTATCGACGTTGTTCTTTCTGAGCGTGTTCATATTACTGACGTACTAGTCGTTTATGTGGAAAAGACGGACGGTTTCATAACGCTCACTCAGAAATAAAGTGTTTATGGGTAATCAAAGTCAAAAATCGATCTATAAAACCTTTCTCTGGACATTAATCAGGCATTGGGGAAGTTAAAATGTCCGCCTACGCTAAGTAAGGGCTTGATTTGCGAGGAGAGAGTATTACGTCTCCTTTTCTCTGTTCCAGTGCGCCCATATCAAAGTCTCTTATTAAATGGGACCCACTCACTCACTCAAGAAAGGCGCCACCCAGGTCTATAAATCCCAAGGAACCGGGCCGTCTTTATAACAGTGATTTCGTGCGACTCAGTCTGCGCTCAGTGTGAATGATACTCGGCTTGATTAACAACCTAGATCCATTACGGGGCCGGGGCATCCCCGCGGGCGGAAATAGAATACCATATACTACGACGAAAATCCAGAGCGGAAGATTTTGATCGTTGGAAAAATGGACGGAAATTTCTTCGTTCTGATAGCGGGAAGTGGGGCCGCTATCTCTTGAAGAACAAAATATAGTTTAACGACGGCGGAATTCAAAGCGTAGGTGGAATCATGCTGTCCTGGGAAGGGCATGTTTGGATATTTTTTCTAAATGGGTTTTGTAGTTCATGACGGATGGCATGGCACATTCGTGGGTGTGTTCCACTCTGTAGCTATCTGCATCTGGG
The DNA here is from genome assembly GCA_037158775.1 of Hetaerina titia. Classification (NCBI taxonomy): domain Eukaryota; kingdom Metazoa; phylum Arthropoda; class Insecta; order Odonata; family Calopterygidae; genus Hetaerina; species Hetaerina titia. The sequence goes on from CM073777.1 coordinate 87,814,154, forward strand.
ACGAAAATGTCATCGGAACCCATAATCACAAGAATAAAATAACTTGAAGCGATCATTTAAAGTGAAGTATTAAGTAGGTCCACATTACGTAAACAAAATAGTGACTTAGCCCTCCAGCTTTTCGTAAGTTTTGCCGGACCTAAATGGCGGCTCAGTTCTCCTATACGCGCTTGAACCTTTTTTGTATATTTTAAAAATAAATTCCCGGTTCCCACCCGAATTTGCCTCCACCGCCCTTGTAATATTACGGAGGGCGGTGGAGTAAAACATCGGCGACGTGGGTGCTATTAATGCTGGAGAAACTTAAATTGTAGTAGGAAACTAGGATGAAGGTGAACGAAAACACATTTGAATACCAATTTCATAGGAAAAATTTCCCATAAGCGAAAAGCTGAAAAACAGCTCTCCATGGAACCACAAGCCAAAGTGATGCCAATGAACTCCGACTACTTGTCGTTCCCTTCTACATGCTACTACATATCGCATCGATCTATTACACGATGGTTATATAATAACCGTATGTTTAAATAATGAGTACAGGTGATCACAGGATGCTTATTTATAAATTATCATAAATGCAGAATTTGGAAAATTATAGAAAAAAGCAAAGAACCCAAAAAGTTTCAAGAGAAGCTAAATGAAGTCAAATATGCCTCACGCAACAAAGTCGATAGCTTCCAATGGAGAAACAAGGCTAATGTCCTTTAGCGTTAATATATTCCAAGAGTTAATGAATAACCCCTTTTAACCGCCCCCACATCTTCATCTTATACAGTAATTGGGCGGGTTTCGGATATTATGAGAAACTAATTAAATCTCCCAGAAGCCCCAAGGTCGAGGGGCTTACATCCCGCTTGTGAAACGGGCGAAATGTGGGAATTATTGCTCGTGAAACAAAAAAACTTGACAGGGTGCGAAAGTGGTAATGATAGTACCTAACACTCCCAACATGTAAATACGGTTGAATCGTCATCGATTTAAAAATGATGAATTTCGCTTCAAGCTTACGTTATCAATAACTAATGACCACATTCATCTCAGCTCAGGGAGATGGCATTATTCTTACTCCTGTAGCAATTAATGGTACTGAAAGTTGAAAGCATGAATTGTGCAAGATTTTTTCAGTAAAAAAACTACCAATTTAACGCGAATATTTAATTATTTGATTCCAGAAATGTCCTTAATATCGCTTTAATTTATTTGTTTGCCTTAAGGATAATTAATCAGTATTTACGTACTAAAATATGATTGAAAAGTTTTAAAAATTTTGTCAAATAGTCTAATTCCGACTGACTTTCATTTCAGCGAGCGAAAAACAAGCTTCATGAGTATACCGAGTTGTTCTAGCGGGTCAATACCTGCCCAGTGGAAATAAACTACCTCAGGCTCAGGCTTTCACTCGGGGAACTGTGTCTTTAGCTATGAAATCATTCTGCGGGTTGATGGTCATCTATTTAATTCGGAAGAGATATTCCCGGGAACATAAAAATGTACTACCTAGAATTTCCTTTCAATTTTTTTTTAAATAATGCCTCAATTGAATTATGAACCAAAGATCATTTCGGCTTACATTTAAGAGGCATTCTCAGCTTATTCTCACAGAATCCGAGCATTACATCGCACATTAAATTAGATCTTGGCCATTGCTATGCTACAAAAACAAAGCAAATCAGCAAAATAGACTGCAAACTGATAATTTAAGAGCTTATCTCTGGAGTGCATCGCAAAGATTACGAACGACTGAGGCGTTCATCATATCCGCTGGCCACCCTCGAGCCGCGATGCCTTGTTAACGAGCTTTCCCGCCGACCTGCTCAGCGCTAGGTGTTGGAAGTAGAGGTACGTGACATTGCAAACTCGCAGATTATCCCCTAACAGCGTGAAGCAATTGCTCTTTCAACCCCTCCTCTCGGTTTAACGCGAGATAAATTTTCGTTAGTTTTTTTTATTTTTCAATCCCCGCCGGTACTTTTGCCCCCGTCTTGTGCCCGTAACCCGAAGCTCAGGTATTTAACCTACGGATGAAAGGTTTTTTTCCCATCTTCTCATTATATGGACGCTCTCCCCTTTAAAAAAGAAAACACCTTCCGTTCCCACTTAACTCCCGGGCTGGCGCCGAAGAGTCAGTTCATTGATGGACTCTTTGGAAACAGAAATGCTCTGTGTTTTTCTCCAACGCTATGTGATTAGGTCAAGGGAGAGAGATTGAGTATTTTTTATCGTTTCGTCAACCTTTTTTCATTTTTGCAGTCCTTTCATAAACTGAATAAACGGGTTAGGAACATAATAGGCATATGCCCTATGAAAAATCTGGATAGATCCTCGAAGTGTATTAGCAAAACAAATGTTTAGTACGTAAATGGGACAGATAAATCTTTTGAAGAATTTTCGAAATTTATTGGCAAAATAATTTCCCAATATTTTGACCCTCGTCTCGTGGGAGTAATTAGCTAATTACTATATATAAAAGCGAGTACAAATTGGTCAATCGCAACGGCAAAACAATATGGTTTTCTTTATAATTTCTGACAAGTGGAGGAGAACAAGTTTTTTGGTAGAATGTAGAACATAAAATGTTTGCGTGTTTCATATAAATACCAAAACATTACCTCCAAACTGTAAACGATTATCGTATATTCAGAGATTTTCTTGAGTGGTGAGACGGACTCGATGAGAGAGGCGAAAGACATGGTTTTCCTTCCGTATTTCGGCATGGCAAGACCGGCCAATCGCCGTAGTCATGCAATAGTAGACGCATGCTTATGGCGTAGTAAAAATCGATCTTATTCTTTAAGCAAAACGCTCCCCCAGCCTAACACTTGTAAAATAGCCAAAAATATTTTTATTCCAAAAAAAACAGAAATATGAAGCAATGAAGGAGCGCTGGTCAAAACGGAATTCCGATGCAAGTACGTACAAAGTGATGGCTCTACGTATTCCACGGTACACCGAAAGTTTTCTACGACGATAGCATTGACCGCCCCACCTCCATTACAAATTTATCCTTTCGATGGATGAAGTTTAATATAGGTGAGGCGCCAATGTAAGGAAATGCGGAGATCTGAAGAGAAATTTGCCCCAACGCAATAATTTTCAATGCTGACCGCTTCGAATTAATGTATCTACATCCATTCGAGTGGGTGGCAGGATAATATTGTCTGCAAATATTGTTTCCCATACAGATCATTGTCAAATAATATAAAACTATTTCAAATCTTCATCTTATGTCGACCCGCACTGCCGATTCGTCTCTTCTTGGACACATGCTCCTGTCAATAGCACGTTTACAAAATCAGCGCAGCTCCTTAAATTTAGCAGGTTACCTCGCGAAACTCGACAGATGATTTAAACAATTTTTACGCCTGATTCGGCGGTATACCGTACCGGCCGTATACCTCTGGGCTGGTTTTCAGGCATATTAGTTGTTCTTATTTCAACAATAAAATGTGGGAAATTCACCACTCCAAATGCTGAATTAAGGATTCCTTGTACTCAATTAAGTAATTCAAGTATTTTATATAATTCCAGTATCACTCATGCCTGGTTCAAAAGTAAATGAAAAAATATTGATCGGAATTATGAAGTAAATGAGGCTAACCTTGTTGGGCATTCGAAAGTTATAAACAACACTTATAATATGCATGTAACAAGACTTCCCAAGGGCAAACTTTTGTCTTCCCAACATTATCTTTTCCAATTCTTCACACTTTCTATGAGCCTTAACTACGTCTAATAAACATATCCTCTGATTTCCCTTTCCTACTTGCCACATACTTATACGAGTATTTTCTCTATCATGGCTTTCAATCACCTTTTTCTGTAGAAAACACTTAAGCATGCAGAATATTACTTCTTTGTTTTTCTCGTGGCTAATTCATTCTATGTTTTTTACATTTTTCCTGTAATCTACTGTAATGTAATACTTTCCTGCAATCAAGTAATTTTAAATGTCATTTTAATTTCTTGGCTGTCTCGCGGAATAATTCTTGATTACCTGCAAACCTGAGTTATCCAGCTCCCCAACCGCCTCCATTCCTTACTCAAGTCCCCTAATACCAACCTTAACCTATCCTCTGCATGATGCTTACGAAGCATAGGTCGTCCGGTCAGCCAGTCAACTTCATTAGTCTGAGTATTTAGCAAGTTTTACTATCTATGTCGCTTCCTACTGATCAACGGCATTTTATTTAAAATAATTGAGCTAAATATATGAAAATATTAACAAACCCTATGCTCGGTTTTGATAATTAAGGGTAGCGATCATTCACTTAACGAGTGTGACCGCTACACCGCCAACGGCGTATGACATTCTTGCATTTAGAGTTAGATTTCCTTTTCCTGTGTCAATGGTCAACATTACCCAGAACTTTTGTATTATTTCGTATATTTCGTAGTGTTCGTAAATTACCGCTATTATTTTTTATTGGCATTTTCTAATAGTACCACCCGGGACTTGAACAGGGAACTCTTCGGACAGTTGCCAAACACTCTACCCACAAGGCTTCCGCGCCGAATATACCTGTTACGGCAAATACAACCTCAACTTTCACTCAAACTTTTAATATATGGCTTATGCGTCATTTCTTTTGGTCATATATTACACAAACCTCTTTCTAACAGGAGTAATTAAAGGAGCCATTGGTATTTGTAAATACCCACTTCCTACGTGAACCTCAATGACAGCACATGAAAGAAAATTAGGACGTTTAAAAAGGCTCTTGAAGCGATATGCGATCAACCTTGAGATGGGGAAAAGGTCGGTTGTTCATACAATGCGCGAGGTCGCAAGCTGGATCATGTTTAGATGATAATTGCTGCTTTCATGATTTTATCGCTTAAGTAGAGAAGTGAGGCCAATTCGCAATGAAGAATTGTTACTTCTCGCATCTCATTTGCACCTCGTTTCTCTTACATCTATGCCTACTCCCTGGATCGATCGAGCTGTCAGACCATTGTGAAACACGCCATAGAGAAAAATCAGAGAAACAGCCGTCGCGGGAATGTGTCCGAAAGTTACGGCAGCAAATCCATCCCGAATGTCTCGTACTAGGTCGATCCCGAAAACAAAGAAGACGCCACCGGCGTGACGAGCGCCTAAGGAGCCAAAGGCCCAAACCAATTCGTCATTTTCGCAGCTCGGAAGCGGTTTCAACGCCATTTTACAAACAATTACTTCCGCACAGGCGGTGAAAATACCTTTTCCGCGTGCCCTCTGACCCCGCACGAGGTGGATTCTATAGGTTTCCTGGCACCAAAGGAGACTGATGACGACACTGACAAAAGCGACGCCGGCCGCAGAGGGCAAGCTGGAGACCTCACTCATTCCCTCCTCTCTTTTCCCCGAGGAAGGTCGAGCGAAATGGCACCGGCCAATGGCCATCAATCTTCCTCTCTCTCTCACACGCACACACACCCTAGCCCCCAGAATCACACGTGTCCGCGTGCTCTCCCAGGAGTAGTCGCGGCACGCACGGCGGCGCTGGACGGGAAACCACGCACGCATGCAACCGTGGATTCTTTTTCAACTCGGGCAGAAAAGGGAGGGAAATAAAAAGATGACGGGCTGTGTTCCGCCAATGCCAATCCATCACGGCTGAGGACTGGCGCCGGCGTGAATGATGGCGCGCAGTCCGGTTGAAAGGTGTGGGGGAGGGCGAGGAGGAGGGAGTGATCGTGTGCGTTGGCCATTCGGGAGGGAATGCAAACGAAACTGGAAAAGGTATCGCTATGAGGAGAGATGGAGAAAGCAGATATGTACTGAATGACGTGGAAATATCCGACCTTATATGTTGGATACCTCATAACAGCTGGACCGTAAAAAAAAGAATTGAAAGCAAGTATATTTCCAATCGAATTCTCATTGATGTTCGGCTTCAATTTACAAAGATAGATTTACCATTTTCAGTTAAATACGAATAAAAATTCTAAATGTAATAATTTTCTGCCGCAACTATATTACGTTTTCTATCACTGTATTTCAAATGAGTATCATACATCAGCGTAACTGATTCTGGATCAGTTTCTAAGGAATTCTAAAGACAAAAATAACATCTATTGAACTTTTTCAATGATATTCAAACGCAAAAGGACAAAATAATGAAAACCCTCCAGTAGAGATGAAAATTAAAAATTATGAAAAAATGAATCGAACGCAAGAGGGACTCCGTTACTTGTTTCCTGCACATAACGTCCGAAGAAAAAGTCGAGGCAGCATTCAAGTTCATGCCTTGCCGGGAAATTCAGGATGGCCGACTTAAATTGTGTGTCGTCCACTCTCAGGTTAACCCCAATTCCACCGGTTCTGATTTCGTCGTAGAGCGTGGATTTTTGACGTGTCAGAAAGAGGTTTATAAATGGGGAAGAATTCGAGTGCAGTATGGCTTGCGTAGCTAAGGTTTGGATTCTGGATTTATTTTCCCCGATATTCTTTTACCATGTGTATAAATAAACTACCAAGAATCGACCAAAATAGCGGAGCAGCCAGGGACCTCTCCTTCATTTTTTTTAACTTAAGCGACAGGGAAACAAGAGACACGAATTATATTAAATAAGAGACGAGCGAAAAAATCTATCCCCAAATTTTGAATTGTTATCGCATTCGATCAAAGATACTTCAAATCTGCTATCGTGTGTTGCCATCCTGTCGCGAGGAAAAAGATTAAACGCTAAGCATAAGATATGGCAAAATGTGGCCGGTAGTAATGCGAAGGAAGAAAGATCAGGTATCTCATAAGTAGAAAGGATGGGAGATTGACGATACGACAGACCCGTTGGAGAGGAGGCAGGTAACAAGGAAGAAAAAAGATGAGGATGATGCAAACCAGGAATGGTCAGCGGAAAGGAAAAAAATGATGTTGAAGTGACATGGGTGCTTTGTGAAATTGTGAACGACTACGTTGTAAAATTTCATATAGTGACTGCTAAAGTGCGACGGACATGAGAAACTGCATAAATTAACAGTAACAAACAATACCCCATTGCATTTTTACGCTTAAGATTTTTTGACAGTGAATGCGCCAAAGGCGCGTGTATAATAAATATTTTCATCATGTCTAAGCTCGTGACTGGAGTATAAGATATGGAAAACCTAAATAAAAATAAGAAATTGAAATAATTATAAATGAAAGGTGCAGTGTGAATGAGGTTACAAGGCTGACGAATCAAGATGAGAATCAAGTAACTATTTAGAAGGGTTCTGTGAAATAGGCATGGTAATATAACCTCACGAATTAACGACCTCACCGTTCCTTAAGGAATATTCAAAGCCGGTTCCCCTATGGAATGCAAATGTAAACCATCTCGCACTCTCGCGAGAGAATGCATTTAGTATTTTCGTCCTAGCCTAAAGCTCAGAATAGTTTTCACTGAATTTCTACGCCATGTTATTGTAAGAGTGACTGTGGAACAAACCGTTATTAACCGTTCGATGCATCTTCCCTTCTCTATTTAGAGTAAAACCTTCCCTGAAACTTTGAATTGAAAGACAATCTAACGTGACAATCTAAAAATAGACATCACTGCCGTAAAGCCCCCGTGCATAGATGGAAACAGAGTGGGCGCAAGGACAAACACAATTGCACAACCTAATCGGATGGTGCCTCATAAAATCCTAATCGAATTCGGATAGGATCAGATCAGATTAGCTCAATAACGACCGAGTATCAGGGGAATGGCAATGGCCTGGATTCCGATAGTACATGAATGGTTCAGACTAACATTTAATTATGGGTCAAGAAACAATCATGCCGATAAGTTCGTTTTATACTCTACTAAAAACGAAATTTTTAAGTTTTCCTTGAAAACTTTAACCGCTCTTGAGCTATTATGAGTCAGTGGCATGTATCTCCCCAGTGCTCGCGCAAGTAAGAAAGATTCATGTAGTTACTTACCTCATCATTATTATTTTTCAATCGCGAATCGATGCACCATTATGGGTCTTGAGTCCTTAAGGAGTCTGCAATTCATTGTTTGCATTGGTGTGGAAACTCTCCAGATGATCTGCAAACGAAAATTAAAGAAAATATGAAAGTAAATAAAATGTGAAAGTCTGAGAATTATATCTATTATTTCTTAGATTATGTTCATTGAATATAACGCCATAATTTCCCGATTTAATAATAGACTCGAGCATAATTAGCTTCAATATGATGACTGATATGCCTGGCATTCTGGTCGCTGGATAATCGTGTAGATATACGAAGCGACGTTTTTTTCATATACTAGATGATTGATGTTTGGATTCCAGTGATTAAGAACCTCATTAAAGAATATGTACAACCAACACTCCTGATACTGTTATGAAGGTTCCATTGGGGTCATAGCATAAGATTTTCTGAGAAACTTAAAAACCACGCAATGTGAGTAACACGCTTTCTGGCTAGCTCAAAGGTACCGGGATCGTTTCCCTCTTCGAGTTGTGGAGACAAGTGCTATGGTACAATACATTTCCAATTATGTTTGTTTAACCTGCCTAAAAACATTTGCAGTCTTAGTACCTAGACTTTGCTACTACTATGGTGGTAAAAAGTAAGAAAGGTATGGAGAATAAGTTAATTAAATGAATCGATTCGGTGGCCAGTTTCCGGGTTTCGCACGCCAGGTTCTGGTTTTGACTCCCAGAGGTGGCATAATTTTGTCCGAGGTGTTTCCATTTCACCCGAGTTTAATTTGGTTTTCGCCACGACACCCATCAGAATGAACCCAGTGGACCCTTGACACATTTCATTAAGAGCACGTGAATGCCGACGATGGACCTCTCTTTACACTTCCAATTACTATGGAGAGTTTCAAATTATGCATCTCTCATAAGTGCAATAATGGTATCTGTGTGTCATCTCTTTGGGTACATAGAAATCAGGATTGCAAAAGTTAAACCTGATATCTAAGTCCTTAATGCGGGTCTTTTCAAATCTAAATTCAGCATCTAAAAGACCACGTGCCTGCAGAGTGAGTATTAATAGATACACTTTGGTTCGATGAATATGTAAATTGAAGTACATGCGTGTGCGGATTTTTTTAATTTTGCATTTCTACAACCTGTTTCCATCCTTCAATCAAGTTCCATGTTTTTTTGTCCCTTCAAGAGCCGTCTGTGCTTCTTTGATTTGTATATCACTCCTCAGAATTATTTTCTAAATAAATGAAGGCAGGTAATTAAAACGAGAACATGGAAAGAGAATAATATCCTCTACTTTCAAAGGCGCAGTTTTTCTTTATAATCATCAAATTCTATTTATGACACGAATCGCATTACGGTACCCTCGTTCCGATGACGGTCGGCGTTGTATTATTAAAATGTAAAAATGAATTAGAAAAGCCAGCTAAGTATAGATTATAGTCAGAGTAATATCCATTTAAAAATATAGGTGGAATGAATAGATAAAATAAATGAAAAAGTATATTTTGGAAAAAAAGAGAGGCAGTAAATGAAGCGAAAGACTAAGACTAATGCTAAATTGCGTATTTAATCCTTTTATCAGTAAGAGAAATCTTATTCAAATTTTAAATTATAACCAGAATAAGTTTGTAAATAAGACGAACATTAAAGCCATAGCATATTTTCGAGTATATCTAGGAAGTACATGTTTAAAAAAGATATTCATATGAGAGTATGTTAACGTGAGAACGCAATCAGGTAAAACAGACGCATAAATGAAAGGCATAATCGGAGGCCCCAGTCACCTTCATTAGTTTGTGTGAAAACACCTGCTATGCTTGTACATATCTTAAAACTGTATCACGACGTATTTTGAAATGTATTCGCAAGACAAGACTTGTAAGGAGTTATGAATTAGTCAAGTTGATGAATATGAATGCGATAGAATTAAATGAAAATAGGCGCCTGCCAATATTTACCAAAATATTGAACAAAGTGAAAAGCAAAAGAAATTTATTATTGCAAATCACAAAAGTGCAGCAGTCTACTCAGTATGAATTAGGAGTATTCGTTTCAATTTCTTTAAATAAGTAAATTATTGGCTGGTCCAAAATATCTGTTACCTTGGTATGAACCTTTAATTTCGCAAGGTAAATTAATTTGTTTGATATAATTTAATCGTTAATATCTGCACATTAACGAGTAAAATTATTTTTACACAGATATAGAAATAAATAATATTATAAATACAAGTTTATTAACAAAAGACAAAACCTTCAGATAAGCTTTTCCATTACAGTCGCCACACTGTCGACCTGCTTTCAAGTTAATCAATCAAGACTGTTTCCATTGCCTTCAAACCGAAACAATCCAGAATCACTCCGTTAAAATGGAAAAATACAATTCCATTGGCGCCGCAGATTGACAACTTATTTATAGATTAATCATTTCTAGCATATAGAGCATTTGGAAAATAGCATTGCTTGAACACCATCTAACAAACGACGATAGATAACACTCACAGAGAAAATTGCAAACAAGCCATAGGTCTCGAGACCGGAGTTCATTAATCAACTTGATAATTTCACTGATACCGCGTGCTCTCATCACAATGTTGTCTACGTATTGCAATGTTCAAGGTTGGATTTAACTCTGGTTCTAATTGCCAATGGAAAATGCAAATAACACATCAGAAAAAATATACAAGATGCTTTTAAAAAAAATAGGATTATTTACGCTAGTGATTCATTTTGAGAAAGTTAAATGTGTATGATAATATGTATTCTTAAAAATTATAGTTAGATTTTCATTTAATCGCAAGTATCAAAAATCGATGTAAATTATTACGAATCAAAAAAGTAGTGGAATGGAAATATATTGATTGTCATCCACTTGGGTACTGTGCAACAGACAACTGAGCACATTCTGGTATTCAACTAAAACGCGAATTCAATAAATATATATTAGTCCATTAAAAAGAGAGCTAGGAGGGGTAAAAGTGACAATATTCAATGCATTTACCCGGGGGTGAACCCGTAAGAATTCCAGACGGCTTTCTACAGTATTTACGCTTCGGTAGTTCACCAAGGCAACGCCCAAGAGAAAGATCTACCTAAGTGTTTAGTCAGTAGAACAAGGCTTTCATAGCAAAACCTTGATATTCTGGTGGCGTAAAAAGATTTGTCGACCTTCATTAAACAAAAGAAATATTGGGTGTACACAAGAATAAAAAAAATGAAGTTGAGTGTCTAACTCTTCTATCAATGAAATGATACTAAAATGATTGCTAAAAATTATGTGTCGCTAGGTATCTAGATATCTGATATCGTTATTTCGCCTTAATCTCCTGCAAATATATTCAATATCTCCTACAGGAGTGCTCACAGTGTGTGCCCGCAGAGATTCATTTACCGCTGCTGGGAATGAATTGAATGATTTATTATGGGGTATGTTTTTTTTAGATAAAATAACCTTTCAGTCACTAAGAAAAATGGTATGATTAAAGTAAGAACCACACTGAGGTCTAAGAGAAGCCATTTCACTACAAGACAAGTAGATGAAATATTGCTTAATCGATTCGAAAGCGCATTATTGAGAGTGGCTTTAAGCTTCATTTACACTTCATACCTAAAATACACCGCCGGGAGATATCTGCGACAGGTTGTGTGTTGAGATGCATCTTAATGATCTCCGCCGACTTCCCATCAATTTTCCATTTATTCTCGTTGCTCACTCGCGCCACTTGTTTTATGTGTCCTTTCCTTAATCCCGTGCGTGAGGATGAATAACGCTGCATCTCCATATTGTTGCTGGATACGTGGGCCTCACTTACTTTAGATTAAGTTTACCGCCTCATTGTTATTTAGCTTTCCTACACGCCTCTATGAAGAAAGACTAATTACTCGAGGCTAATTACTTACTAGTTTGTCTATTTTCGTGCAAGATCGGTGATTTTTATGACATTATTAGAATGAAATATTGGTATAGGACAAATGAATTAAAATAATCATGTAGAACATGATCATTTTAATATTTGATAATATTTTTCTGAAGCCAATTTTTTTCCAATATTCAAATGAGCCAGGATTCATTTCACGAATTCATAGCATGGATTTAAAAATATGAAATAACCTGGGTTTCGTTAAGAATAATTATTAATATCGTATTTAACGGCGGTTGACTAAAAAAATTCTTTCTAACATATTTCCACGTTCTCACAGCAATTACAAAATGTAGTGTGCAATATGAAACTTAACTAGCGACCATATATAGAAAGATAATATTAACCACAGGTATATTTCACGTTCAGATTTAGTGGCATTCACTTATAATGACGAATGAAATTGTTTTTCCTTGAATTCCATACCTAATGGGACATTAGCCCGATATACTGAAGCACTAATCTGGATATTATGTACAATAGGACAATTGAAATACGTTCTTCAGTCTTTCCATTATGACATAATTTCTTAAGCCTAAACTTTAAGTCCGAGTCCGTTTTCATGTACAAAATTATTTCAGTAAAAATGGAAGAACTTATCTGTATGCAAACAGCGTTTTTACTCTGTAATCACTATTATTATAAGATTAATGTCACAGTGAGAGCACTGCTTTTTTCACTTAAATTTATTCAGGTCTGGTAGAAAATATGTGATGCTCAACTGACGAGCAAACAATATAAAACCAAAAGATACTGGACATTGTTTTATATATTATTTAAAATTTAATTGCAAAGGTTTTTAATACATCTTAAGTGAAAGTAAATGCTACCTCAAAAATAAATATGCAGACAACATCTTAAATTTTACCTGCTTGAGTTGTCTTTCGTTTCTACAGCTATGATTTTTTCACTAATGACTAATGAATGGCACAAGATATATACATTTAACATATAGCATCCGCTTTCCCTTTATTGATTTTCCAATTCTGTATTTTAAATCGAGAATTTATGCCAAGGCCTTCACTTTTTTGCTCATTTGAAATATGCCACTTGAGCCATAATGTGAGAATGGAAGTGATTTGACTTGAATCGATCAATCAGCTCTCGAAACACCTTTCAGCGCATGTTCAGAAGAGTCAAACGCAGCCCTTAACATCTTGCATGACAAAGAAGTGAATCATCTCACGTAAGAAGGAAAATCCATTGCTCTTTATGTCTATACTTGTCATATGTTATACATGTCATTTTCTATACTTTCAACTATAATTATTTAATGACGGGAGAGAAAAACTTTGCTATTCCACCAAAAAAGGTTTACTATATTGCACGGCCATGGTTGTAATGCTGCTCATCATCATAAGATGATAATGTGCAGCATTGAAACCACGGTCGTGTAAAACATATATACGTGCACTGAAACCATGGTCGTGTATATTTTTATGCGGAATAGCAAAGTTTTTCTCTACCCTCATCATGAAATAATTCCACCTAGTTAATCCTGAAACTGTTATATTGATACGTATATATATTTGGGTATCGTGAACGATCGAAGATATATCACAGCATATCGGAGATGGAAAAATGAACTCAGAGAAGGGAACCGAGTAACGAGAAAGCGTATCCTCTTTCCGATCAAGTCTTATAAAGTAAAAACATAATACCCAATGATAAATGAAAAGCGCGATTTAATTCTCGTATAATTTTGATACTGTCGTAAGTGATGCTTCTATTTTTAATTAATTAGCTTTGCAAGAATGTTATCCATTTTCCTTTCTGCATCTTTATATCCCCAAGAGTCGTCTATCTAATTTTTATGGATTGGCGACTGGTGAGGACAGAGTGACGATAAAATGTATGCAGATGTGAGGAACATTTTCCTGCAGTGAGAGTTCTGCCTCGTCACGAGAGGCTTTGAAATAGTGCAGTCTGCGTCCATCCAAAAGCTACCTTAAACGGTAGACTACCAAATGCTAACAACACCCGAGCTATCCTCATTGACGTCGCAATCCCTGACTTAAACTAAGCCAACTGTCCATATGGCCAACTCCCAAACTTTAGTCAAACTCTGGCTTGCCTGAAAATTCTTTTAAGGGTTCTATCCACCTTCCATTAATCTCTCAATAACTGTCTTGCCGTATCTATAAAATTTGTTCGGGCAAAACATTTTATTACCATATAATTCTTTCTACTTTTTATAAGGCGTATTCACTTTTTTGTCTCTGAAATAGCTGAAAATCATCACAAGGCTCTATCCAGAACGTAAATTGGTTTAACACTTTTAATTTTTAACACGCTATTTTTTTCATTTTCTCGACTTGTTTTCGGCACTGAGAACTTTTAGCTGAGGGTACCATACAAAGACACGAACCCCCAATTCTCTATGAGATTGTATAGCTATTGACTAGGGTGAGCCATATTCCCTGCTACTTTGAATCACCTTTCTATTTAAAGAATTGACGGACGTACTCGGAAGAGAGCACATTAGAAGGGCGAGAGATGGGACATCTCGAACGAAAGCTCTGTGACGTGTGTTCCGAGTCCGACCTTTTTTATGGCATTTAAATTGTCGGACGGAAAAGTCGTAAAAGTGTGAACGGCTTAGAGGAACAAGCTCAGGGAAAAAGATCCCCTAGAACATTCAAAATCTACGAAAGTGCCCCTTTTCTTCTCAGCAGAAGGAAATAAAGTTGACAAAAATTTTAAGCCCATCTCTTGCGAGGCAGGTATGAAACCGTTTTAAGTTCCATATTCACTTGCATACATCCAATGACTATGCTAGAAGAATAGATGGGTGAATAATACGTTTACGTACAGCGCAATGAGTACTCGTTAGCCAAGCACTTACACTACAGCACCCACATGAATAAAAGTGTATCCCCGTTGCAGTAGGTGTTGAAATATGTGTGGGAATGTTATTTTCGTTTGTTGTTTGCTAAATTTCGTTATCAGTATCAAAGGAGTTCCTGAACGCCTCTCGAGGAAAATCCATGGGTAAGTAGACAATACCATACAGCAAAAACTATAGCGAATTTATTCATTCCCTAGTAAATTTTCTAGCCACTCTATCAGTAGCGAGACTTAGGCAAGAATGCCAATGGCAACTAAATCAAATTTAAATTATGTAGAAACAAATCAGTTCAAAAAGAAATTAGTCTAAAATAAAAAAAACATTATTTTAAAATAAATCACATTATTTCAACTCATTCTTGGAAAAAGAGTTAATTTAAGAGTTAAAGAAAAGTTAATTTCATGAGTGTAAATGAAATACATCCTTGTATTAAAAATATAAATTTACGAGTGAAAACTATTTTTAAAAAATTTGTAACTTTTAGTTTGATTTTTTATGTTGCAAATAAATTTTGTGATTTTTTAACCACTAGATATTAAAACATTTGATTCTTATTGAATTTATTAGGCTTTACAGCAATAATGTTCTCTCAAGTACGTTTTCCACTCGAGTTAATTATCTAGGTGAATGTAAATGAAAGTTAGGAGAGAAATATTACGTGGAAATCCAAAAAATCTGTAATTTTAGATGGCATTAGTGATTCCACCTCTAAAAAAATTCCGCCACGTCCGTTTAAGATTGGTTGAAGTCTAACCTATTTTTAACTTTCATCCGGACCTTCCAGATCAACTGCAAATCTGTTAATGGAATCATCTAACTTATTGGACCATTAAATATTTCAATCCACATCGAATCAGCAATAATCTAATTCATATTCTGATTCCAAGTGTTTATTTCAAGATTAATTGATAGTAACGCACCCAGCAGATATTTACAAAAACCCATTTCACATGGCAGAGATATTCAGGAAGAATCCTTTGGTTTAAAAATAGAGTCATTCTCTGGGGAAGCAATTGCATTATCAGATATTGTAAATTGAGAAAGAATCAATTGAGGAAATTGAGCCGACTGGATTTCTGAGAAGAGGTGGCAATGAGATCGTTCAGCGAAATGCCTCCGATCCAAATTTGATAAATGGTCTTAAATTTCCGAAAGTGATTCTGTAATAAGCATGAGTTTGATTCAATGCATAAAAAATTGCTTGGGGGTATCTAGTTGATCCTCGCGTTCGGAGGTGGAGCAATTTTAACCTTATTTGGTTAATTGATCCCAAGAGGATATGTATACCTTCCAGATTCTTTCGGATTTCAAAACGTGAGCATTTAGAGTAGCCGGTGTAACCAAACTAAACCTAAACAGAATAACTAGGGTGATATAATTTCAATAGGCTCAAAAACAGTGCAATGATTTCGTAAGATATAAATATTTAAGCATTTATGTTCCATAGTCAACTGCGCAAACAAAATATATTTACAATTATAGTCAGCATCATTAAAAAGATAATGACACTTACAAACACATGAATAAATTATGTTATCTAATTCATCTGATTAATTCTAGTGGATTATTAATAAGAGGCTAATAAAAATGCATTCCAACTCTAAAACAAAAAAAATTGACTCAGCCGGTTGAGGTTTTCACGATTGTAGAACCTGGGAAAATGTCCAATGACACGAAGGTTCTCACGAGCCCGCATAGTACATTCCACAAATTCAACAAGGCAACATAAAAGTTCTTGCTACTTATTCCTTCCGCAGTTTATGAAATTATTTTATGTGAGTACAAAAGGAGTGCATTCCTCAGGGCAAGGGGACGGAATAAGAATTATTTCGGGCCCGGAAAATTTTTAACTCTACATTCTCTACACCTCGACGAACTGAGGATATTTGGTCAAACGCAGCGGAACGTTTGTGATAGGGAAGGAACGAAATATTTTGTTAACTCACGTAAATCAGGTAATAACGAGGGAAGGCAAACGTTGGGCACGTAACTGGTCAGCCTTGGCTCGAACTCTCAGGTCTTGTGGAATGGGGATGCGAGCTGGAAGGGAGGATAGATGACGTGGGGTGGGTTGTGTGGAGAGTGAAAAGAGCTTGCGGATTCAGGTATGAGAGGGAAGGCGTGGAAGGGGAAGGCTAGGGAGGGAAGGAAGAATGGAAATCAATGAACCGGTGCTGCTGTGACGGGAGGAGACGGGAGAGGGGGGAGAAGGGGAGGCATAACTGGTGGGATGTCGGTTAGACGGGCGGCAGGTTGGGAGACATTGGCGGCCTGGGAAGGAGGACGACGTGGAAGGGGCAATATAAGTGGACGGCAAATTGGCTCCAAAAAGGTCGTGAAAGCGCGCTTGAGGAATGCATACATAAGCAGTGGACTTTTTCACACTTCCGCCCTTGTGCTACGCAAAAATCACTGATCGGGCGCCGGTCTGGGTGATGATTTCGGGTGGGAGGGGAGCGCGTCGGTCGCTCCGAAGCCCTCAGAGATGTTTGCGGATCAAATCCCAGCGATTTCATTAGATTAAGTGTTTTGCCGCTATGAGATGCATTCCCGCATAATCGGAGAGTACTTTCCAGAACGATGCAGTCAATTTTATGAAGGAAGCAAGAATACGTTCGGCTCATTTTGATCTCCTTAAATGTGTTTCGCCATGGGGGAAAAGTAAATAATATTAAAATTTGACGTCGACCATCTATTCTCACGAATTATCCTCTCCAAGTTCTATCGGTTCTGAGGAAAAAATGAGATCCTTTTCCGTCGAGTTGGGTGAATTATTTCGCTTAACTTATTCGGAAAGTAATTCTCCGAAAACGGAGTAACACTTTTTCTTATTACGACGTCATTACCTTTCCGACACTTAAGGTCTTTTAAATAACTACGGAAGCAACTACATAGTATGATTCGGTTTGAAAATGCTGAAAGTATTCTGCACGTTAATTATTCAGTCAATTTATTCTGCTTTGTTGTTAACAATATTAGTTACTTAATAGAAGTAAAGAAAATGTACACATCATTCTAAGCAATCAGCTTATAAAAAATCAATTTAACAAAGTAAACTTTAAAAGAACTACCTTATTCATTGCCATGATCGTCAGGCAAGAATAGTTGGACCAGATGATTTCATCTCAGCATAGACGTGCATGCCATTGTCCTGATATGTAGGAATAATGTATAATCCTATTCTACATTAAAAAAAACGTGTCATGCGGAAAAGCAGTCTTATTACATCATGAAGGATTTGCACCAAGTCACGCCAGAAACTGTGTTACAATATTAATCCTATTCTAATTTTTGAATGAATGCCATCTCATTTTTAGTGACCGTGATCTCCAAAATCTTACTCAGTTTTCAAATTCCAGGGTATGTGAAGTAGTATTAACTTTTACCGGTAACTTAAAGAGGAAAAATCGGTAATAAACGAAAAAACCTAAAATCAATTGGCCCCCAAAATAATTTGTCTTCCTGCTTCTTGTAATTCAGCTATGGTATCAGTAAACAATCACAGAGGCTTTTAGCTTCTGTTCTCCATCTTCAATAATTAATGCAAAGGGAGATTAGTCAAGTTCATACAAAAAAGTTACACTTTGTGTATTATACTTTAATGATGCCCACGATGTTTACAAATAATAAAACTATGAGTTGTATTATTATATTATAAGGACTATAATAGTTTTCCCATTCATTTACTTAATGAAATTACGAGCGAATACTAAATATGAATTTTAGGTTTTAATTTAGTGTCTTTTACCCAACGTTTGATGAATTTTAATGGCGTGTTTTTAGTATTGGGAATATTTGTATTAAAAGAAATGTTTTAGACAGTCCCCGGCAGCATTAGTTTGTAAAAAAATGGATAATTTACTTAAAATGAGATTTTTGCTGTAGTTTATACTTTTAGAATGGAAGTGTTATCTAATTGCCTTAAAATTTCAAAATTTTACAGAGAGAACTGATCAACTTTTCTATCATTGGGGTGGGCCTTTAAATTTAGGAACAATCTCTGTCTTCAAACAAAAGAATTTAACTTGATTCTCTTTCCGACTTCATCTCCATTGCATTTCTGGCCTAATTTATCTTTAGCATTCATTTACGTCTAAACCCATTAGTAGAGGGCCAATTTCCAAAATATGTGTAATAAACGTAGGTCCGGGTATTTTTCTGAATTGTGTAAATATAAAGTTGATTTCTTAACGCAAATATCGTCACACTCAATAAATAATTTATCTCCTAAGAATGAAAAACTGCGTAAGATAACCTTTATAAATGAGAAGTTCTAATGTCTTAAAATTGAGAGCAATCGAAGCCCAAAATGAGAGTCTAAAACTGTTACGGGCACTTATGATGGTGTAGAAAAGAAGAGAAATATTTCACGGTAACGAAAAATAGCACGGTTAATAGAACTTCTACAAGAAGTTACGAAACCGAGCTATATTAGAATCAATAGCAACGACAAAAGAGCGAGTTGAAAGTTGCTGATAGGAAATCAAAGAAAACATTTAGAAAGAAAACAATAAAAGGGAATGAAGCTTGCATTCGAGATGCGAAAGTGGTTATACGAACATCGGAAGAAGGCATAAAAAAGGAAGGAATGCATCGCAAAACAGTATGGGGGCCTAAACCTCAAGAAAAAATGGTCCAATCAAATAAGAAGAGGATAGAGGCCATCGGCCCCCAGTTATTTTGATAATTAAATTCGACAGACCAGTAAAAAAACTGAAGAAGAACCAGGCACCCGGAGTAAATGGATATAACGGGTAAATTATGAATGACCTCGGAAGTAAGCCTGAAGCACTTCTGTTGAAAATAACTGAGAACTTGGAGGATTGCCGAATGACATAGAATAGTGCTAACCCTATCGAAATCACAGAAGTAAGGGTCTCACAGAAGTGAGACGAGCAAGGCCAAATTTTGAATCATTCTGTTATATACACTTTGTATATTTTCTTTGTTTGTATATTTACTTTGTTTTTTTCTGGTATATCCACTTTGCTAGACAATTTAGGTTGGGATTCTCTTACACAGCGGCGTTTCCAATATAGATTAAACTTATTAAAAACATTTAAAGATGGGCCCTTTTCCGATGACATCAAGGATATAATACGAACCCCAACGTATTACGGTCGAAGGGATCACGAATATAAGACTAGAGAGATAGACTGCAAGACTGACAAGTTTAAAATGTCATTTTTTCCAAGAACGATAAGGGAACAGAATGCTCGTAGTCGAAATTCCCCAGGACTTAGTTCATTACAATAAGTATTAACGTACAGGTTAGGGACTTCGCGAGGATGTGTATACATGTGTGTATGTATGTATGTATATATATGTATGTGTGTGTATATATATATATATATATATATGTATATATTTTTTTTTCCTACAGGTTCCCCCCACCTTTCCTCACCTAACTCCCAACCCCCTCAACCCTTACCCTTCCCTCATGGTGCTACACCCCCTGCCACACACCTTTTTGGTGGCTCGCAGGGTACTTATGTAGATGTAGATGTAGATGTTATGAATACAAATACGAGCAAATACGTATTACCAATAGCGGGACAAAAGAAAAAAATAATAAGACATACTGTAAAAACCCACCCAGGTTTTTAAAGAACTAAGAAATCAGGTGATCTTCTGTAAAATCTTAATTAATGGAGTTGTACAGGGATGCTAACATTCAAAGCCATCATCCAACGTGCCCTTGGAATTGGTAGCAACGTACTGTATTAAAAGGCAAGTACAATAAATGGGTCTCGTGAGACTCAACATTAATACGATGGAATCATCATACTTCGTTTCTCATTTGATATCGCAATAATAGCAGAGAACCATCAGCAGCATTGATGATAGAATCAATTACCACTTCGATAATGCATTAGTATTCCCAATACTCTGAATATGAAGAATTATTGAAGTCTCAATAATAGATCGAATGTATAATGTATGTGGCCGAATGTATAAGACGAGCAATGGAAACGAAATAACTGTGGAAAGGCATGCAGTTAATAAAATAGTACACGAGAATCAGTTTCGCAAATGAACGAAAAATAGGTTTTTTCTACATAGAAATGGAACGGATTGAAGTTCACTAAATTATTTATAGCATTAAAATCATTAGAAAATAAAATAAATTTGTAGCTTGCGGAAGGGAAAAAAGTAGTACAAAGTAAATGAAGAACTAGGTCAAGGGAAATAAAAATGATAGGTTACGCATAGTATGACGTAGTTTGAGCAACCGGGAATACTAACAGGGATCGAGCAAGAAGAGTTACCCTCAGGATGTGCGTAGTGAATACTTCCGAAGTACGAGTACGATTTAGTATAGTAAATGGAAAACTTAAGGGAAGGGCAGACTGTAGGATCAAAAAGAAAAACAAAAAATAGACTTCATAAAGAATGTATAAATAGGGAGAGCTTTTAGAAAATACTCTCATAGGAGAAGCAGCGGAGAATAAATGGTCGAGAAATAGAGCCAACAATTGTCAGATTCAAGGACTGATGAGATAGACGACTTGTAATCTCTACCTGAGTAGCCATAAATAATGCATTTCAGTAAGGAAATCAATGACAGAATCGGAAATGGCAGGCTAGTGAGAAAGACATGTCAATTTAAGTTTGTTCTTTATGCACCGAGGAAAATCTATATGCCAAAGAGCTCGAGGGGTAGGCATGGAGGCAGGGAACTGATTAAATTTTGCGTTTGACTGAGCGTTACTCAGCCAGTCGGCCATGGGTCTGTAGCTATTTTAGAGATAAAATACCTGTGAGAGATACATAGAATAAAGTAGGATGGATCGACTCGATGATCGAAATGATGATTTAAAATCTGGATTAAGAATACGCCTTTCCATGAAGGAGGGCAGAAGTTATATCAGTTGGAGAACTTCATGTATCTAAGCAATCTTTTAAACAGAAAGGGTATAACAATGAAGTCATCAGGACAAAGGTAGCTTTAGTATAACTTTTGACGAAGGTTTCACAACCCTTGATTCAATCTACCATATTGGTGGATTTCGGGAGCTGATGCATGGTCATTTGGGACATTTTTCAAAGCTTTCGTGCTCATGACGGCCCGCATTATCAGAATGATGCGACCTGCGGTAGAGGCCAAACCTTGGGACAAAACCGCCCCTAACGTCACGGTAGGTCTCGGAACCCACCATTATCAACTGATTAGTGTGTAAACCATTTACTGAAAGATGGAACTGATGACAAGAACTCTGTGTAAAAGCGTTTAGACATTAATATTTAGTAAAACGTAAACGAAGAGTGGAGTAATCTTTTGTTACTGCTCTTGAGATGTGGAGACGGTAATGGATGGAGGAAAGAGGAAATGTATGAGACAGAGAAAAACCTCTAGAAATGAGAGCAAAAGACAGACTTTTAGGAGTGATTTTCTGAGGGAGGAAATGATCGGGAAAATTCACAGAAAACAGGAAGACGGATTTGACAGACAGTGAGGTGCTGAAGGGTGTGATCAGAGAATTAATCTTCTATAAGCCAGAAAATGATGAAGATAATAGGTGCTTGGGACAATATGATGGGGTATAGAAAGAATAATCAGCTGAATAAGGAAAGAGACTAGGTTTTAATATTTTTAATTCCATGAAAAGCTTTTATAACATCTGCAGTGTGCGACTTTCTTAGACCTTCTCTCAGCCTACAATTATCACTAATTCAGCTCCTCGTGCATTCTAAACCCCTTCCTGCCACTCTGCTCTCGCGAAGTATTGTCGCTTTTAGCGAAATTCCAATCGGTAGGTTACCTATGAAACCAACATACGTTTACTATGGATAACCTTGGAAAACACCATCAGCGGTCGTAACACACAACATGCATGTCCCACTTTTCCCACTTGATAATTTTCATTTAAGTTCAACTGCTCCTTTTAAATTTTCACACTGTAATGCCTCATTACTAACTGTTGACAAAGCCATTATTGCATCTTGTATCAGCCGAACTTTGGATCAGTTTGATTGTTATTTCCCTGATTTATACAGCTGGCTCATAATACTTAGTTTTACGGATGTTTCCTTAGTGCTACCAGCGAAATTAAGCGCGAGTATTTTTGCGTGGCAACTTCAACCTACAATTTGCTCTGTCTAATATTTCGATGTCCCATCATCAGTTTTCCCTCTGTACTTACGGGGCTTGTCCCAAAATAAAATATTAATCTATAATCTGTCTAACCCCGCATAGAGGCCGTCCCACCTCCCTATCCTTCCTTCCTCCTCCGCTCTTTGCTCTGTTAATCGGACGCTGAAGAGGGCTGCGGAGGTGGGGCACCTGAAGACATCGCAGGGGCCGTAAGATGGGGATGGATCAGGGCGTGGAGGGGAAGGCTATTTCGTTGAGTGATTGAGATGACGTGACTTGACTACGGCGCGCGTCGTTCATTTCCCCTCCCACCAACCTCTTCTTCCCCCCCCACTCTCTTTCTTCATCTTTCTCTCCAGTTCAGTCAAGACAATTTTCCTCACCCTCTCGCCCCGCTCCTCGGCCTCCTGCTATCTATTCGTCTTGGGGAGAGGAGGCGGCTGGCCTTTCAAGCCGCTCTCATCTCGCTTAAGCCCAGCGAGAAAGCGTCGGGTGAGGGGACAGGGGAGAGAAATGGGAGAAGCTGGTGTGTGTGCGCCCTCGAAGGTGAGACGAAGGTGTGGAGGGGATTCGAGGGAATGCCTTGGAGTGGGGCACGAAGAAGGAACGAAATGGATTCGATAAAAGCGGTTGTGGAGACGGGGAAATGCCCAGGGAATGTGTAAGGCCGATACCAACTCGGCCGTACGGCGACAGTACCAATTGCGCAAACCTTTGTTCAATAATTATACGACGCCTGTTATTGCCTCGGCGTATGCATAGATGGCTATATTTGATTTGGAATGCTTTTTACGAATACCATTGTTTAATTAAGTGAAATATATTCTTCGCTCTAAACACTACTTGTAACAATTGCTACAAATTTTCCGCATCAATATCAAAATTTTCAAATATTTATTAACGAATGCCGTAGAACTTTGTTCTTTGAATATAATCGACATTTTTCATGTTTTAAGAGCTACTTAAAGATATTTGAGCTGTTTCAAATTATAACAGAAACTTTGGTGACAAAGTAAGAGAGGTTAAATTCATTAGCGGTCAATAACAAACAAAAATGTTTTATGGGTTGGCTAATATGTTTAAACTAATTTCTAGAAAGCTGAAGAAAATCGTTGAAAATAACACCCAAAAAGAAAACCCAAGACTGGCAATATTTTCAAATCAATAAGCTAAAGCGTAAATTTTATTACAGGATTCAATAATTAATGTAAAGTAATAAATATTTGGGAACTACGTATCTTTGGCAGATTATGCATCCAGTGAAAGTTGACTCTAGCTTAGTCCTACGCTTTGCACGCTTACTCCTTATTTTATTGCTTCAAATAATAAAATATTCTATATCCAAAATATTGCGGCCGGTCTACAACATTATGCCAAGTCATTTTCAAGCTTATTAGCCCTAATGGAAGGTGACGGAGGCTATTGGCGCCATTAGGGAGAAGAGTGTTATTTGGTATGAGTAGGATGTTCAGGGAATGGAGGAAGGGTGGGGAGAAACCCGATGTCGGCCTTAGCCTACTCTTTACGAAAGGCCCGTCCACAGTTTAGTATCCCATCCGACGAGAACGGCGTACTCAATTTAGGTGCACCCCAACCAGGGATCGAAATACCACTGAAAAATACTGTTACCTTCGGGATTCGAACCTGGGTCTTTGACTTGGAAGGTCAATTTATTAGTCACCGGACCATCCTGATCCCCACATCACCCAATGTCCTTTTATTACATGCCATTTAAAATATGAGATTCACATTTTATGGCATAATATTTATTTTACTATCGTGTGTTTACCAACTGGAAATTCTTATGATTTACTAAAATTTATATCAATAATTAGCACAATTAATGTGGTATTAATAAAAATTTTTCCAATGTTTATTTTTAGGAAAACGTTTCTGCTGTTAATTTTGGAATTTCACTTTGAACTTGGGAAAAACTATTATCTTTTCTACCGTAAGTCCAATTTTCTCCATTTGTTCAATTGTTCAAATTTTCTGCATTTGCAGTTGTTTCGTGTTACTGGGCCCTCCCAGCTGAGTTTTAAAACTTCAAAAGTACAAACGAACACCCAACATTGCCTTAGGTTTGAACCGAATGCATGACCTAGGGATGCTACTGTCTGCCATTCATTAGTCACTATCATTCTAAGAATTTGGTAAAGAATCTCCAATTTATAATATTTCACAGTAAAAGTGCACATTTTTTTTCGAAAGGATATTAAAGAAATCATAGACGTTTCTAGAATCTAATTCTCTATCATCGTTAATTCTAAAATTACTAACATTTACCAGCCACAACATTCGAAACTACTGTCTTACGTCTATGGTTTGTCTTTTTATGGTGTAGGCGATATACTTATAGGGAACAGTCTCGCATTGCTGGATGATATTGAATATTTTTTTTCTTCGAAATAACTGAAATTCTTGATTTCTATTCGTCAAATGACTTTGCCATCGAATGCTGGAAGAAAAACAGGATAATTTGGCATTCAATAGTGGTGGTAGTCTTTAAATACTTTGAAGTATTAGCATTTAACATATTGTGCTCCTATGTTTTAATTATTTGACTACATAACTGCTTTTAGATGCATAATTGAGTCACAGCGTTTATTTCGCTCAAAATATCATTCTTGTGGTTTATCGAACTCTATGCTGTCACTTAAGGATTCATTTCGCCCCTTAATGCATGCAACACTCAGAAAAGTTTCTATTAACAGAAGTAGAATATGCCACTTCAAAGACACTATACAAAATTTCAATTTAGTTATGCATACAGATGGTAAAAAAGTACTACGAACAAATACAATTCAACAGTTCAATAATATCTATTTTTACTGGATACACAAAAAAATTAGTTTCACTCAGAACGTAAACGTATTCCATGCCTTCGTAGGTAATTATACCTTAATCAGTACTCACTGATAATTAAACTAGTGTTTTAAAATTTTCAAATCCGTCTTTTTACATTATAAGTATTGGGCGTGGAATTTTGACAATTTTGACAATCATAAGCTTAAGTCTACTTAAAAATTTGTGATTCCTAAAGATTTATCTATGTATTTTAATTTAAATTAAATAATGATACACTTAATTGTTCCTCTCCTTCACTCTCGTCGTAAAAGATGGATCATTGAATATGAAAATTTCTAAACCAAAATGATTATGGTAATTAATATTTCGTATATTATTGATTCAACACACATGGCAAGCATGCACCTATTTTGTGATGAAATGACATTGTAATGATTATTAAGCAGCTTTGATAGGTGTTCAATGGATATTTCTATGGAAAAAATGACTGAGGAATAGATACGCAACGGTTTTATAGCTGCAAGGATATTATTTCGTGGTAACTCAGTGTCTTATTACCGCAAAAGATACTTAAATTAATTTCTTTAATCTCATCGCGATACAGACCGCAGTATTAAAAATAAATTTGTCCCGTGATAATACTATATTCATATCATCGACATTTCCCTTGCTGGATTTTGGGCTATAAACTCACTGTCAAAGTATTTTATGACTGTTTATCTCAACAAAAATTATCATAAAACAAAAGTTCTTCAGCCAGCGGAGTATTCTCAGCATGAGACTAGATACCAAGAACCAAGCCACGAATTCGTCCGCACCTTCAACTGTTTTTCCAATCCCTCTCTTGTCGCAGTGATTCAAACCCATCGTTACGAAATATTCCAGAAAGAGTGATTTATTCCGTTATTTTTTATGCCCACACGCCCTCACATCATAGCTATAAAATGGAAGACAGGAAAACAAATAAAACGATATCATCCCCGCAGGAAAAAGGGATATACGTAGGAGAGTGAGAACAGCAGGAGAGGGAAAATGTGGAGGGAGAATTGATGAATGATTGGGAAGTCTGAAAGTAAAGGAATAAGGGGAGAGATTATCTATGCATGAAAATAAGAGAAAGAGAACGAGAAGGAAGGTTAAAAAAGTCAAAGAAACAGAGAAGGATATAATTGCAATGAATATAACTAAATTATATTTCTTTGTACCTTATTGGCGCTATATTGGCCATACAATTCCGGTAACAATATTTATTCTTTTCAATTTTTAATGTATTTATAACCAAGGCACAAAGAGTAATACTGGCAAATTTTCACGTTCTGTGGTTAAAAATCATAAATTCCGCTCAAATATCTTTAAAGCAAGCGCGAAGTTAGTATTTTATAATGCAAATACATCTAAAAACGGCTGAATATAGAAATTAGGATAGATAGGTACAAAGGTTTTTAATAATGGCTTCATTTGCGGTGCCTTGTTCATTTATTTCAATATTTTATTCGTAGTATGTCTGTTTGTTACTCCATGTCATAACATGTATTCCTAACTCCAAAGAATAGAGATTGTATGCACATATCAATATTAAATTGAATAAAGTTTTGAAAAATGATTCACCGGATATTCCCTGAACTTTCCTACAAGCATGTTTGTCTGGTTCTTTAAAAAATGAAGCTTAATGTTTACGCTTAAAGAACATGTTAACTTTTCTCTCGAGTTATTAATAATTCCCAATTACAACTGGAGTTTTGTCCCTACCGCTGAATGTAGAATTCCAATTCATTTAACTGACTCCGCCGTATTTTCTATAAGCAATTATTTTTGTCCCGTAATGTGGTAAGATGGGTCAGGTGTTGAAAAATGAAAGAAAAGTGAAATCTTGTAGAGTGAGTACGAGACCGGGAGGAGGATGTTTAAGGCCGGTCAGGTCGTTTGTTCATAGAAGATGTCCTCGAACTTCAGCCGGCAAGTTAATGTCAGTGTCGCCTACAGTATCTTGTTAATATGTAGATGCCAAAGGGTGAAAGTATGATTTCTTGAACCCGGTAACCTATTGGAACGAGTATTGAAACCTTTAGCCTAAGTTGGCATAGAGTGTGTGATCACCTCGTTACCGTGACTCCTTTCTTAAGAAATATATGGCTTATGAAATTAATGCGTACAAAAACTGTGTACAATGACTTCATTTTTTACCGAAGCAATATTTCAACTGCTTAGGAACTCATTCTACCTTCTCCCAGTCTTAAACAAAATTTAGCGCAGATGTTTCAAATAAGAATTTGGTAACACAAGAGCAGTCTCCTAGATAAGCTGTACTTCTTGCGGAATAATATCTTTAATGAGTGCAGTCATAAGGAAACCATAAATTCTATGCCTCCAATTGTCACTAAATCAAATTTTTTGACTTTTCGGGGGAGGGGGTGGAAAATACGGGGTTTGTCCAGGAAGTAACCTTCGTTTTCGCGTAGCGTGTGCTCTCTACGGACCAAATGTGGCAAAGTTCTCCGTCGTTAATAAAGCAAAAAGTTCTCCGTCGTTGTTGCCGTTCGTTTAAAAGTGAATACAAATGTCCACAATGATGGCAGAAGTGGCCACCCTTCTATGGTGAACAATGAATTGCACCTGAAAATTGACGAAAAGTTCGAGAAAACCAGCGTTTTACGACATGTAATCTCCAGAAAGTTTTCCACAGATTTCTACGACTTTGTTGCATGGAAACAAGACTAAAAAGTTATGCTTCTGCATGTTTTGTGCTCGTCTCGACGAGAAACTTCAAGATGCCATCATCGTTTGGCTTCGTTCTCAGGTGGCAGAATTGTATGCTGAAAGAATTTGAAAACTGGTTCAGAGATATGACAAACGTTTAAATATCTTTGACGAATATGTATAAATAGTAGAGATATGTAGTTTTGAGATGAAAATAATGCAGTTTCTGTGTCCACTCCAGTGAAGTTGTTAAAGCATAACGGAGGTTACTTTCTGAGAGCCCTCGCATAATATAGGAGAACGGAAATATGTTTATTATGCTTACTCTATTGATAAGGTAATTTTCAGAAAGGTTACAGTTGCCATAGACTGGACCTATTGATATTTCATTGGCGTTTATAGTGAGATATTGGCACCCCACCGATTTGAAGTGGGTTTTGGAAAATCCTTGAGACCTAATGCACACCGTGGTGGCATT
Source organism: Hetaerina titia (assembly GCA_037158775.1). Lineage (NCBI taxonomy): Eukaryota > Metazoa > Arthropoda > Insecta > Odonata > Calopterygidae > Hetaerina > Hetaerina titia. The sequence goes on from CM073777.1 coordinate 87,842,896, forward strand.
ATCACATCTGGATTCGCCCCATAGAACACTTAGTAAACTAAGGCAACATTCACATAACACAAACATCAGCTTCACCTTGACACATTATTCCTCGAAGACCATATTTCAGCAAAACACAAGGCTATGCTTCAGATCAAGTAGTGACTAATCTTTTCTTTACGTGTTTGCTCAACGTCCCTGTCATCAATCCCACTTCTCAGTGTTTTCTCGAGGAGTTAACGTAATCCTTATCCAAATGTGCTTAATGCTCAAAATATCGAAAAGAGACTATGTGTTTCTTTGGATCTAATTTATCCTCCCCTATTTTAGCACCAATTTTCAACTGATTTCCTGAAAGTTTCATTGTTTCCATTTTTCTATAGCCCACTTTCATCACATACCTAGCAAACTGCCTGAGCAATGCAATAAATACAAATTACCCAAAGCCGTACTCTTGGGCCCAAGAGTACGGCTTTGGGTAATTTGTATTTATTGCATTCATTCGGCCGTAGTACGTTCCCTTTTGCTTTATTTATGCCTGAGCAATGCTCAATATTGAACCCTTGCATGCCTGAGTAAGCAAAGCTAGATCGCCCGCAAATCTAACATAATTGACTTATCCCTCCTGATTTAATTCCTACCCCGTACCCCTCATGTCCTCTGTGCAAAAGGGAAAAGGAACAAGAGGAAGAACGGACATACCCGTAGTGTTCTCTTGCCAACTGATACACATGTGGAAGTGTCAAATAAGATTTTTGTTTACTACACCCCTATAGCTCTGCTAACTTTTTAATTAAATTACTTAATTTATTCTTTTAAAATCCTTTGTGTCTATTCTCTATGTATCTTTCTATGAATGCTAATAATTCTTCACGCGGTATGTGTGTATAGTAGTGGTAGTTTTAGGGGAGGCGACAGCTGACGTCATTTGCGCCAAGAAGAATTGGCAGGAAAGGATGAAGGGTGGAGAGAAACCCGGCGTCGGTATTAGCCTGCTCTTAACGAAGGGGTGCCAAGGCGTCCGCAGCTTAACGTCCCATCCGACGGACGGCATAAGCACTCCCTCCACAAAGTATCTCAAGTAGGGATTGGGATGCTACTGAAAAATATCTGTCGCCGCCGGGATTCGAACCCGGGCCATCTGAGTGGGAAGTCAGTTCGTTTTCCACCGCTCTATCCTTCTGATAGCTTTGTAGTAACGGACAGTCAAATTAAAACCCAACACCCATCATATCACACAGTTCGCGCAAGGTGGCAACACTGTTGTTACGTATTGATGCTGCCATCTCTGTGGTAGAAGCACCACACAGTGACAACTCACAGGCGCGCGCAGTTATTGGGTTATGTCCTTGTTGGTGCGCGGATTAGTCTGGTGTGTTCGTCCGTTGGCTTTTAATTTGACCGCCCCTCATATTTATAAACTCCTGTTTGTCTATCTCAAGTCAAACATATTTATGTTTATTTATTTCCCCACAACTTGCAAGATAGCCCCTGTATTAAGCATCGTTCCAACATGCCAGATGCCATCACAACCCTCTCTCTCAGGTGCAGACGCAGCATAGCCCAGCTTTCTTAAATTCAGAATCCTTCGACCTGTCTCACATAAGCTGCTGTACCAGGACCATCATGATTGCTTCTGACGGCACATCTGTAGATGTCTTCGAAATGCTCGAGCCTTTCAACACCCTAAGGTTACAGCCAAAGTGTTAGCCGACCACAAGCATAAATTCAAATTTCATCACTTACGGGCACGTTTACATTTGAGCGTTACTCTAAGAAAATATTTACACAATAACTCATTACTTAAAGAACCGTAAATAACAACGATTAGCAAACATTGGTTAATGTTAATTAATTAATGGCAAACAGATTTTGATTACCTTGACTATGGTGAGTAAACCACCAAAACTGCTAACGATGTCTCCCACTTTGCTTTCCTCGGAGAAATACAAGTCATCGAATTCAGCAAGGATTCGATCCCTAGACCGACGCACTACCGTTCCGGCTAAGTCTGGCGAACGAGAGAGTGAGCCAAGGGTCGGGGAAGGGCTGGGCAAAGTGGGAGGGGACCCAGTTTGGAGCGTGGGGCTCTCCTCCGATTTGATCAATCAAAATTTTCGCCCTCCATCACGTTGTGTGGGAACCGTTTAAAGAATGAAAAGTGCCGCCGCCCTCGGGGAGGCCTCCCGCCCGTCCCGTCCTCCCGACACTCCCTCCTTTCCCCCGAGTGAGAAAGCGTGGAGGCACGGAGGGTTGGGGACTTGGAAGAGGAGGACGGGAGAGTGGGAGGGAGGATGATGAACAAGGCGAAAAGGGGCGAGTGAGGAGGAGGGGTGGTGGAGGGAACACTGGAGGCGATAATGGTTCTTTGCACCTCGGACACACCTCCCGATATGCCCACCCCGCCCAATCCAGCCTTCGCCCTCCGCTCGGCCCACACCCCCTCCTCGCCCCCACCCGACAAACCGATTGAAAGAGCCAGCGCCTGCTTCCTTTTCGCCCCCACCCACCAGTCCCCCACACCGTCTTCTCCCTCCCCGGAATCTCTCGCTCCCGCCCCCATCACGAAGTTAAAGGAAATTCCCTCGTTCTCGAACCCCGGGCAAAAAATCCCTTCTACGAGGAAAAAAATCCCCCGCGGGATTAACTTAACAAAATAACCGAAAAAAGGGAGAGACTTGTAACGGATAGAATTTATATGTACACTGCTTCGAAGAGTAATAGGTGTGTTTCCAAAATTACATGGCAGATTGTTTTTTTTTTCAAGAGATGGGATGGGGTGAATTTTAGTTTCGTTTTAAGACCCCCTTGTCTCTGAACAAGGGGAGGAATGTTGCCAGCTCGTAGACTCTCCTGTCGAACTAAACTGGAGTGAGCTGCAGCACCACGTAAGGTATTATCACAGGATGTGTAGTAAACAGTCCAACTCGTAGTACATGCGTGGTCACATCCGCTCACTAATTCGAAGGGAAAACCGCTATCCCATCAGCATGCGTACCAAAAATAAATGACAGCAATTGAAGGGGATAATGACCCCTTCCTATCTTGAAAAGCTGGGATTATCGAATTTATGACGAAACTAGAAGCTAACAGACTCTTTTAGGGAGAAGCGTCAATTCCCGGTTGCGCGTCGTGACCTATTTGGGGTGCCTTTCATAGGCATCTCCTAGTCTCAGCACCAATCCCCCCATTATTCCCGCTCCATCTGCAGTCGTTTAAACTCGAGTAATATATAAGAGAAAAAAACTATTCAGCAAATGTTTCCCTCTTTCACTGGCGACGAAGGCAGTAGTATGTACACGGTTTACATTTAATCCCCCATTCGGTATTTATGCACATATATTTCATATTGCTCTCTCTTGTACTTCTTCGTAGGGGTCACTTAAACGGGTTTTTAATCATCCTTTCGAACATTACGTATGGCACACCACGCCTCGTAAATGACGTTCGACAACAACAACTTAACTGGTCGAGGGGTTGCGCCATAGATAAATCTCGTATCTTTACTGACACTGCAGTCTAGAATTCACGAGTCATTTTCCATCATCTCATTTTGCTTGGAAAAATGCAACATACATAAAGTATACAGCTCTTTTGTATCCAATGGTCGATAAATGTGAAAAGAGTCAGGTCTGTTAACCATGCCAGATGTACAACCCACCTAGAGGTGTATTTTCTCAGGAGCGTGACATTCAGCGCCCATCTATTCCAGGTATTCTGTACCTCAACGTCCATTTTTACAACTACCAAACAAGGTGGTTTTAGAGGTACGTATGTGCCGCAGTAGATCACATTTTGCCGTGAATGGGCCTACAAAATGGAGCTATAAAAAACCTAGCAAGATCAGCCAAATTGCATGCCTCGAAAACACACTGTAGATTTAAGTGAAAGTCAATAAGTTAAACCCTACCGGCCGAGTTTTAGTTATTTTTGGAAAAAGTGAATGAAGCTTTATATTTTATCTTAGAAGTACCTTCACATCCTAAAGTTTTCGTACTGTTCTACGTCCATCTCTTGAGTTTTAAATAATTTGGACCACTAGGGACCAATAAATGGCAGATAAACAATTAGGATGAATAGAATCTTTCAAGTAGAATAGACAGAGCTTAGGATCTCGAATTGGATGAAAGCCCCTGACTGTGAATTGAATTTAGCAAACAAAATATAAGAGATCGTTTTTGCATATTAGGAGTACCTTCGCCATATTTACAGGTTCAATATTATAAGTGAGAACATATCGTACTCCAAATATTTCTAGCAAAACATCTTATAGAATTCCCTGAAATGGAGATCCTATACGTATTATAACAGATTAATTATTTTAACAATGTAAAAATTTATGTAGATGGCTCTGAAACAACATATACAAAGTCTTTTAAATTGACTTGTATATTTGAAAAACGTTTCTCCCGACGTCGCAAGCTTTCCTTTTCCTCGAGAAACTAAATCTTAAAACTCGTTAAAATTACTGACGCTAATTCATCGATCCATTGTAAAGGTCAGGCAGTTTCATAGCGAGGAACACAGGCGCGTGTGCCATTAGGACAGCTGAAAAGGTGAAGGTGTATCCCTTCAGGTTCGAGAATACATTTCTGACAGAGGAAGGAAGGGATGTAGGGAAAGAAGCGGTGATACGTAGTTCTTTTCGGAAGCGGGTGAAGGAGGGGAGAACCATTGAAAGTGGGAGGGGGCGTGGGAGGAGGGGAGGCGCCGTTAATAACTACCCCAAGACGAGGCCGCATTCCGATGCCCGGCTTACACATAGCCCGTCCCCTCCACAGCCTCGGCCCCCTTCTCCGCTCCTCACATCCGCCCCCACTCTCTTGCTTACGGACGCCCCATCCACGCAAGCTCACTTCCCTCCGCCGAAGCTTCTAACCTACGCGTGCGGAGACCTGAGCAATCCTCTCTCTAACGTGAAAACGTGATTCGATTTAGGTTACATCAACGCTGCATGAACTTGCGTATCAGTTTCATTTTGTAAGGACGACTGGATTTGGCTCTTGCGCTCGACTCCTCGGAGCAAGTAAGCTTCTCTTATGGATGAATGGAAAATTGATCGAAGGATGACGATTACATATTCCTAGTCACCCTGATCCACATCCTAACTGATTTTATTCCGTGATCCATTTCTGGAATATTCATTTGTTACCGGTAAAATTCCACAAGAGGAATTTTCGCATTGAGTAGCATTCAAAACAGCTTTGAGAACAGTTTTTGTCCAGCTAATACTATCCCTATCAAAAACCTTGAGTTAAATTCAGTGTCATGAATATTAAATTAATGATAAGTATACGTATTTTATGTGGACGATTAGGAAATTGAAATTAATTGCACATGCGTATCATGGAATATAAATGAACCCTTTAGAATTTGTTTTTAAAATAATTTAAGATTTGCCCTGATAGCACAATCAGAAAATTGTTAAGTCGTTGATGGACCAGATACAATAGTTCTCATGGGAATCTGCCAAGAATTAGCGTTTCCATTCTTGCAAACTGATTCCATAGAAGTGAGTTCGCGCATTTACTAAAATTTCCCAAAAAATTACTTTCGAAGAAATAACTGTTTTCTTAATTATTACCTTTTGGAGTGAAATCAAGTGGAATCATAAAACAAAAGCCATTATTAACTTTAAAGATTAAGAAGCAGAAATTTCAGATTGTAAAAATCGTTTGTCTTGCCCGAAATTCCGGTCCCCGGACCCGGTCATGGCGAATGATTTTCACACTTTGAAATGTCTACGTTTTATTGCATATTAGAGGATGACTCCATCAAAAGTCACTGTCTCGGCATATTCCACAGTTGTTTGAATTTAATGATTAAGATTATTACTTATGTAAAAAACTAAATGTGTTTGTTGAAAAAACGCTTGCTTGCTTTTAGAAATGTCGTGGGTTGGGACTACATCCCCTGAATGGATGATTTGACAGCAGTGGATGACTTGATCCCGAAGAATCACGGTGAATCCAAAGGTTTATCGACATGGATTTTGGTAGACAGCAGAAAACAAAACATTGAATATAAATGAGGCTTCTAAAATTGTGTATTAAGCGTTAGTTAAATATCTAACGCGATATTAATGCAGAAGAATTTTTATCCGTACGCCGTAAAGGATAGGAGGAAATAAATGATGCCAGGTAAACTTTGAATGAACGTGGCGCTCATGTTCAGGAATTTATGAACGCCCTTGACGAATTGTTAGCGTGAAAAAAGTAGGTCACCTTCTCAGAATAGTTCGGCCTTAAAACAATGATCGCCATGGATCCGAGGTTTTCGAGATTTTTCTACAAGTTAGAGACGGTTTTGCAAAATAATACCGGCATAATCATAAAGGTTGATCTGTCTTACCTTATAAACTCTCTAGGTTGAATATCTTCCCAAAATGAGCTCACGCCTTATAGATATCCTGAATTATCATTAAATTTCCTTTGCGAATTAAAAACGCTTGTTATAGGATACGTTTAAAACACTTCAAATAGGCTTCGTGCCCTAAATTCACTGAAATAGATGTTATAGAGTACACTCGGATCCAGTAACCTGCTTTAGTAGTTTAATTGCTATGATTGGTCAAAACCCTTGTAAGCTACATTTGCTTAATTTTCACTTGTCGAACAATATTTTTACCACCGTAAAATCCTCAGGAGCAACTGCAGAAACATGTGGAATTTGAAGAGCTTATATTTATATAAAGAGCAAGTGTAGAAATTTATTCACAAGAGTTCACGTCAAGGCCGCGTTTCGGGAATTAACGAAATAATAACCAAAAAGTACGAAATTTACATAATCTGAATCAAAGAAAAACAAATCACGAAGGAGTTTGAACAATTACCCGTGAAGCCATGCAAGGTCGAGGAATTTACCTCTAGGAGCTTTTCGGGCGTCACGAACGAACGAACTGGAGAATGCGAAACTTCTCATAAACCGCCTCTCTTGCGACCAAATCAAGGCTAATGCAATCGATCACGCTAGGAGAAAATTACAGAGCAGACATTCAAAATGCGTTGAGGTTACAGCCTTAAAATGTCAGTGCAAATCTTAAGTGATATTCAAGATTATTAATACAACATCGGTAATTTATTTCTGTCCTTAGGAAATAAAAACAATCATTCATCATCGTTCCTAGCAAATATTTTTCTCTATGTAATTCAGCCGGTGTAATTGCCACTGGTTCCAGTTCAGTCGCGAATTTTTTTTGCGATTATTATTAACATATATGCGAAGACCCATGTAATAACAAAGGTGGACAATTCATCATCATTTGACATGTGGCTGGCAAAAATAAATGGCTTTCACGGGGTTTTTAAAACAATCACATTTTTAGTAATGTACCTTTTAATATATGGTATTACGATGGCGTCGTTAAAGGTCAAGGATAGGAATTTAACAGCGGAATTATAAACAAAGTTGAAAAACTTATCCCTCTGTTCTCGATGTACTTCTAGAAACCCTCAAAGCCTGCCATGCTCGAGAAGAGAACTCTCGACAGTAGTTCGAGACATACCATCAACATCAAATTCTCCCTTCCGCAAAAATCGTTCCACTCAATTCTCAGTATGCTCAAAACCTTCGATTTTCGTATTTCATCCTCTGGCCTCCGAGCCTGCATCGCCAGTGAAACTTTATTTATTTTACCCTCTGGCCCACTTATTTCCCTAGACCTTCTTCAAGCCCACCTCATCAAAACTCAAACCCATCCCTTCGAAAGCACCTTATTTGCGTATCCACTCCATATCTATTATTTATCTAACCTTTTGTTCACATAATGGTTCCTGGAAGCATGTCACCCCATCTTCTCAGCCGGTCATTATTGTGGTACGCCTGAAACGTTATGCTAAGAAACCCTTCGAGTTCCGCCAGAGGTATCGTAGCGAGCGAGAAGTCAACTGGAAGGAGTGGGGAGTGCGAGGGTCGGCAGCCTGAGACTGAGCAGCGCTTCGAAGCAAGTTCCGCGCAGCCTCCTCGAAGCGATCTTCGCACTCCCCTCCCACGCCGATGCCGCCTCCTCCTCCACGTCCCTCTTCTGTCTCCTCCGCCTTTCCTTCAATATCTCCGCCTTCGCCACCTCCTCCTCCGTTCTCAACCCCCAATCCCGTTCCCGCCTTGGTTCATGCCCTTCTGCCGTTCGCATTATGCAAATATTTTCACAAGGTGTCTCGAAAAAGGTTTGCGGGATCGTTTGGGAGTCAAGTTAGGGTCCCATAATTAAAAATGATTCGTTAATGCCAAGAAGGCCGCCTATATCGCCCTCTGTTTCTTCGAGGACTCTCATACAAAGGTTTTTCTAACGACCGGGAACATTGCACGGTAACAGTCCAATCACCTTTTTCAAATAAAATTAAACTATATATTTTGTTCGGCGCAAAAGGAGAAAACAAACGATCCGTGCTAACTTAAACGACAAACCCGCCGGATATATCACCGTTTCTGACCATATTCATCCAAAAATGTAAGAAAAAGCAGATAAGTAAAATTTGATCGTCGTAATTTATTAGTTTCTAATAGGCATTGTTATTTCACCGACCATAAAATAGAAATTGTAACTTATGCTCCAAGACACAAAACAAAAGTGCCATGTTAAAAATTGCTAATAGGAACCAGCATTTTATATAACGTAATTTATTCCGTGAATCGACAAATAATGTATGTAATACGTATTAACTCATCTAGTCTTGATACAGTATCTTTTAACAACAAAAATAAAGCCTTAAGCTCTGTCTAGGCGGTAGAAAGTGGAATTTCTAAGTCGCTTTCTCAATTATTCCATTGTTGTGGAAAGTGTAGCGAACTTATGAGTATCACTGCTGGGAAAAGTGATGAGGGGGAAAATATCACAAATTCGGAGCCGAGGCATAAAAGAAGAAACACAAACGGAAATAAACCGTCAGTAAACCAAATTACAGTTCAGTAATTCCAAGAAACTGCGATAGATGCCGCGACAGTAATTTTTGGACGTAGTTATCCGCGTATATAGGTTTCAATGTTATAATTCCAGAGTGTAAAATTCACTCGCCTTGACCGGAATTCGAACCCTTGGCTTTAACCTCGTGGACTGTCAATACGCTACGAACGCCTATGACATCGTTTGTACGGTATTTTGTCACAACACTCGCCTGGAAATCGAGGAATCTGGGTTCAAATCCTGGTCAAAGCGAATTATTTTTAATCTGAAATTGTTGCATTGATATAGAGTTCATTAGTTTGAAAACTGTTGCTGTACCATACACGAAGAGCCTCCACTGACCGAATCCTCTACATAGTCGAGCTATAAATGACCAGGGTAAGGAACGGCGAAGTTATCCTAAAATGGGAAGAATATAGTTTTATGCACAATCCTTCTCGTTTTGTGGACTATAATTTTTACACCTTTCTTTTAGCTTATTGCGGTTCTGGAAACCATAGTTAATAAATAAACAGTATCCAACTTACCCCAAATTTTTGTAAGTAACTTTACATGGCACATAATTCAGTAGAAAAAAGAAACTCTATTAACTAATTTTGTGCCAGAAAATAGTTCAACACATTTTAGAAAAGATTTCAAACTTTACTATTGCTCATTATTGGTAGAATAGCATCTTGTCTAAAAACTCGCGAATAGTGTGCATGCCATCGAATTCATGTGTAATTCACTGCTTTAGACTATGCGTATTTTTATGCGCCTATGTAATGTTGTACCATTTTTAGTATGATTGCTCATCATGTAAAGCACATTCGAAAGTGAAATTTTAATTATACGTTAGTTCTAATTAAGAAGATCTCTCACTCTCGTTATTTTATAGGTTACTTTCTTATTGCTTTCGCCATAGGAATTATCCATCATCCTAATGGGTGAGGAATATAGTACTGGTACGATCATGCATAATTAACACATGCTCGGAAGCAAGCTACGAGCTTATTGCTTCCCAAACAAATTGTCTGCAGACTAATCTAACAATTATGGTAACAAATGTTGTGCTCACGGGATGGAAATACAAAAGTAATTCTTGCGTCGGTAAAGAGCTAAAGCATTTTCAAGGTCTGAAATAAGCAAAACGATTTCTCACTGTTTTTGTATAAAAAATAAGAGATAGATGAGGCAGGAATGGTGACATCATTTGCACAAACCTTTGCTCTTTTATTTCGTTTAGGAGCGCTTCAACTTTCTACTCCTTTTATAGTAGAGGTTATAAAGTGGCCATTGTTAGAACCAAGGCCTCCCACTGGCGGAACTAGTACACTACCCGTATTATGCCAAAGGGTCTACCAGCTCGCCTGCAAAGGTGCTTAAAAAAATCACCGTCCCGGAAATGAGTGCGACTTTAGTGTTTAGCCAAAAAGGAGCGAGTGCATCGGGTATTCATCATACATTTCGGTAATATTTTAATTGAAGTGATCAAGAAAAAGGTATTATTACGCAACGCCTTACACCAAGTTTGTTAGATATAAGAGATGATAGTTACTAGTTACTGAAGCTAAGGGAAAAAATGAAATACAAATTAACCTATCATCTATCAGAAAAGCCACCATTCCTCAATATTATCTTTGAAGTTGTAAATGTATACATTTATAATTACTAAATAAATAGCTAAATTTCAATTTAGACTGAATAATAATCTCATCATATCATGCAGTGCTAAATTTTCCACATCAAAGGTTCTTTCATTTTATTAATTTTTAAACATGTAATGTCTCCGACACCTCACTCATTGTATAGAGTATAATTAGAGCTCGATAATGTTTTCGTAAAGATACATCTCATCCAGAAAGACGCTTGGCGAGTCATCGGTCAACGAGTTCTCACTAAAAAAAAGTCCGTGGCATATGCCTTAATGTATTTCCCGATGTAACTCCTCTGAACAACATCCTTCCATTGATGTTCAAATTGACTTTTTTCGGTAGCCATTTATTAAACATGAGTTGGTTGAAACACTTAACGAAAAAAATTACTCATTTATTATATTTACGATTAGACTCGAGCATCAAGAGAGAAGGGCGGAAATATATATACTTTTACGAGACATATTGTAAAAAATTTGAGGAAAGTATTATACTTGTACGATAAGGGAGAAATATTTCCACAGTTTCCATGGAGACTGCCGTGCAGCAAACCTGACTTCGGTGGCTTGCGCTAAAGATATTTTAAGCTCCAACTTCCGGCGAGGGCTACTATGCGGGATAGATGACGTGCATTCCTTCATGTTGGAAAATCTGCAGGTCATCCCTATCTTAAAATGCCTACTACTAGGGTGGGCTGGATCTGGATTTAAGAGGAAGTGTTTCGGCCCATTATTCTCCCTAAATTAAATTCTAAGCAAGGTCGTCGAACTTAACTTCGCGAATCTATCAGCAAGACAAAATAGGCTTCTACCCGTAGTGTTCGTAATTCTTCGTCAGTAGATGTGTCCGTCAAGACTCAAAAGAGTCATTAAAATAACCCCATTAAGTACCTTAGGCCCCAATACAATTACAACCCCATTAAGCATTGGGATTTATGAGAATTAAACAAATCATCAATAATTAAACATTTAGTTTTTATCGAGATATACAGATATTAGTAATTATTAATTAATCTTTGGCATATTCTTATGAACAATAAAGAATCTGGGTATCATACTAAGCACTGTTTATTCTGAGCGTTGGACGCTTTTTTTTACTGCAGCCGTTTAAGAAATTTCAGAGGGCTATTTGGTAAGCAAATGAGATGGGTGATAGAAAATTAGAACGAGAAGTGTTAGAATGTTTTTCACGATTGCTATGTGTAAATCGGCGTTTTGCTCTTTCTGTTGCGCTATACATTAAAATTTTTTGTAGTGTTCGACCTACTTCCCTTCATCGAAGATTTCACCTAAATCGCAGCACACAAAAAACCTCGGGTCTATGAAACTCCACAGTAACTTTAAGCATCTCCACTGAGCCAGCCATAATAAAAAGAAAACGTGACTTTTAGTGCAAAACTCCCGGAAGGAACGGCATCATTATTTTATAGCACGTTATTATTCTAAATGAAATAAAACCACTCGAAGAGACTAAGACAGGACTTTTACATAAATTTCATGTCTACTGTCTAAGGTTTTAAACACTGGTGTTTTAAACTTCATTTAAAATAGAGTGCTGGGACATGACAAAATATTAACGCAAACACTTGTTGTGTAAGACAGATTATACTCGGCATTGTCACTAGTGGAATAAATGAGAAAATCGAGTATATAATGTCATCTAGTCCTTGGTGTCCTTTTAAAATGTATCTTATCTTTGTCTCCTGAGAACAAGTGATAGCACTAAATCTTTCTGAATTAATTGGATTGCCTTTTTGGAGCGGACCTTTTTTTTTGATCTTAGTTGCTTGACTGGTTTGGGTTCTCATCCAAAGTGAAATAAGGGGAAAATGTGCTAATTTTGTTATTTAAACCCGTTTTCCAGTTTCATTCCCAAATGGCGCATGAAAAAGAAATTAATGTTCACGTTAAGTATTACAAGAGGTTACACATTGTTTGCTGTTTGTTACTGAGTGTCTCTTGGCATAAACCATAGAACAACCGAGAGTTTTGCTCGAGCCATGACTTAAAGTATGCTAATTTCACTAAGCCATGGCCTCGCAAAAGCATTCACATTTATGATTCTAAGGCACTGAAAAAGAAATTAACCGTTTCTTAAATAACGGTGTTGAATGTTTACTAGTTACTTAAACATGCGCTGACCTGGTAGCCCAAAGGTTGAACCTTAAGATATTGAACGAAATGTACTGAGTTCAAATCCGGATGACCTCTGGTTTAACCCATCACCTAAAGCTCAGACATGCATAGTTTTCTGAGCAGGGGTAACACGGAAAGGAATTGATCCTCCCGGTCATGATAAGTGTATTTCAAGTATCACAAGGTCTAGTTCGAGGCAAACTAACTTTCTCATCTCTCAAATTATCTTCGGGTTTATTCTGGCGGTTGCGGTCATCTATATGACTATCAAGCCCGCATGGAAATAATGGAGTACGGTAGCTCACAACATACAATTAAAGAAAATTGTTGAGCCGTTTTTAGTTGAGTTGTGAAAAACGAAATAACGTTTTAATTAACGTCATTTTTTTCATTTTATATTAACTTCCGAGTTTAGTTTTAAATATTTTCAAGATCGTGTGCCAAATGTTCATCAATTCAAATTTCATTACGTCCAATTACAAAATTAAATACTCCTACTATATTTTCGTAAGGAATTTTGCGGCCTCTTGATAGCTTAACTGGCTAAAGCACTTGGGCATCGAGGATTTCGGGTTCGAATCCCGGTCAAGGTGAATGATTTTAACACTCAGAAATCGGTCGACGAAAACGCATAACTCAATGAATTGGCCATAAAAGTTAACTTATTTGTTCGTGTAACGTCTTACGTGTTCGCGTCCGGAACATTTTGAAAAATAGCTCGTACAATATTTGAGAAATACATTTTTTCTCTTGTTTATAATTCTTTTTATTTTCTTTCTAAACTATGAAGAACAAGGTGAATTAAAGTGATTGGTCCTCATAAACTATAATAGAGCGGGAATAAAAGCATTCAAGTCAACAAGTATCAGAATACAATTAATTGATACATTTTTTAATACAAAAAATCAAACATGACTGGAATAAAATCAATACAAATAATTTCAAACAGAAGCACTGAAGCATTCGAGCTAACCTTTTTAAGTTCCGCAAGGAAGTCTCCAAAGTTACCATCAAATTGCACATTGAAAAAAATCCAAGTTTTACAAAAGAAGATTATTATACCTAGTAGCGTAAGACTAGCAACATTGTAAATGAATAATCATATGCATATTTTAACCCGAGAATCACCGTGAAGACTTGTGGTTGGGGTTGTCAGGTCAACAGCCATTAAATGGTGATTGGTAAATACGAGAATTCTGTATTAATTCACATCCAGAGGCCCTATTGTCGTGCGTGATTTTCCCTAATCTTATTGCCACGCAGTACGCGATGTAAAACTTACTCCTGAAATTTCTGTTTATATGGCAATTCCCTTAACTTCTAGTCGTGACCTTGCCTGTCAATATTTGTGCCCATACGCTAATAATGCCAACGCTATAATTATTTCTTCTGTGTCGGCATTTAACTCTCATGATTTATGTGAGAATAGGTGGGCGGAACAACTTATGGTATGTGTGTATATATATATATATATATATATATATATATATATATATATATATATATATATATATCTAATGATTTGTATTTAACCTATAGACGCGCGTAATCTTAGTCTTTCCAGATGCTCCCTACATAGACTATTCAATAATACAGTAGCGCTTTCCAATCGTTCATCACGATTCTCCACGAAACGGACGACTTTGATAGCATTCCTATAAGACTGAATAAAATAAATACTGACTGAGCATGGATGGGAATTATTCGGGAAAATGAAATCTATTGTAGAATTTTTGGATGATTTTCAATTTAACATCAACGCATACGAGTGTTTTGGAAGTGAAGTCATGCCTTTTCGTATTTTTCAGGTGTATTCCATTTTCCTCCTCCTTCCACATGTCTCGCTTTTACAATGCTCCATCCGATTTTCGCCCCACAAATCAACCCTTTCCCCCAGGCGAAGCCCACGCACGCTCTCGGCCACGGCGGCTGACCCACACCGTCCAAGAGATTAACCCATCGTTCCCTCGAAACCTACTCCACGAAAGAAAAAGAGATCTCTCTTTCCCTCTAAAAGGTAGGAGAGCCATTACAGCCATCAATAGGACCAGTCTGGAACAACCCAAGGGATATATCCACCACTCCTGCACTCGGTTCCCTTTCCCTTCGACCCGTTCCTCCTATCATTCCGCAGAGGATTCCGAGGATATTCCTCGCCCTCTTATAGCCCCGAATAAGGCCGAGAATGCCCAAAAAAATTGGGACGAGGTTTCCCTATTCTTCAGGCTCAGGTCGTTATCCAGTTTCACACAATGAAATATTTCCCCAATTTAACGGCGCGCTTAATAGCCATTCGGCACTAGTGTGTTGGAGAGTGAAAATAGACGAAGGGGACGGGCCATGGGAAATCAGAACTGAAGGGCATCTAATGATCGGGGATGGGAAAAGGTGTGTCTTTCGCGCCCGATACCCGGCCGCTCCAAGCGTAGAAGGGTACTGCTAAGAGTGGAAAAATAATTGTCGATTATTGAGCAAGTCTTGGTTTAAATACTTTGTTTTGTGTCCATTCCGCCTAATACCTTTCGTGTCCTTTTTCATTGGAGTGAGCTGGAATGTACCCATTGAAAATCCGACACTGTAGCCTAATCAGAAGTTATTTCATTCATTATAAACAATATTCTTGGGTTTTACCACGCAATAATCAGCTTTGCACCACTAATCTTAGCGATCCAAGGAATTTCATTTCAGATTTTTTTATTAGACTTATAACTTATTTTCTTTAGCATTCTGATTCATACTCAGCATGATAAAGACTGCCATTATTTTATAAAATTTAATTTTTGTAAATCAGAAATAACTAATAAGAATAACTCATACTCCCATCTGAAGACGCCTTCTGGAACGGAGGAAAAACGGTCGCCAAACTATAATAATGAGCGCAACTGTGCCCAACACAGAAGATGTTTCTACGAAGGAAAAGTTTATATCCAACCAAGATATTCTTAAACAGCAATGCATTCGACGACCCCCATACGAAGGAAACCAATCCATGATTTTAAAATTAGAGATATTTATGTGCACTTAACCAATGGGATAAAGCATTTAAGTATAATTGATATTCAGAGAACCAAGCGTGGAAGATTTAAAATGAACAAAATGCTGCAAATAAAAGTGAAATCACTGACACGTAGATGGACTAATAAGAATAAGGAGAGGCAAAAGCGTCAAAGGGAACAAAAAACAAAAATCGTAAGATATTTCTGGCTTGAGTCAACAAGGCGAATTATTTCCAGAACCCCCACTACCTTGAGATTTTTCAGAAGTAGTTTCAACTGAAAACATAATCCAGAAGATCAGACCAACGGCATAAATGTGGTCGGAGGGATGTGGAAACCTCTCGCTAATTGATATTCGTAATCCGAATATACCATAGTTTTAAATTAAAAACTGCAAACGTGAATCAACACTCTAAAATAAATTTTCGGGTCGTAATTTGCTATGCTCCATGTAAACGCTTTTAATAATATTTTCTTTAGCTCTAAACTTTTATTTCGTTAAATTTGGTTCTTCTTTTAACGTCATTATTTTGCTAATCTCGGTCTTATTACCCCCTCGGTCCATAACTACCCCACTGGTTCTGTAACGCCCTCATCAATTGATTTAGTAAATCGACTAACACGCTATCTAAGTCTTTATTAACCAAAGTTTAAATTTTTAACCGGAATATCTGTAATAAAGCTCTAGATGAAATACATTAAGAAAGTATCTGCTTAAGTATTCAATGCATTCACTTTGAAGTGATAATTAAATTACATAGCACTAAAAATTCTGGAACCCAAATATAACAATACTTTAGTACATAGATAAGTGAAAATAATTCTTAAATTAAGAGTAATCGTTAATTGATCTTTGCTACTTTGCATCAATCTGAATTTAATTACCGCCATGAAGAAGTGAAACCAAGATTGCAAAATGCAAAACCTAAGGTCACAAATGAGAATTATTCAACGCATGTATCCCACGTCCCGTGATAAAATATTCAACCTCGTTTTGACGGTGCTGAAAGAAAGGAAGCCGACTCATTCCATACCCTTTTCTTACAAAAAAATGTGTTTCTTTCACTCTCCATTCCCTGCGCTAGTTATAAAGACTCGAGCCAATTTGGCAAGAACTCCCCACAAAACATTTCCGAGAATCCTTCGAAGGATACTGCGTCCAGTAACAGGCGCCACTTCTCGTGGCTCCTGGGATTCATGCCAATGCAAATTAATTTTCCCGCGCGCGTCGACGCGGCGGCATCGGTTACCCTCTCCATAGGTCCCCTGATGAGGAGGAGGAGGAGGAAAAATCGTCCATTTGGATGGAATCATTGTTGAGGGGCGTTTATATCTAGAAATCAACTACGTGACCCAACGAATCAACACACCACACATATCTAGGCCTTCATTTTTTCTCTGGCAGGTCCAGCTTTCAGCCTCAACTATTATTTCTCTTCCTTGGTGAAATTAGGTCGTCCATCTACTCTCATATAGTATGTTGAACTCATTTGTAGAACCGATCCAGGCGGTTCTTCACATAATGAGAAGAGGCGTGATTGACAGGCGCTGAAACAATTGCACATTGACCGAGGACTTCCAAAACAATTACGCGCTACATAATCGCATTTTGTCCAATACTATTTTTCTTTGTCGGTGTTTACTACTTACTACCCCGGTTTATACTAACCAAAAGCCCTACTCTTTCCTTCTACATATTTATTCTTCTCTATCGCCTGTATCGTATCCCTGGAATCTTTAGGTTTCAAGCATCATCATATTCTTCAGCATTCTCATATCACGCACCAATGAATTGTTAGTACCAGGTTTCGGAACAATGCAAAAACCCCTTAACTATCTTTTCTTTACCTGTTTTCTCAAATTCCTGATTGCTATTTTCTCCTTATTGTTAATTTTCTATCGATAATGCATTTCTTTTCTAAATTTTTACATGTATTAATATTTTGATATTATTATTTAATACATAATTAATTTATTTACCGAAATATCCTACTTTAATATTGAACCTTACAATTTCATGTCATGAAAATTCCATTACTCTTGATATATTTTATTCGAAACTTTCACGAGTACATAAATAACGTACGTAACGATAGAATGTCTCGTGACTCTAGGAAACAGAGTTGAATATTGTTTCCTAAGTCAATTTTCTTCTATTGTCAAGTCAGTAAGTATTCGTCTACATCAGGGTATTAGAGGTAAAGCAATAACAAATCAATCATTAACATCATGCTAAAAGAAAATGTTCTAATTTAAGCTTGCTTATAGCCAGTGGGATACAGGTAAGGCGCAACTCGTAAGGTAAGTCGCAACAAGTCGTAAGTCGCAGTAAGTCGCACTTAGGGAAGAAAAAATAATTCAAAATTAATACTCCAATGGGGAGTGACAACAGTTCCACTGAATATATATTCGGAAAAATTATATTTGGAAATACTTCATAGGTTTTATGAAAAAATGAGCATGAATTCTATTAATATTGTTTAAGAGACGTTTTATAACAGTTTATGAGAGTGGAGTCATGAAATAATAATATAATAAGTAAATGGTAATGGTTAATCCTCCCTTAGTGTAACAGTTTCGTAATTAATATTAACAGATTTTTATGCATAGATTTCCTTCGTGACAAGCGGGTTTCCCATGTAGAACAAAACCATAAATCCTTATATCGCTACGGAACGCATTATCGTTCATGGGGAAACAAGAAAAGTAATTATCGTAAGAAAAATACTCCTCAATATTATTCCGCCAAAAACCAAATTTACTTTTTAATTTAAGTTGAAACTCTGCCGCCACGATAAAGAAGCATTCCCACTAGATGTAAATGCTGATATTCAATATCGTCTCGCGATCACGGATGTGGGGAAAGAAAAATATGATATAATAATAGGGGGAAATGTTACTCATATTCATTCTGTAGGTAATGCTTCAGCTGATTCCCTCGCAAAAGGCAGGACGAAGCCATATAGTTCAATGAATCCTGCACTAACGTCGCAATAAGTCGCCATCGCGGGCAACCTTCGACCCTACTTTTTGTGACTGCCGTCTTCGTGCAAGGTGCACTCAACATGCCTCCTCGTGAGATCGAGGAGACGCCAGGCGATAAAAGCCGTCCCACTCTCCGCTATCTCTTAATATCGCTCTTGGTGCAACCTCCCACGGAGAGGAATTTCCCTTCGAAGGGGCGAGGTTGCACAGCGACGGAAGAGTTACGATCGGCGGAAGCCAAGACGACCTTCGCTGGCATTTCCCACTGAACGCTGCGGCAACCAATCCATTAATTGCACGTTTGTTTTTTCAACGGAACCAAGCAATTTTATCAACATGATGTTTCTCTAGTGGATCAATAGTTAGGGAAGTATTTTTAAAATATTGTGAATTCATCGGAGCACTTACAAGAAGGGAGTTACCAACCGTGATTTCGTGATTTGTACGGTGTTTTAGGCACGATGTAACGAGGTGGATCGTTTCAATATGCACAAAAAAAGTTACAGCTACTAAATGTGCGGCAGACAATACCAAGTATTTCAATTCAGTTTTTAACCCGTGCGAATAATTCGTCAATATAAATACATATGTTTCATCTTCTTTGCTTGGCTGAAGGATTTCATTTAAAAAAAGCCTAGTTCGAGCTTAACTTCCCTTTGAAGTCACAAAAATAATGAAACATTTACGACTAAGTATCAAAACGCAGGAGTAATTCGAAGCTAGCGGGCATACCATGCTTAAAAATGGCAACCTGTAGAGATATAAGACATTTGACAAAAGATTTGAATCTCTATTTTTTCCCAAAAACTTTTTTTTTCCTTGTGATCACACATTTTAGTGTTTGCGTTAACCAGGGTTGTCTACGAATTTCATTCAGCCACGGAAACTTTCTCGTGGTGGATTTAATTTTGTTTGCTTTATCATATTCCTAAAGCTGGATAATGCTGTAGAGTATGACCGATATCTAATTTGAACCGTAATTATTTTTGGTACCATCAATTGGCATGAAAACTATCATTCAATAACCCCAGTTCTTTCCACGTAAATTTTACACGTGCTTCGTAATTTTAAAAAGTTACTGTTTCAGAACCCGTTGCAAAAAAGTCTTATAATGTCTGCTGAATGGATGTACTCATTAATGACTTCATCGGTCCCTATTGCTAAAAATCTATTACTTAATTATGTGCGACAACGGAAACTACTGAACAGAGCAAAATCTCCAGCCGGAAATGAGACGGCGATTTCGCCCAGTGCTTAATCTTTAAAGGCCAGCTTGAGAGTGGCACAAGGGTTTTACGCGACCGCATGCCTGGGATAAAATTCTTGTCCTGGGTGGAGCGCGACTAGTAAATTATATGACCGTGGAAATGCCAATGTTACGGAGCGGTAATTAACAATCACAGACGAAAGCCTGAACGACGGGGCAATGTGTTTTAATGACCGAACAAAGGAAAGCGACCACGAAATGACTACGTGAAATCAGCGAACCGCGAAACGCCAGCGGAAACTTACGTCACAAAATTTTAGTATTCACTATTTGCGTCGGTGATAAAAACCCATGTGTTAAATTTCTCGCTAAAATGGAATAATCTTTTACAAGGGTACATCAAAATTGATGATTAATTTTTTAAGATTAACAAACAGATAATCTAAGAGGTGAAAGACAACTTGGTGTTTATAGATTACTTCATCAATTATGTAAATCAGTAGGATTCGATAAAAATAATTTGAAACGTGGATTTTTTTTATTCCACATGTCTTCTAACAGATTTACTAAAGCGCATTATGGGGCCACACATTACTTTATTTAAATTTTTCAATGGTCAATTCCACAGTGCAGCATGACAAATACCCACGTGAGCAATATATGTAAGTGAGAACGGAACTGCTCTTTGCTTTAAAGTTTAGTGAGTATATATGCATTAACTGAACTTTACTATTATTTGAGATATATCGGCAGAGTACATGTAGTTTCACAAAGGCAGGTTTTGAGAGATTTTTTACCCACCTAATCTAATAAATATACAACAAAATCACAGAATAGCAATACTATAAGGCACCCCAAGATGATACAAATTGCTATGTCGTATCTCAATAAAATAGTGTACACGGGTCTCTTTTTTAAAGCCGAGAGGAGAGGATACGAAATGCACTGGAATAAAGGAAATAAGAAAAGGGATCGGACTTAAAATACTCTTTGACA
Organism: Hetaerina titia; assembly: GCA_037158775.1. Lineage (NCBI taxonomy): Eukaryota > Metazoa > Arthropoda > Insecta > Odonata > Calopterygidae > Hetaerina > Hetaerina titia. The sequence goes on from CM073777.1 coordinate 87,863,730, forward strand.
TCAACTCATGGACTATTATCCATAACATAAACAATTAAATCTCATCCCCCATGGTAAGATTCTTATTTTTGAATGAGAACAAGCACTTTCTCACAGATTCCATGTCCATTTCTCGAAGCGTCTAATTTTCGGTGGCAATAATATTTTTCTTCTCTTTTTATTGTGTCTATATTTGATCCCAATTTATTTCTCTTCCAGATACTTTAGCTTCAACAGTGCTTATTTAATTTCCTCCCTTACCTTTATATTTTTTATTTATTCTCAGTTACCTATGACAATATTTATCCGTTAAGATGAAATTTCGATGAGGTAGCCGAGACGCCGTTTCGCATTACTTGTACTTTCATCGAATCCCGTAAAATACACTTTGAAATTGCTTCCGATTTCCTCTTCGAATCCCTTTTCCCAATTCCAGATCTCTCTGTATTTCGGTCAAGGCTTCCTTCCAAGTTATCATAGTCGATACATTTTTGACATCGAATGTTAGGCAACATATATCTTAGCTCTTCGTCAGAATGTTACTATTTCAGGAACTTTTTTCGCATTTCCGCATAGTTCTCTTCGTATTAATAATAAACAAAACATTATATCGTAAAACTGTAGAACACTGGGTAGTGCTCGTTTCGATGTCGACGAGATTCCGACGTAGCCCCTCTTTTATGGCATTCCCTCATCCGCTTAAATCCCAGTATCATAATTCAAACACGCTCTGTGTGCCGCAAAATATAGCAGAGGAATAATGTAAGCCCCCCGTCAACGGGAGAGCGTATGGGCGACTTGAGTAAGTTCCATGATCTGGTGTCTCTAGGACTGAGTGTGGGAGTGACACTAAACGAATGAACAACGATACATTAATACTCGTCGGTGGGGTTGCTTTCGCACATGCGCTCTGGATGGAGCATGGTAATATTTCAGAGTGCAGGAGAAATAAATTTTACGACAAGGTCAAAAATATGACAACAAACTAAAAATTTACAATGCATTTGACGACATTTTAAATATTCAACGGCTCGCGTAACTAACAGCGATCTCCAGATTTTTGTCCTAAATTTAATATTTGAGGGAAAATATCTTTCCATGATTGGCACCAATATAGGAGTTTGACCTCCTACCTTCAAACTTGATGTTTTTCGGGGAGACCATTACGTCTCGCGAAGGGAGAATAATTGCCTTCCGCCAGGAACCTCAGAATTCTTGGAAGAAGTTCTCCTGGACTCGCCGTCCACTTTCTCTTCTGGTCCACAATCAACAGTCGGGGCACACATCGCGCTAACAATTTTCTCATGTCCCAAACATATCCACTGAAATTGACTGGATCGCGACGAGAGACATCCCTATGGACCAGGCTATTCTACTTTTTGCCAATTTTTGGTCACACATCACTTTTTCAATAATTTCTGCCGTGCCATTTATTCTTAGGCCAGACCAGAGTGAGCATAATTTGTGTGGGACAATTCCAAATTTAACGCTTCTGCCACGACTCTTTATCTGGACGATATTATGAAGACCCGGGTAACTGAATAAGCCAAACACATACTCCATTAGATTATATTTAAGTAATTTATTCACTATTATGATGATTTCCTTGCCTGCATTTTCTACAATTTCGCACTATTTCTCCACTACCTACGATTTTCATCTTGCACATAATGAAGGCATATAACGTAACGGACAATAAAAAGCAATTAGTATTTAACAGCAGAGTCAATTTCTAGAGTGAAAAAAATGGTTGACATGAAATGGTTACTCTAAAGATGTTTCCATGAACAAAAATGAAACAATATTAAACTATATTTTTTTGCAATATTGGGAAATGGGACTTAATTTAACCTATTTCATGTAGGGTTTCGTTACTCCCCCTAGCAACTTGTTTGGGTTCTCCTAAGACTACGACCTTATCACACTGAAAACATATAAAAACAATCCATTATAAGAAAACATCCACTCTTCGAGCTTTGAGGGAAGGGCATTTTGCTCTTGTACGAGTAGTCTTATAACCAGCAGCATAAAACATAAATTATTTGAATAATGAGTCAACCTCGTTTTTAGTCCATTGCATCACTATTGTTTCTAAGCTTTGCGAGCCATGACGTGGCGTCCTAAAATATCAGTATTGCTATTTTAACAAAAATTCCGATTATTGTATCCTAATCTCCAACTGTGTTACATCTAGCGTGTACAAATATTAGCCCTTTATATGAAAACGTAGCCATTCAAAAGTAAATTAACGTTAAATTTCATGAAACCACAAGGGTTGCGTATACAGGTACATATACAACTGTATGACACTGTGAATGGAAAGACGCATCTTGAAACGGACCTCGAAAATTTTTCAGCTTTTGTAATTTTCAATTGTGCCATACACTTTCGCAGAATCAAGCTGGGCACCCTTTTATATTCAAGCTGGGCACCCTTTTATATTCAAGCTGAGCACCATTGGTTATATTATATTACTTTGGAAGAATGACTGAAATCCCTGGGCCTGGGGAGGTGGTTGGAAATTCATGACGACCATTTAGTTTAATAGAAGTATTTCTTTGCTTATCATATCATTCAACTCATACTCGTACAAAATCAGAAGTGAAAAAACCACGCCATTTCACAGTTTACTCGTAAATATTCCCTCCCCTGTCCTTCAATACGAGTGACGAGAGGTCGACCCAATGAAAAACATTAAAATGAACAATGTAACCAGTAAATATAAGTCAATGGCCACATGAATGGTTGTACCAGTAGCATTGAAAATTATGTTCCCGAATTACGAGCCTTTAATTTTGCGAGCCATTGAAAAACGTGACCGATGAGTAGTTGTCACCCGCTATTTTTCGAAGATGGAGATAAATGAGGCCTGTTTAAAAGGTGATGCCTTTGGGCTTCGGTACTGGAGACCACCGATTAAGACATATGCTCTCTCGGGATTAATTAGGGATACGATATTTTGGTGCCCGGCGCGGGAGGGATCAAGGGGGAAGGGGAGGGGCACCGAAAGCATGGCTAGACAGCGGGTGAAGAGGAATGAGGAAGAAAGAGAAAGAGAGAAATGGACCGAGATGGAGACATCCAACGTTAAGTGGCGGATGGCAAGATATGCATCGCGAAGGAAATAAAAATTAGAGGCAGAGAGAGAGAGAGTTAAGGGTCCCAGGTCTTTCGGTATAGGTAAGGAAGGTTGGCCGAAGTGAGAGAAAGGATGGCCGATCGACCCTTATCTCCCCTAACAGTGATTTACACCCATGCGCTAAGCGATAGATGTGGACGGTATTCTGGGAATGGAAAGAAGGGGCAGCGTTTCCAAAGTATTACCCTTCTACCTCTCTCCCATTACTATATCCAATCCCTATTCTCCCCCTTCACCAAATTGACGCAAGTGCATTACTCATCTGCATAACGAGACATTTCATGAGATATTTTCCTGCATCACCTTCAACATGATGACTGTGTCAGGTTAAAATTGTTAAGTTCAAGCTTGACTTTATGGAACTTATCTATTACGTAAAAGAAAAATGGCAGCTTAGTTAAGTATGACGTTAAGTGGAATTAAAAAAAAGCTGCAATTTTTATTTCCGTGAACTTCAGGCGCTTTAATGTTGGACGTCGGTCTAAAGCATAAAAATATCGAATTGCGGAATCCAGCCGCAGGCATTATGATGCTACTCTCTCATCAGCAACGGGGTAGAAAACAAGTGAACTTATTCTATGAGCTTTCAATGTTTATTCTGAATAAAATATATTTCGCTTTTGTTTCTTCAGTTACATATTCATATAACCATTAACAATCTAAGAAGCCTAATAAGCATCAGCATTACCTCATATAATTGAGTTCTTCTGCTAGATTTCACTGCCCTCTTGGCTGCCAGAATTCTCTTCAATGAATATTCCCCTTCATTATAAGCAACAATGAGTCCTCGCCGCGGCGCAGCGCCAGGAATGTATCCTTCAATGAAATTTGTAATCTCTAGCACACGCTCCTTCTCTACCATCCCCTCCCCAAGAGTCCCCTGGTGTTGTTCTTAAATGAATGTGCTAAGCAGTGAATGGCCATTATCATTCCAACCACATTCAGTACAACTTTTTTTCTCCCTCTACCTGCTCACAATCTTGTCCATCATATATTCATGTGGAGATAATTGAGGAATTTAATTTATCTCCTGCGCTTATATTCAATCTATTGCCTTACACTTAGAACACCTTCACAACTGCCAACTATCCTTTCTTGGAATTTTTCCCCTCAACTCATTCAGTGTTTTCTACAAGCCTACGTCATCTCTCGTTGCGTCCGTCTTTTAGAATTATTCATCACTTCGTTTCAATTATCTTAACTTCCCATTCATGCCTTAGACTTTGTTCTAACCATCCCCATATTGATGAAATTCATCTATTTAATTGAAAAGGTCGAACATGAGAGTTTTGGAAAGGCATTTTAAGCGCATTCAGTTTACACAAGGTTGATCATCAAGTTTAGTCCGTTCTTGAGAAAAAATGGGGTTCCAACAAGAAAAACGTCTGAACTTTCTTCCCATCGGAACCAAGTGAAGGCTTTACAGCACATTTAAGAACCTTCCTACTGAAAGCAGAATACGACCAATTTCTCAAAAGCACCAAAATGAGGAAGGCATGTCTCTGTGCATTCGCTTGTACTCTGTCAACTTAACAAAGAGGAAAGTACTTCTGTGTTAGCTGCCTATCTCAAATGGCATCATACCCTTCCTTGGAAGATTTAAATAACCATTTTGCTCAGTAAATCCAAATAAAATCTACTAGTTTGAAGTCCTTCTGTCAGAAAGTCAAAGTAGGAGGAGGAAGAAAACTATAAATCTGACACTTTCAGTTCATAAAATTGCACTAAGGCACCACTTTCTTTCAGTCGATACACTCCGAACGTTTCTAAAGCAACTAATTGAGTTTTTCGATGCTCATTTTATCGCCTTAAGCCAACTGAGCGGAAAGGTGAAACACCCAGTAGGACTTCCATTGACAATGATTCAAATTCAAAAGTTGTTCTATTTGACCTCTTTAGTACCCTTCCGAAATATTAATCAACTTTTATGAATTACTCTGCACATGAAATAATATTTGAGCGAATGGATAGCCACCCTATGATTCTAGCCAATCAGTAGAATGATGAACATTGAAAAAGTTTGATTTCGCCAATATTCAATATGAATCAATTTAACTTTTTAACAGACAGCAAAAATTTACGATCAAAAGCACAAAATAATAAAATCCGAACACCTTAGCGCTTTACAATACATGGAAACCTGAAAGCTTGAACAAGAGCATTCAAATGCAGGAAATGAAAATGAAGAATTTGCAATACGTAAGTTCTGAATAATTTACTGCCCAAATAACAATCATATACGAATTTTTTGGTTCGAGTTGAGTTAGAAAACCACATTTTTCGCGTTTTGAGACTGTCAAGCTTGATATTTCTACACTTTGCCATTATAATTGCCATTTAAGGAGCAAGACTGAGATTCAGGGTCACAGTAAACATGGGCAGACACATAAAAGCCTGAGGGGTAATAAGGTGTGGTTGTGTCTGCATTGACATATCATAGAAGAGCAATAAATGTTTAAGCAATTGAGATACGTTATTATCATTGAAATTGAGACGTGTAGTCACTGTCCACATACCTTCTGTGCATTAAAACAGTCGCTTTGGCGGAAATTCAATTCGTAATTTTATGTTCCCCTATGGGAAAGGTTTCCTCCCACGTTACCTCAAATTTATACACAAGCAAACATATAAATTACGAACTGTATTTTTCTCATTAAGGTGAAGCAGATGTAACATTCGAAAAATGAGAAAAGACTCGGAAAAGGGCTGAAAATGGCTGAAATGGCGGCTCTTCATTGTCATCCACTCAATTCTTGGTTCTCAGTATCGATCATCATAAGATAAGCAGGTTAAAGAAGAAGTAATCAAATTTGTTGTCAACTAATATTTTAAAATCCAGTGATTCCTATTTTAAACTATATACAGTATTTCTGAACTAAGATGATAATTTAAATAGGTTGAATTTAAAATATTGACAAAATAGAAACCATTGAATACTTCCATGTTTAACTAAAAGGGCATGAATAAACAGAATGCAGTTAAAAATGGAAGAAGTAAAAAGAGGGAACGGTAAAGTTATATTATGTTTTCCATCAGTCATGGAATCAATTCTTTTTTAAACCTAAATGAGGCCCATACAGGAGTATCTACAACCATAATTTTGCTCCTATGACCCCCAATGAATTTTACCCAAACCATAAACTTAGATTTAATGCAAATAATTTAATATTTAATCATTCAAACATATTATTTTTAAATGAATGGTTGAGATATATATAGTATATGAGCGATTATCAGAGCATTTTACATGCAGAAAGAAAGCATAAATGAAATTAACTATAAATTCTTACAACCCACCTTGTGCGATATTTTTCCCATGAAACTTTGGTTGACAATATGCCGGGTGTCGTTTTTAGTCCAAAAGCAAGAGCGTAGTTGCTTATAGATCATTATTGATAGTAAATACCTTAAATGATGTGTTATTTTAGTCTAAGAATAGCTAAAACATTTTTGCTGCTACGTCTCCCTTACAAGAATCAGCATTTCAAGCGCCTGAGCTGGAACCTCTTTTATCCAAGCACTTATTCATGACGATCCATAAGGAAGGATTGGCCATAGCGCATTTAAAATAACGCTTGAAGACAATAGAACATTGTTATTAATATGACGTGAGACCCTGTAGGCCTCCAAGATATCTCAATCTCCAGCCTTCATCCCTTGGATGAGAATGGATGTGTTTTCACGAAACACAAAAATGTCTTCGAACGGTCGGCTCCATCGTTCCCGTTTCCCATGCCCATTTTTTACGAAGTGATTATCATCTAAATACGAATATGCGGCGTTGATATCAAAAGGACAAAAGGACGCCCAGGGCCCCGAAGAACGTGCGGAGAGGTTCGAGCGAGAGACAGAGAGATCAGGAAGGGCAAGGAAAGAAAAAGCCCTTCGGAACGTAAATTTGTCGGTGCCGAAAACACACAGAGATGAATGGCAGATAACTAGGAGGGCGTGATCTCCGTTGTCATGGAGATGTGTCCTGAGGTGTAGGGGGAGTGGGAAGGAGAGAAGTGGGAGGGGGAAGACGGTATTAAGGAGGGAGGGCGGCGTGATTAAGCCGTGTTGAGAGGAGCAAGCGTGTGGGGGATGAAGAGCCGAGACATTCACCATGGAGGCCAAAAAAAAGACTAATTGCGAGGTGTGAAAATTCTTTTTTTCGCGTACAAGTTGGAAGCGCCAGATGAATTCTTAAGATAGGTATCTTGAGAGTGGACTGCGGCGGGAGTGCGAGGGAAGGCGGAAAAGGGTCAAGGTAGGGGGCTTGGAAGGGGGGGGGCGGTTAGGGAGACCGCGAGTGAGGGATGAGGGAGAGAAGTGAAGGGTTTTTTTTTTCTTCAGAGCCCCGAGAGAAGAAACTAACAAATGGGCGAGAGGAAACAAAAGGACAACCGGAGTGAGGAATGGAATGAGTGGGAGAGAAAGCCGGGAGATTCTCGTAGCGTGGATGCCGAGAGCTCAAGAAAAGCACAGCCGACTTTAGCGGCGGGGAAATTCGATGTAAATCATCCACATGTGAAAATAAAATTATGACTCAACGCTTTTATCACAGCATAACAATACCCTGATGCATAATGCGATTCGTGATTATCTGTTACGGGAGTTGTTTTAGGATAGTGTTAAAGACAATATGTGCTTTGGACCGCAATATATTATACGGAAGATATGGTTCTCAAATCAAGCGGGAGTGCAGGAAACTAATATCAGACTTTTTACGGTGGCGATATTTACATCCCCAGGGTTGTTAATAGTTAACTAATTCTATTCATAGATACTTCGTTACCTGGAACAGAATTCTGTGAAACTTTGTGTTTGCAAAGAAATGAGGCTTTTTATAATACTGAAATTAAATAATTGACTTTGTAATTCCTCACAAGTGGGTGGAATTACAAAGTCGATTGTATCATTTCATTTCAATATGTTATGTACATTCCATTAATTAACGCCGGACACACCAAATTTTTTAAATAATAATTTCTGTTTCAGCTTATTAATAGTTAGGTACTGAATTCATGTATGCCTTGTAAAATATTTATTGTCTCTCTCCTTATTCCGTGCGCCTTAATTAAATTTATCCTTCACGACGTTAAAAAAATCCGAGTCTTTGAATCTTTTTTTATTTAGAAATATTTAAGCAAAATCTAATGTTGTAATTACATAACATTCCCTAGCTGATAGTAGTAGACCTGTAGTCACGTTAAAATTCCATTCTTACCCTCTTACACTTATGTAATAGGACTGCATTTAATTGGAACTCTAATAATAATAATGATTGCGAACAAAAAACAAGAGAAAGACTAATGCCTTTTTTTAGACGGCGAAGCTATAATTCAACATACTTGCAATTATTGAAAAATGTTGAATATCTCGTCACGATCGGTTGTTTTCGATCTGATGACGATGTTCCCACAGTAGAGGTAGAGTATTCGTAGACAATCGTTATCCTTCGTTAAAATTTGATGAGTGATCCAGCAACTATTACTACTTTGAGCTAATGTTATGCAAAGCAAAATAGCACTACTGCCCAAGAAAGAACGACTGTCTACTCAATGCGTCTCATAAAAAATTTTCGGATATTATAATAAAAAAAACGTTCCGGAACAATTATATGAACGGCAGATTTTGCAGTGTTCTAACAATAAACAATTTACTCTCACATAGATGAAAATCGAATACAGTTTTAGTGGTTGTCTTTAGAAATTATTTCGATACCCATTAGGAAGTTTCAAAGAGCCATTTACATATGGAAATAAGAATATTCATAACTTAACATCTTTAATGAATGCATCATATATGTCACTACTGAATGAACGAACAAATGTGCACTTAGGTTAATAAATACTCACTAAAATATCAACACCCTACTCTGCGTAATTAATTATTCTACACTTTCGATTCATACGATAAATGCGAAGGTCTCTTCATCTCAGCGAAAAAGTTGAAGAGCCTTCGCGAGAGCATCTGCACAGACGCAAATAGACTCTTTAATAAACCAGTATCATTGCTATTAAACACGTAACATGCCAACGAAATTGATCGTCATTAAAATAAAAATTATTTGCCTGGAAGTTTCGTCCTCTATATAAGCCCTTAGAGCAAATCAATGACCCTCAATGAAATTATGATTCGTGTACAACTGAGAGAACCGAAAAGGGATAAATATTTTTGAACTATGACTCTCTCGTACTCCGCTCACCACGTGATGAGAGTATTAGTTTTAAGAAAGGTGACACACAGCTGAAGTTATTTGCGTCATTAGGTATGTACAGGAAAGGATGAAGGGTGGAGAGAAACCCGGCGTAAACCTACTCTTGAGGAAAGGCGCCAAGGGGTCCGCAGCTTAACGCGGACGGCGCAATCACTCAAAGAGCCAACTCAAGTAGGGATCCACTCGATAGGGTGTCATAAGGAGCCAATTCAAGTAGGGTGCTTCCATAAAGCACCTCAAGTAGGAATCGGGACACCACAAAATATCTGCCACCGCCGGGATTCGAACCTGGGCCCTCTGGGTGGTAAGCCAGTACCGGGGGATCGGATAGGAACCGCACCATCCGATCCCCCCGTTATTACACTCGTAATTGAAGATAGTTATCTGAGTTCCCTATCTTTCGAAAGTGTTGATGATCCACAATACCTGTTATCTCACCCATAGAATTTTATTACACACGTATGTCACGTCTGATTCACTGAATACTATATAACGTAAAATATATTAGTTCAAAAATCTTCATCTGTTTTGGGCTTCTCCCAAACGGTAACCGTAAGAATTTTCTTCAAAAGAAAATATTTTTGACACACACTGACTGAAGAAAAATCAATTAAGCATGCATACAGGTTTCAGCACACTTAATGCCATGATATTTACCCGTCTCTTCAAGCGGGCACGTTCATGCGCAATTAAACTCTCATGCAGGCCACTCACGCGAGACAATCAAAGCATCAATCCCTCTCTCTCCCTTCATCTTCTTCCAACTCACATGCATACTCAAGGAGCACACAGATAGTACTGAAATTCGCCGCGTCCGAAGACGCTTCTTTCTCATTTTCTTCAAAACGATTACATCTCTACCTCTACCGCGCTGGTGGTCGGGCGGATTCGAACGAAGGCGCCTTCGAGAGCGACGACGCCGGCAAGCCTTGGCAGTTGAGAAGGCAAAGCGCCGGCGCCCCGGGCAGTGCATAGGAGGAAGAGGTGCATCGCAATGCCGCGCGGGGGTTCGAGGGAGAGGTGCTCGAGGGGCGTACCCAGCGAACGTCTCGGGGAGCAAGCGCAGTCGCGCCGGCGAGTGGCCCCGCTCTCAGGGGCGGAAGGGTTGAGTGGGGGGGCAGGGAAGTGGGGCGGCAGACTAGTGACATGCGCGGTGGAGGCGTGTGCGACGGGTGGGAGGGGAGAAAGCGGGCCGGGCGGAGGCGGGAGAGACGGCACCGCGATCCATCTCGAGACCTCCTCCTTCTTCTTACGTCCAGTCCCTCTCTAGGCTAAATAACGAATCATAGAGCAATAGCTGCGGGAAAAGGTGGTGTGCGGTCCCCCACAAGTTATTCAAGCATTCGAAATCGAGTTTCCCCCGATCGTGCCTTTCACGCATCGCTGACTGTGGGACATCGACGAGAATTACGGTCTCACGAAAATTTTTTTTGTCTAAAATTCCCAATGCGTAATCTTTTAAACCAGCTCTAAGGTATCCGTAATCCTATTAGTGATGGCAGGTGTTGCCACTCACTTTGACTCTCCGATCATCTCGCGTAGTGGACTGCGCTTAGGGACTTGGTGAAAAAAATTATTAAAAAATGAAAGTTCTATACAATAAAATATTTTATTTTTTGAGGAAAAATTACTAGATTTTTCAGGTCAAAACGCTGGCCCTTCACCAGGACATACAATCTTTTCTTTCATATTTACGTTTACATTAAATTTATTTTAAATGAAAACCATTCACTAATTATTGCCACAACGAATAATTTGTGTCTAACAGTTGTATTTACTTATTTTAAGGTTTTAAGCGTTAATTCAGAAATATTACTCCAATCTATGAAATTATCAGAATAGATAAAATCCTCTGTTGCCTTTATTTTTTAACTCTCGGAATATCGAGGAATAGTTTGGAATGATACTAAACTGAAGGCACGGTCAAAATTCAAAATAATGTAAGTGGGAAATCAAAATGAGGCAAATGTTTCAAAACGGAAAAGCAACGTAGAATTTGCAAGACCTAGCAGCTGTAAAAAAGGGAATAAAAACACTCTTAAGATACTAATGATGGGGTTATGTTCAATGAAATTTCATTCAATCGATATATTTGAAAAATTAAACGGCTTGGTTAATATAAGCGGCATGAATTTTCTACGAAATGTTTCCTGCCAGATTTTGCTGCAAAATATTCAAGGTTAATTAGCCTTTCGAAATTGTTAAAACGGTAATTTTTATAGGGAGATATTAAAAGTTGACGGAACTTAAGTGGAAGAAAATGCAAAACAGTCTATACAAGACTTGACCGAAAGAGGTTAATGGTTAATTGGGCATTCGAAATAGTTGAAATGCCTACCAAACCACTTTGTTCATCCACGGCGCCACTGATCGTTGCCAAAGGCACTGCTGGAGAGAATTTATTTGCAATTGTACTCTCCTGAACACGAAAGACATCATTCTTGTTTACGACATTTTAGTTGGAGGGCCGCCTAATGCATGAAAACGACAGCTAATGAAATGCCAGCGTTTAATCTTTTTGCAGAAATCTTGATTTTATGCTTTCTCGTCATTTTATGTGCTCGCGAGTACATACCAACAGAAATAAGGTTGGGAGAGAATCACAACTTAATACTTGCGTTTCAATCAAGTTTGAATAACTTTGCATAAAACCATGAATTGGAGCATTGTAAAGAATGTGCGTGGCTATTACACATTTTCGTTTTCATCCGTTTGGAAACTAACCAAAGCTGACCTACAAATATTCAAGGTTATTATTAACCCTTATTCCTCGATTTCGCTTTCTTTTGGCTGCTAATAATTCTTCCAAAATCTTGCATGACTGTAGATCAATTAAAATTCCTTAGCCTAAATCGGAAATTTTAACCGTCACTCTCAGGAGAAAGTGGTCAACACGCGTACAATACACTAGAAAGTGAAAATGGCTAGCTGTAACATATGTATTGTAATTTTTTCTATGTTGAAAGTATTTGTATTTTACATAGCCTCACACGGAAGTGCGTCTCGTTAATGCCTACTCCCTCATTAAGGCATATACATTAACGTTTAGGTATCAACTGTGAAATTAGACCAGTAGATATGGATTTCAGGTGATTTGGACCGACCGCTAAATAAATACACAGCTTCGAGGTGGCTTAACCTCGAGCCCATAAGACTTGAATCAGATGTGTCCCTGGCTCATCACAATTATTTATTTTTTCGCCATATAGATTAGCAATGGCAACAACATAAAAAACTCTGTGGTACAGTAATATTAGTTATTAGTTGGTGAGCTGATCAGGGGATATGAGTGACTGTCCTAAACGAATTCAGTCAGTTAAAGGATTGCTCAACACAGAATATGGATAAAAGGCATAGGATTCAAAGTAATCATCAGTAAGCAGTGGGCATAAGGGAAAATAAACGAGGAAGTGCACGGCATGGTGGAGGAGGAGAGGGCATTTTTGGGATAAATCAAAAAGAGGGAGAAAAGATGGATACCGAGCATTCTCATTGGCAATGGGATGTTGAAGACGATAGGGGGGAGGGGTGAAATGTTAGGCAAGCAAGGGAGGGGCAGGAATAGGGTAGAGATGTTGGATGAAATGAAGGGTGAAATGAAGTGCACGAAGTTGAAGAGAGGTCTATTGTAAGAGTAGGATGTTGGGTAGTGTTTGTTAGAAGAGACAAGGGAATCTCCGCCGTACTGTTTGGTAGCTTGTGTCCATCAAAAACATACCTTAACCGGCAGATTACCGAAAATAATAATAACAGATGGAAACAATTAGAGCAAATGACTCCCTGAGTCAGTGAGAATCTGGTGATAAATAATAAATATTAAAGAGTACGTGGCTGGGAGAAAGATGCCAAAAGGGAATTCCAAAGTATGCCATTTTGGATTGCAGGACGGCGTACTAATTGTTAATGGCTAAAAAAGATGAATGTGTACGGAAAAAGGTTTTCTACTGTTCTCAAAAATATTTAATCCATAATTCAATAATCAGGACTATTTCGATTAGCCTCAAAACCTTCCTCTATAAAAGAGGCAAATATGAAATTTGCCGCATTTTGTCATAAATTTAATTTATTGACGTCTTTGTCGATTGAGGCCGGGTGTTTGTAATATAGTTAGACGCAATTTTATTCAATGGAAAAATCTAGCTGAATATTGCAAATTATGCCTAAATTTCTCATTAATACAGGTAATATCGACATGAAGTTAAAGAGCGTCTTTAAAGGAACAACGCGATTAGGTTTCTTCCAACTTATTTTACTCGGTAACCTAGTGGGTGCATTTTTCACCTAATGACCTCATCCCTAAATGCATGAATTACATCTACTTATTCTAAATATTTAACAGCGTAAACCAATTAAGGGTAATAATTTTCAAAATAGGAAAAATTTTCTTAAAATTACTCGTAAAAATTTATTTATAATACACATTACACGTTCACTCTGTTATAAAATTAATAAAGAACTACTCTCAAAATTTCATAGAATGAAAAATATCTAACCTTTCCTTTGCCTTGAAAATATATATTTTCTCTTAATTTCAAAAATAGATTTATAGTAAGACACCAGCCATGAATCGAAAGGATTTTAACAGTGACACCGCAACGACGTATATTTTTATTCTTCCCGAATGGGTGTTGAAATATCTCATCTTGTTCCTTGTAATAAGAAGAGGAGAGCTTTACTTTTTAGGTTCTCGCCATTCATCCGAACTCACCTAAAGGGCACATTTATGTTTTAAGTCTGAAGGAAATAATATTCAACCGTAATTTAAAGAAAAACATGAAAATCCTCCACTGAGGGGAAAAAATACGTGAATTTTTAAAATATGTGACGTTTTCAGGCCCTTCTCCCTCGGAAATAGTGAGGTGATGGTTATCTTCACCGCCTACATACATATATGTTAAAGCTTTGATATTTGTGTTATTTTATAGCTCTGGAGCAATATTTGTTTAAAGCAGAACAGTCGCCGGTCTTCACCTGTTTCTCGACGGGAAAAATGTATCCACGCCCATTGTTTTTCATGAGTGCCGTGGGATAGGGGCCCCTCCCCGCCCGAGCGACTCCATCCAATTCAGTTAGCGCATCCCTCTCATTCCCTCGCCCCCACTATTACCGGCACACTTAAAAGGGAAGAAAAAAGGCTTCCACTGGAACACACAAGCAAAGCATCAAAATGCTGTACCGGTGTCCCCGAGAAATTGGAAATAAACTATTCGAGTTTTAGACGGGACGTCCGCCCTTCTACACTCAGACCTTTCCCGAAGGAAACTGCTCATTCGGGGCAAATATACGTGACGTTTTCACGGTAGGTGGACCTCAAAAGAAGAGAGAAAAGTCACCGGACCAGATTGGGGATGCGGGTCAGCGTTGTAAAGAGAGATTAGAGATGTAAAAGGCACGCCCTTCCAAAAGTCGCCACTAAAAGACCGTCACGCCTTTACAAACAGTAACTATGGGGTCAGAGTTTGGAGCATCCATCAGCAGCGGTGGTTTTCTTATGTCAGACCCGCTAACCATGCGCTAACGAAATATATTGCTGTGGGAAGGTTCGTCGTGAATGTGCTGAACGCCTAAAGAAAGATTCGATGCAAGGCCGGCAAGTGGTTACCAAGGAACCATCAATATTCATTACTGCCTGGGGCATTTCAATGAAAGTGATTGGGCTGAAACCCTCGTTGTCTCATTCATTTGATTATGAGTTCGATACCGAACACGAGGAAAAGATCGTCATGTTAACTTAGGTATGATAAGTATTTATTTACTCGCTATCTCGCTCTTTCCAGATGTCGTGTACGCAGTCCAACAATTTATAAGTCAAAGATCATCTTTACAAACGCTTCCGAGTCGCAATGTGCTGGTAACATTTCCATATGTAAAATGAGTCAAAAATCGCCTCATATCATACGGGAAAGTACTCTCTCTAGGAGCAATAAATAATTTCGGATGGCATTCAATATATAATCCAGAGACCGTCGACTAAACTGAAGTAACGATACGCTTACGCGTTTTGATTGAATTGATTAAATTGATCACCAAGTTATGGATCCGCACAATGTGCGGAGTCGAACATTTTATCTTCGCCGTTGCGATTCAAAATTCGGAAGCTCTTAACCATCCTCTAAAAATGTTGCGAAGACAGTGAGTATTACACTTAGCCAGGAAGAGTACTTAAATGCATTGGACGATAACATTGGCGCTCTTCTCAAAGAGAGGAATGCTCTTGTAATAGCTGTAGGTAATTCCGGCCGGTAGAAGTATTCGTTATTATCTCTCTACTTTTTCGCAATAGCTCTTAGCTAAAATTAAACTCACGATTTTCCTTGAGTACAAGTGACGAGAGTGAGGAACGAATAAAATGTTTTAAAATTATTCGTCTCTGCTCGGGAATGAATGCCTAAGAATTCCTTCGAATGAAGAAAATGTCGCAATTTCGACTGTAATGAAAAGTAAAGGGAGAGTTGAACTGGCGTGGATTATGTAACTTAAATGTCCGCTCGTGAGTAAGTACCCGTTTAGCCGACAAAGAATTTTCAATAATATGCTTTAAGGTTTGCCTTCATTTTATGCTAATCAAGCACAATGTTTATCATTCTTATCTCGCGTACAGCATTTTTTAAGAGAAATAAAATTTCAAAAGGACATTGGTCAATTCGTACTTACGAATTTATAGGCCCTTGGATTCTTGAGAACATAAATACATTACAATATTCTCGGTTCGGTCACATGCATTTCAATGGGTATTATAAATGTATGCTTTCACGGTATCGCACAAATTAACTGCATGGAAATATGCCTCTTTTTAGTAATAAAGAAAATAATTACCTAAAAAAATCCAAAGACAATCTTATAAAAATTGCATCTACTATCACATCAAGGATAACACTAGAATATTTATCTTCCTACCCATAAGTAATAATCCCTATGATAAATTTTAAATTGAAACTGACATCGAAGCATAAAATTTATATTTTCCCATGAAAGTCGACTAAAAACCAACAGTTTTGTACGTCATGAGTAAACTGTTTTTTTTTTAATTTTATTAATTGCGGGATATTTTTGAAAAAAAAATCAGCAAACGATTATGGGAAACCACTACGGGTACTCAACCACCAGGCCTTCACTGCTCTTTCTATCAGAATTTTCTTTTCGGTTTTGGTTCAACTTTGTAGCTTAGTTCTTATACTCGATTCTAAACTTTCAAAACGCACTTTCAAGTTGGATGACCGGGAGACAGCATAAAACCAGTTTTTATTTAGGCGGACGGTACTAAAAATATCAAATAAACGATACACCTGACTGACTTTACAGGAGCTTAACGAATAGATAGATATGATCCGTTCATTTCGGAAGCCCTTTTGTGTCATAGCCGTTATCACAGATTCCCCTTGCCGCAAATGCCGACAAAAGGAATAAAAAAAGTAACGAAAGGGTCGCCGCTTGTGGTAGGTAGGGGGGTCCGAAACAGCATGTCGCTAAAAATGAGAGAAAAATAATAAACTGGAAATGACATGGGTCCTAGATCGCCACTTTTCGGCCACCTTGCCGGCCGAAGAGTTGCCGGGAAGGGATAAGAGCCCATCCGAAGTCCATTGTGGGCCATGGAGCCATGAGGGAGTGGACGAAGACGGGGCAAACGAGTGGGGAGGTGTGGGTGGAGAAGGGGGGCGAACGGCAAAGAAGGGAGAAAAGGATGAAGGGCGTGAAAAGGTGGAAAAATTTCCGTCATCCCACTCTATATAGTATCCATTCCTTGGGTCGCGTGCTTCGGCCGGGGGGAAAAAAACCCGCTACACGAAAAGCCTCTCAAAGCCTCCGTCACATTCGTCGAAGGATTTGTTTATTTTTTTATATTGCCTTTCAGGCCGTATCATTTCCTCACCCCTTCGCCTCGCCATATACCGCCTCACTCTTCATCCTCCCTCCTTTCAGCCTATGCTCTCTGGCCCTTGCGTGGCGTCGCCGGCTAGCATCAATTCACTTTTTCGCTAACTGTGCAAAAAACGCGCTGAGCTGAGCCCTTCCTCTATTTTTAGCACCGAATATTTCACATCTTCAAGTCCCGATATTTCTCTGGCATTTCCTTAAGTGATTCTATTCTACAACGCAGACCCTTCTATCCTAATCATCATACCTTCTTGATATTCTCTGGAATCCGACTCATTTTGGAGTAGTTTTTGCGGTTGGCTGTTTAATCACAATCATTCATTTGAAGAATTGACTTGACTTTAGCACCCGATTCTTTCCCATTAATGTCATTTCTGGCTGCTGCGCATGGCAAATTCATAATGAATGTGGGGGACACATTTCGAGGTCAAATAGTTTCTTTCCTACACCTGGCTAATGGTCATTTCTCCCCCTGTCCTTAAAAATAACTCTCGAACGCTATTGATGCCTAGGTAAAATTAAAATTTTGCGAAGAGTTTTTCAGAATATAAAGATTTTCCGGGCGTTCATCCGCGTGCTTGACGTTTCAATAAGTTTTACATATCAGAAGCCCTTCTAATACTCATTCTTTTGCCACATTCAGTGAGGAACAATATGAATTTCGTAACTTGCTACTCTACTCTAACATGTTAGTACATTCAACAAATTCAGGCGAGATGTAGTGGAAGTTCGTAATCATGAGAAAAAACAAATTTGTTCTTTTCCAGAGGTTTATTGATAACGTAAAAAGCCTTTCGGTCCCCAATAATCATCCTCAGGTCTTGTACCTGATGATTTGTAAACCGATTACCGATATCTGATTCCCGGATACGTTGTCAATAAACCTATGCTAAAGTGCAAACTTGTTTTTTCTCATAATATGTTAATAACGATAATTCAGCGTTACACAACCGGAGATTCGAGTGTGGATTTTTACAGATCGTGAATAAATGACATTGCATTGGTAGCAAAATATTCTTCCGGCAGGCATGAAAGCAATGCTACAATGTTAAAGCATGTTCGTAATAACGCGCAAATATTACTTTATCAATATTTATATAACACAAACATGCAAAGTGATCGCTATCATCTTTAGTTTTATCTCAGTGTATTTCTTGGAAGAATAAATTAAACAGTGGTTAATCTAAAAAGATATGAATTTCAATCAGTGCATTACAATGCAACAATTTCCAAGCGTAAAAATCATTTGCCTTGACCGGGATTATGGACTTAGCGGATGACTCGGTTAAAAGTTACTGTCGCGGCATCTCCCGCAGTTTTTTGGAATCAATAAGTTCCCATAAATACAGTACCATAAAAATCACCCAAATGAAAAACTATAAGTTACCCGTTAAAACAGCTTTGTTGTATGTTTAGAACATACCGCTTATTTAATTTTTCTATTCTATTCTGTGAACTTTGTTAAAAAAATTTTTATTCCTAAGTATTTTAAGAGGTTGCCTCCATAAAAGTGTGCGACATCAACGGAAAATCTCCATTAATCATTAATTGGAATACAATAAGTTTGCTTTTATGCGCAATTTATTTTTTCTAAAATTCTTTGATTGCTTATGGATCGATTCTGCATAGTTTCGCCTGAGTTGCGAATTCAACTTGATCTCTTGAAATTCAAGATTCGTATTTACAGGATATCGTAGCCATGAAACAGGTTGGCTGTGTTAATGATCAGATTGTATGCAGATAAGGGTAATACTTAAAGTTAGGCGGATATCTTCTACCAATTCACACACATTCTGTAATATAAACATGTCACTCTAACTCGTAGTACTCCAACTCATGCTTTTTAAACCACCTCTGCTAAATAAGAAATGAGAGCGAATAAAATCAATTATGGGTTTTCAAACAGGAAGCGGGCTTCTCCCACCATTACGTACTAAAAAACCGGGAAAAATAACATTGTTAAAAGAGGTGGAATTCCCGTAAACTGTGTACTCGCTAAAATAAATAAAAATATAATCTTAATACCTCATCATGTTATATCAAAGCCACTATTTCGAGTGAAAGCAATACACTAAGCTGCGCACTCCTTTATTTGAGTGCCAGCACCTCCCGAAGCATACTCGTATACTTTCACTCGATCATTACCAAATACGGAGTGAGCTTTCTATTAAATATTGCTCCCCGATCGACAAACTAGTTGATTCTTTTCCTCAAGCGATTGTATACCCTTGCTCAATCTCGGAGCGTTAATGTTTCACTAAGTGCATTCTCTAAGTAGATAACCATGTCTACATTCTCCCTCTATATTTTATCTTATATCAATACAGAGGGACAAAGTGGTGCGATTTTATAAATTATATTGGGACAAAGTGGTGCGATTTACTACTATTTTCATTTTGAGGCTCTATGAATCTCAATAGGTCATGAAAACAGATAAATCGCCCTATCTGAGCAGTAATTTAAATGCGAGAAACTATGGTCTTATCTCATAAACACTGTCGCCAAAATTTGATTTTTGTTGCAACTGATGTAGAAGTAACAGAAAGCCTAGGCACATGATGAGGTGAACTTATAAACATACATAGCATGACGACAAGACATATTTCCTTCCTTTTTTGCTAACATAATAGAAACGGAAGCACGTATCCTCAATGGAATTATGCAATTAATTTAGTTCGTATTCATCGAGCGCCTGTAGTGTAAACAATAATCCGCCTCAAGTGTGAAAAAATTCTCAAATGTTTCTAAAATAGGAAACCATAATATTATACTACAATAAAAAGCATATTTGTCTGCGGCGTAGTTCCAACCATATTATCTTGACAACCTGTTCAGTAACGTTTAGCCTTTTGTACAGTAGTGTAATTATGGCTTAAAGAATTACTGTTAAGAGCTGTGAAGTGCTTATTGTAACGAGACGATGTAAGGATTAAACCTGTGAAAGAGCAAACAACGTTTCGAGAAGATTTCACGCAACTAGAATTTATACTTAATCGAATGAAAACCATTATTTTGGTGGACCCTAAAATGTAAGTCTGCGTCTCTAAAATAATTTCACGGATTTTCAGTAAAACGAAAGCAGTAATGAGCTTGAATAGAGTGAGCAAAATGAGTAGCACGGAAACAAATTTAAAATCATGACGCCATGCGTCAAAAACAGCATATTTAGGAGGTGGTCTGGCTGGTGGCTCGCGTCTGGAAAGTCAAGTTTCATATGTGCACCTACCCAGTGAAATTTAAAATTATTTTTGTGATCATATGTGAAATTCGAAATAAATTAACAAGTCTCATTACGCATGCTAGCCCATGCCCAAGGGTGAAATATTCGACGAAACTGGTACTTTCCACCCGTTTGGGAATTGGATTTTCTCTCTAATGTTCTATTCGTAAATATGGTTCCTCGTACAAAAATTACATATTTATAAAATTTTTAAATTGACTCAATATCATACGTATAGTTATGGACCAGTGAGCTGTCATTGTCTGTTGAATAATCCGTACAGTCTGGTACATACAAGTACGTAGTTGGATATCCTTTTCGATAGGTAAGATATATTGCAAAAAATACATCAGCTACTTAGAATGCAGTGACTCTTTTAATTGTCTATTTATTAAATGCAATCCTTTAGCTAGTATTGACTCCGGATTTCACTTAATAAGCTTTACTAGTAAAATATATAACTAATATTATCCCAGGCCCGCTTACCCGAAGATCGCGGGTTCGAGTACCGCTTTGGGCTTGGTTGTTGTGTCAACTCTAGCGGTTCGACCTCTGGGAAACCCGTTAACAAACTAAAGGCTACTCGGGTTCCCTATGGAAGCACGGATCACCAGAGGCGGTCGAAGAGCAAAAAAAGAGATAAAAAAGGAAGGTATCCACGCAAAATTGCGCTGCCTTGGTTAACCGCCATTTTTCCATTTGGAGTGGCCATTTTTCCCAGAGCACATGATCAAGGGTGAATGAAAGAATAATGAAACAACAAGAGAAGTTTTCAAGTAGGCACTTAAAATTTCCCTCTACACGACCGTTGAGAGCGAAAAAAAATCAAAACATAGCAAACGTCACGAGCGCAAAACAAAGGCATGTTCGACTTTTTTTTCTCCCGGTGGAGTTAAGTAGGACGGGGGACGATAAATATCCCGCAAACGAGGCTCATTAATGGATGCGCATACCAATGAATTAGAAGGGTCTTACTCTCGACTACCGCCGTTCTTTATTCGGGGCGAGTCTTTTTATGCACTGCTATTCACGTTTGGTACCCAACGGTAGAGAAAAGGGAAGTCCAGTCAATCCTCACAATTGCCGTTCGTGAAACGTCCGTTCTTGTGATTTTTATTTTATTTTCGATAACGTGCACACATAAAACCTTAACACTTTACTTTAGTTGTCGTAATTCCTCATTATCAGTCATTCCTGAGTGAAGTTTTGACATATTCAGTCAACCTCATTCGAAGTAGAAATTCCATTTATTCTATCAAATTCACCTATTCTCATTCCCCAAATACTTCTTCCCTCATTATACTAATTAAATCCAAAAAATGGGTCTCATGATTTGTCCCTCAGCTGAGCGCTGACGCGCCAAAATTCAGGAAACTGAAAGATGTAGGAAAAAAGGGGGATCGTTCTAGTTTTCGAATATCATATAGAGGAGAAGCAGAGACTTTCAACAGAGCCAATTTCAGAGTGCTCTTCCTGATAAGGCTACAATATTGAAATAAAATTCATATTTTTTGCTTAAATTTGCAAATTGATATTTTAATAGTAATAAATGCTTTGCAACATTTTTAGGAGACATTTGTTTTGAATTGTTTGTATTTCTTACACCCTTGTTTATCCTTTCATTGTGTTGAAAACACTTCCATATGCTTATTCGGTATCTCCCTTGAATTGCATACGCATTAATCCCAAGCAACCAAACTTTATAGCCTCGTAGTACGAGGAATGGTTAGGCAGCAGTATAAGTTAGCTGTGTTCCATTCATTCCAAAGGTATGCACATAGGAGATTCTATTTTTAAAGGCGAAACTTTAAGAGCAAGCAGTAAACGACCGAGAGCGAGACTGGTTGCTTTCCTCGAGATGGCTGAATTAATAGCTTCATTTGCCTTGTACAACATGGCTTAGCTTGTTATGGGACCAGTAGCCCAGAAATTCGAGCATCCAACCTTACTCTCCCTTGGCTTACATAAGTAGCCCACTCTCCATTTGCTTCACTTTTTTATCATCCATCCTCCTCCCACTATCCTGTTCCTCTATCACTCTCTGTCTTCTCAGTACTTTTCCTGTTTTTTCTCCCCTCTTTCTATTTTCCATCTCCTGAAGAATGTAAAACCCGACTCTCTTATTTGATTTCCTCTCGAGGAATGCATGAGTCACCGCTCATGTTTCCTGGTTTTGGAGCAGGCACGACTCATTCGCTGCACTGAATTTTTTTATCACCTACGGATATCTCCTGAGATATTCACCATAAAAGGCACGCGATTTATGATTGTCGGCATTATTACCAAACACTTCCCAATCTTATCTGCCCTCTGGGAGCCGTACGAAAATACGAACTGAAAACGGCCAAAAAGTTTCAATTGCATTAAAGTGCCTCGATGTAGTAATTGAATATAAAACTTGTTAATAATAGTTTATGTGAAAACATCGTCCAAGATTCCTTTAAACGTTTAAGTGAATACTCATTGTTTTCGAAAACGGTTCACGTGGACAAATTCTCTAAAATTCAAGCACATCATTGTGAAGCTCATTCTAATGAATGAGCATCATAATGATGTGATGATTCCAGAAATGTATTCTGATTGGCATTTCTTCTTGGTGTGAGGCACACAACTCACTATTATGACAAATAGAAATAAAATTTCTTTTCCAATTCACACTCATAAATTGGCTTACAAATTAGTGTCACCTCAATTTTCACCCCGGCTTCTTTTCTTTCTTTGTGTTGGAGGAATATTGTAAACCATGAAACTTTATGGTTTACAGTATTCTTCACCAAATTATAATTATTACTTTTATTATATATACCTATAAGCTACATCGAAATTATTTATACTCCATTACCTCTGAATTTGGTCAAACATAAAATATCTACCCTATAGACAAACTATTACCATCTAAAAACTAAAACCTCTCAACGTCGCAAGGTATCTCTAAACAATCCCTCGGGTAATATAGATACTTTCTTGGTCCTCTGCAGGTAGGAATAAAATTCTCGCAGCTATTATAGCTAAGGAAATGGCTCACCATCTCAACGCATGAGGCCGTGCTTGAGTACGCTCTTCTTCGGTTAGCCAGAGATCGAGCTACTTCAAGATTTCTTTTAGAGATATAGATTTTTAAAATTGATTAAATATTTGTCTTTCCACTCACACATTTGGTTATTGATATCTGAAGATCGAGCGATAATGAACAACCCTGCTTCACACTTCACTCATATCACCCTTGCCTTTCAATTAACGAGCTGGAGATCGTAATGAAAGTCGGTAGGGAATTTGTAAAATCAGTTAGTTTTGCGGATGATCAAGCTTTAGTTAGCCAGTCAGTCAATCGGTTACAGTCATTGCAGAGTACATTAGACAATAAGTGTGATAGGTATGGAATGATAATCAATGCAAGAAAAACAAAGATTATGAGGTTTTTGAGAAGGAAGAAGTTTAAGTCGAACGTTGAAATAGGAGGGCAAAAGCTAGAGCAGGTGGAATACTCCCAGCTTGGAAGTGTCTTGTATCATGATGGCTACAGTTGACCTAACAAGAAGAATTGCGTTAGGCAAAAATGCTTTCAATATTAATAGGGAAATGAAGTCGGGGCAGGAAGACATTAAGGAACTTAAGAAAATACTAGTGAAAACTATGATATGGCGCGTGGTTTTATACGGCTCACAAACTTGGTCGTTGAAGCAAAATGGCAGGGTTAGATCGGAAGCTTTTGAAATGTAGGGGAGCTATGGATGGGAGAGATATAATTGACGGATAGGAAATCATACGAAGAAATGCTAGACACAATGGGGAGGTAAAACCGTTGTTGGAAGAAATCCAAAGAAAGTTAAGCAAAGGAGATAGGGGCAGAAAAAAGATAGGGATGTTGAATGGAACGAAATGAGATATATTGTTTGCAGAATAGAAGAACAGTTTTTGTGGGCTGTCAAATTATGTCTCGTTTGGTAAGGTTGAAAAATGTAGTGGTGTTCATACAAAACATATCTTAAACGTGACACTGCAAAATGGTAATGAACTGAAGATCAAAATTATAAGTCAATTACATGATTTCTAAAAACGTCAACGTTAAACAAAAGATTTCAAGTCCCATTCTGTGAAACCTAACCCACATAATGCTACAATAGAGTTAGTGAAACTATAAATACCTACATATGCTACCTACAAGGAAAAGCAGCTTAAAGTATTAGTTTTGATAGAGTGGCCTTTATAGAAGAGATGTTTATTAGTTACCTAAGAGTATTATGTTGCAAACATTTCATCTTTTTGCACTTTTAAATTACTATTTTAACTATTATTTCCTCCAAATCAGGTGCTGATCTGCGCGTGGACGGAGTTGATGCATTCTCACATTGTGCCGCCGAAGGGATTATGAACGGAAAATACCGTCAACAATTTCCAAAGAAAAAGGACACGCTGTGGCAGTCAAGGCACCGGCACGGTGAGTATCTCGTGTATTTTAATTGGGGGGCCAATTATATTGGGCCCGGTACAAAAAAAATCATGAAAAATGAGCAAACGTTGCGGAGACCGCGCATCAATCCACATATAAGCCTTATAATTCACGTACGTGATAATTAGGAGCTGAGAAAATCTCAATTATCTCAGCAGATGCCTGCGATGAGATAATTATTTTGGTTACCCTTATCAACATTTCTTCCCCTCTCTTCGCCCAAAAAAAGAAGCTTGTACTACAACATGAAGTAGAGTACTGCCCACAGACCCAGGTTTTTAAACATTCATATCTTAATCGATCAGACAAACATTTCCATCGTATCTTGGCTTATTGTTATAACTGCAAGCTGAAGTTTTAAAATTCTTCATTAAAAAGATTTGCATTAACGGCTTTATCAACTGGAATAACCTCGTTTGGCATGGTCAAAAATTCTCTGACTAACCATGCCCCTCGTCTTTCATGACCACCTTCGACTAATCCTCCAGTGACCATCTTTGAAAGAAAACGTGTGGAGCATTGGTGGTTAGGGAATATGGTCACGTTCACCCTCCCTAGACCTTGGTTCGGGAGGAGGTGTGAAGGGAGAAGCTGACAGTAAATTAAACTTCTTCCCCTCGTCCCATTCATCAACGCTCTTTTTGTTTACAGTCGCACCCGTCCCCTTGTCCTGAACTCTCTATTTATTCCGAATTTGGCCGTTTGTCTTCGGAGAGCCACCACCTCCCAACGAAAGTATTCTTTCTCACCCAAGAATCATTCTCAACTAGGGCCTCCCTTAGTTTTCTACGAAAAAGACCACTACGCGTGCCATCCACGGACTTATCCCATCTTCAGTATCTATGCCTACCACTCAAGCAGTCTCACGAGCTCGCATCGTGAAAATATTCTGGCTGGCGGGGCAATCACTAGGGGTTGGTGGGAGACATGCTTCCGGGATGTACCTCATTTGCCTGTTTTTCATAATTTTTCTAATTTTCATCTTTGGTTAAGGATGGAATATATTACCCAAGGGACACTTGTCAGAGTAGTATCACGGAGTGACATTCTCTTATGGGTAACAATTATAAGTGCTCATTTCACCCTAGCTCTAATAATTACATAGGCTAAACATTTTAAGATGTTAAGATGCGTCAACAGATTTATATCGTTAAAAAAACAGAAAAAAGGTCGAAAGAGTATTGCTTTCAGTGGAAATCATTTTTTAAAACCGTAAAGAAAGAATCCAGTATGACATTAGAACACGTTATCCATTCCCTAAGTTGTAAAGATTATATGAATCGTTCTCATCGCAATATTTCCTGGTAAATACATTAGATCTAAATATGAATATAGTAACATGGTTGAGATACTTTCACACATTCTTAGTCATAACTTTTAAATAGGTTTCAATTTTACTAACTACCCTGACTTAGGAGGATCTTATACAGTCATCACCTAATCCTTCGGGAAAAGTCTTGAGTCTAGGAAGGAAGCATTTTTAACAAATATTCGTTGATTTTTGTAAGCATGTAAGTGAAGGAAAGAGTCTTGAAGACGAAGGTCGACTCAAAAACGGGAATGGCTACTTCGAATCGCCAAAATGCCTCTGACTCAAGCTCTTTCACTTGCTCTGAGACTATAAAAAAGAAATAAACGCGCCGAAACATTGACCTCTGGAGAGAAGTAGGAGGTACTTATTTTCATTTTATTTCACTTTGGGCGTTGCGATGCCGATTTTCTGCCCAGGGCGTTCTGTCCCCTGCGTTATTACTTTCCCCGTCTGAGAACGCGCCCGTTCTTATCCCCACTGTCGTTTTGGGTAGTGATGAACGCCCCAGAATGCTCTCCGGTGACGTGTTTACTCTCGCGGCTCAAACATTTCCTCATAAAACCCAGTTGTCACGTCTCATTTTTACGGCCTCTGTCCCAAGTTGACGCGAGAAAGAGTGCGCGCGGATCTTTTGCTTTCAATTAAATCTCTATTGAAGCCTCAGTATCTCTCACTTTAACTGTCCACGAGGTTTAATTTCCACTTCGCGCCGTCTTGGCCGCAAATGGAAGAAGGTTTCGGTGCGAGCGTGGTCTGGGACTTTGCTGGACGAAAAAAAAAGGAAAGTAGGTAAGCGAGATGAGTTTTCCCGCCAATCGAAATGGCGAGCGGAGAGCAGAGCGAATTCCCGACGGGGCAGACGGCCGTCCCTAAATCGGCTGTCGCCAGCGCGCAGATGGGCATTTCGGACCTGTATCTTTTCCAGCCCCTAGCTATAATCATTGCCGCTATCATTGTGCGCAAAAAGTAAACCAATCCCACAAAGCCCACATTTGTTTTCCGATGAGCCTCCAAGGATGTCTTAAACGAAAGTGGATGATTTTTTCCCTTCGTCACCACTTGACGCTCTGCAGTCATTCTAGTATGAATTATCATGTAATTTGTGGCCGGGAAGATACACATTAAAAAGACGCAGTTAAATTTAATCAAATTCACTGGCAGTATGGCCGCTAAGACGTGAGCAAGCTCTTGCTTCACGAGTGTATCGTAAGTGTGTGAATTTACATCGTTGCTGTCGAAGTCACCCCATTCTGTTCAACATAACATTTTTAAACAACTCATATTAAATAATTATTTTTAGTATTTTTTCGGAATTTATGTAAAAACCTTTTTTTGCTCTTTAGATAAAGCAGCACAATATTTGAGATATTTTAGTACCCTGCAAGCCACTGCTAAGGCGTGTGGCAGGGGGTGAATACACACCAGATTAATGTTGACCCGAATGTGTCTACCACGGTTGAACAATGTTATTCTGATCCCATATCGTTCGTGGAAAAATGACGACATCTTAAATCCATCAGTTCCACACTTAAACTCTCTAATTTTATTGACATGATCTATCCTACCGTAGTACGATGGAGGTAATAACATATGTTCAATATCACTGCTAAAGAAAGATCCAATTTAAACAAACGATTTAATTTGTAATTTATCCTCCCCTTCGTGAGTAATTCCCAGCCTAGCTCCTCTAATATTTTAGATACGCTACTACGTTTATCATAACAACCTTTTACCAATAAATATACTCCTATACCTCCTTTGTGCAGCACGCGATCCAATTCGGTTATCAATCCAACTTCGTGAGGGTCCCATATACTTGCAGCATACTATACATACAGCATCCTGTATTCTAAATGAGGCCTAGCCAGCGAAAGATAACATTTCTCCTTGACCTTTTCATCACCTTTACCCAGTACTCTTCTAATCAATCCTAATTTTTTGCTAGCTTGTCCACATATTATCCGTATGTGTTTCACCCAGGAGGGGTAACGCCTAAGTATTTAATCGAGTTCACCCCATTTCGGTGTTCCCAATGCAGTAGACGTTTTTACAGTTAACATAGACAAAATGGGAGCATAGTTGGTTGGTTTTCGGCTCCAACCGGGTGCAAATTACGGTAATGCCTTCGGAGGAACCCCTTCTAAAATCCAAGAGGTACTACTTGGTAGTTTTTAGAACGTGTGTTCGCGAAAAAATGAATGGCACAAGAAAAGTTACTGGCTCCCTTACTCTGAATGCCTGATTATCATACCACGCCCTACGTCTTTCTTTAGCTCAAAATTCTTCCCTCGTTCATCCAAAATTAAGTTTCGGTTGATCAGTGTGAGGCCGGCGATTTAAAGTTAGCAATTAATGCAATGTATCCAACTAAAGTCAATGAAAACAATGCACTTGCATAAAAAACAATACGTCGAGTGCTACAGGAAATCTTAACAGAAGTAATAAGAAAATATTTGGTAAATGGGCAAAGCTTGAAACAGAAATTGAAGGTAGGTGCAGAGCGTTATGAGTGGATGGGTAGAGTGGGGAGATTTTACCTTCTGTGGCTCTGTGTACGAATGTCGGTGCTGGCAGAATTATCAATGGTATCCGATCACAACGATACCTTCTCGATTCTGACACCTAACTTCATTTTATACTCTTTCCTCCGGGAAGAATGCTAAATTGTACATCTCCTTCTTGAATAATTTCTTTCTTCCCATTTTTCTGAAAATTATATACGTACCTGCATCCCTAAAGGTTTGTTGTCTAATAATTTTACTTTAACCAAAATCACGATTCATGGTGGAAGGATTTAAAGAGTCCTATTTGAATTATTTTTTAAATATAATATTTTTACTATCTTAAAGATAAATGCAATGGCAGAGGACGACGGTTAGCACTGGATTATGCATATTCAAACTCTTATGATATGCTCAAGTTGATATGCATGCAAAGCGGGCAAAGAATGTATGTTAATTTCTGTAGATAATTAATAAAAACTGAGCACATGCCTTTTCCTCGTTACCTTGTTGCCCATGCAAATGGAAGCATACCTGATAACTATACTATCAATCTTGGGTCGTTGTTGCTATTAGGAACATCAAATAAGTAACGCAGGCAGTCTAAGACAACTTGCAATACATTCATGCAAGAATAGGCCAACGCGGTATTCACATAACTGATTTACCCGTTCGTCATCGGTTAAAAATGCCGATTCTAATTTTAAAAACCATTAGAAGAAACGTTATTTGAAGCACATGGGGAAACATCTAAAATTAAATTTATAGTCTTGCTCGGAAGGAAGGACTGAATCAAGTTGGACAAGTAAGCTGCTCATAGCTTACCGGCCTATCCCGAATCAGAAAATCCCCTCGGCCCTAAATAAGCTCCTGTCGGTACTGCAAATGTAGCCCTTCTACTTCCTTCCGAAATATAAAACACTTGTCCAAACGTCCTTTCTTTGCGTCTGCTATAACTCGCGGTTTCCCCCCACAGCGGGAACTCCTTGTGTCCTCGAAACAGGGGACAAGGACTATCTCCCCCTCCCCGTTGCTTTGGTATCTTGATAGAGGTCCTGGCCCAGCCAATATGGAGGCGCCCACAAGTCCCCTCAATCCCTCTTCCACCTCTATACGGGTACGCTTCCCCTTTCCTCGTCTGTATCCGCACGAATTGGTGGCCAATGGGGGTTTCCTGCTAGCGACACCGTGCACTACCGGACGTCCCACGCCTGGCAGTAATATACCCGGACACGCCCCCTTGCTCTCTTTTCTCTCTCGCCATTATAAAGTCGCCTCTTCCGCCGTAAGTGGACCTCTCCCCGACTGTCAAGACAGATTCCACGGGGATGCGAGTTACCGCTTTCCATTACCTCCCTCCTATTCCCGCCCACCCTTGAGCACAAAAGAGAAGTGCTTGATGTTAGGGGCTTTGCTTGTTGGATTATTAACCTAGTCGAATGAGCGTGAATAATTGTTCCCTTATTCAGAAAAAACAAGCCCTTAAATATTAATAGCGATTAATCATATTATATGCTCCAAATGATGCCTCGTCTTCATAATAACTTTAGGAACCCGAAACATAATTTTTTCATCGTTCATGATGAGGGTGGAGCACGGAAAGTTTTGATTTCATGCTGGTTTAACCTGGCAGGCTGCACTCCTTAAATATACCCCGAGTACGCCCTGGATTTAAAAAGAAGATATCTCCCTTTTGTATTCCTTATTCCGACTAAAAGTGGACGGAAAACTTGTGTTTTTAATCAATTTAAATTATCGATTCATTCTCATTTTTAAATTTGAAATACATTCACAGAATGTTCTCTATTTTTCAGTAAAGTAATATTAGGGAAAACAAGTGAGGTAATTTGTGGAATTACAGACAGGTAAGAATATTTTCAGGTATTTCAGAATTTTAGAGAGCGGAGGAAGGGGACGGAATGATAGACATCGGAATTATTCAAAGCTAATCATTACATATTTTCGCGATACTGACATTAACAATTTTTTCTCATCTGGCTAGGGCACAACATGCTATGACTACAATGACTATGTGTACAATGAAAAACCGGTCTCCGATATTCGAACGTCTCCAGTACGATCGCTTTCTGGTTAATTCCTTGGTGCCACCTGTGTAATACTTGAAGTGCTACGGAATCACGGTTAACCTGAAGCAAGTGAAAAATCCGTAACCGCTAGCACTTGAACTATGACATTGGTCTAAACATGCGAAATATTACAAAATGTAAGGGAATCAAAATCTTTTAATGCATTGTTTTGAGCTTCTAAATACTTGATTTATTTTCAATTCGAAAAAGGAATGAAACATTATTATCTTTAATGAAACATTTTTTGCTGTAAAATTGAATTACAACTTCATTTAAAAGCCTGAAAAATATATTAAACGTTTTCTGCTCAAATAACATCACTATTGGCTTAAGTTTGTCACACTTCAGTACACATGCCTTTTAATTAAAACTGGGCAAAAAGAAGTGCTTTCATCACTAGTACTAATCTTAATTCAGTTCTAAGGGCATTATTTTAAGGTCTTCAATGAATACATTCTTAATCATTGAAAGCCAAAATAGAGTCCGAATTGAGGTTTATCCTACGGTAATATGTTTTAATGAAACTCACCGACCAAATAATCCATTTGCATGGTTAACAATGAGTGTCACAAAAGTAGTCAAAGTTTAGGAATTAGTTTTAACTAATGATGGTTTGTTGTAAAGGTATGATGAAGTACAAAATTTAGAAATGACCCCTAAAACCTATTTCGCACACGGTACGAGAGTCATCAAATCATTAAGAAGTAATTCATAAAAATCTAGTTCAATTGTATACATTTTGCATTTCATGGTTTTTTAATCGATGTAAAAGTTGTCCGAAAATCTCAATTTGAATTATATGCTTCAAAAAAAGTACCACGCTATGTCAAAAGCTACCGTAAAAAGGTAGACAGAAATTTTCGTGGCAAAAATGAACCCCATCATGGAAAATAACATATATATTGTCCCTGTAATCGACTAACTAGCAGGACAAGAACAGTTTTTTACCCTCACGATTTTGGAAAACTATCTGTATCTTCTTCCGAAGAAAACAAGCCTTGCAGTGTTGATGAAATTCGGATCTAAAAGCCTTACAAGCGTTTCATAGCTCCTGAAATAAAATATTCTTTAGAGTATCGAAAAATTCGAGGATATTTGCCAACATAAATCCATAATAATATTTTATCAAATTTACCACCTACTAAATTCAACTACCAAGACCCTGATTTCAAAGTATGTTTGATAATAAATAATTACAAATTATCTTTTCTAATAGGAACAATGAAATCCATGTTCATAAGAAAGAATTTGACGGCAGAATGCCAGGTAAAAAGATACTACTACTGTAAAATTAGATCGAGCTAAAAGTTTCCCCTTGTAAAATTCACTAACGCGGTAAAAATTTCCAAAATGATCATAAAAGAGTGGTACTCTGAGGTATGAGCTTACATGTGTTACGCTGCATGTGTATACTGATTGCAGGCCTAGGAGGTGAAAAACAGCCTTCGCATTCAATATTGATTTTCTTGTTCTTCAAATGTGTCCTCACTACCTCATGTCGAGCAGTGAAGATGTTTCTTCCATATTCGAGCAAAAACCAAAAAATTCGTTCGCATACCTCGATATCTCGGTGCAGGAGCATGGCCGTACATTGGATGCTCATGAGGTTTTAGCCGGCTACTTCACACTTAAAAGGGGTTACGTAAGCCTGATAAATAAAACTCGAGGAGGAATTATGAGTGGAAATGTCAAAGTGAAACCGGCTAACGATATCGTCTTACGATGGGAGACAGCGGCTACGTGCGGAAACTTGTAAAAACAAACGAGCGACGCCATAAAAAAGCGTGTTCCAAATGCTCTTGCCAGTCAGCTCAATAAAACCGACCGCCGGTCGGGATAAAAGGCTTAGCTGGAAAAAGGAGAAATATCGGAATGATGTATTAATAGCATAGAAAACTTGAGAAATCTTTTTTCGGGTACCCGACTGGCAAAATTTTTTCACCTCTCTATGACAAACGCTCCTTCGGTTCATCCCTTGGAAGAGAGTGGGGTGAAGGTAAGAAAAAAGGAGTACTGGTCCACGAGGGAATTGGATTTGCCGAGGTCCTGCGCGACAGCTTCATTCATTCCAATAACCGCTTCGGCCTCCGAGCGAGCGTTTTTCTTCATGCCGCATGCTATTTCCCCGCCCTCCCAAGACCCCAACCATCCATCGTACATCTCCACCTCCGTCTTTGACTTCCTTCGCTCCGCTCCGTACTTCTGCCCTTCCCTGTATCGTCTCCGTATTCTCACGCCTTCCCTTGCTACTTTCTCCGGCCCCGGGGGCTGCAGACGTTTGCACTCAACCTAAAGTTTTTCATGTTACATATAGCAATGAGTTGGCTATACCATCTTGATGTTATTTAAATTGAAAAAGTAGATATTCTTTCCACGATAATCATTTTTTGCACCTAAATCCATAAAAAACATTAATAAATTTTTTCGAAAAAGTATACCATTTCACACGTACATTTCATCAGTTACACAAACAAAATGAATACCCTATTGCGCTTCTCGCATTTGAACAACTACATTCTTTCAGTTGAGTTGATTGGTTATATACAATATACTTCCATTAGTACGCTGTATTTAAGTACAACAAAAGTTGAATTCAACGTCCGATTACCTATATGGTTTTACGTATACCTTCAACGGTTTTATTAAACATTTTTACGAGTAAGGATCTCCTAAAATAATACACATGCGCAATCTCTCAACAAATGAACACAATTCTATTTCATTATTAAATAATGATCAGTACAGTTCATCACCAGCTGGAAACGATACGATTGGTTTTAGAAACCAGGTGACATGTTAAAGTATTAACCGGATTGCTTTTAGATGCGTGGTGACCACTACAAGATTACCGCATATGAGTAGTGACCCATTGAATGAACCAGTAATACCATGTTAAATTTATTACGACTTCTAAAAATGTTTTTCTTGTATTCTCTTATTTTGCAATAATGAGGTAATATAAGCTCGAAATCTCTCGGCGAAATTGTTTCGGACATCTGAGTGGGTACGCACAATCAGTTAAATGTCTTCATATTTGACCATATATTTCTCTTATAAGGTTAATTCTAGATACTTAAATAAGTCACGCCGTAGAGATGGGATGACAGAATAAAGTATAAATGGGATGCATGGATAAAAACCGATTTTAATGATGTCAAAGAACATTAGGAACAATTATTTTAACGAATATTAAAGCAAATAAAACCGAAACCTTGAGAAATTTGAAGTTTTTAAAACTTTTACCAAAGATTAACTTCATGGATCACGTTTTTGATCGGGCTAATGGGGCTCACGTTGCCTAATGGGAACTTCACCGCATTCACCCACTTGACTATTAAGAAAGAAGTTTCTATGCGATAATATTACTGTTGAGTCCTGCATTATCAAATGTTAAAAAGCTAGGCTACGATGAAGTAAATATCGCAGGCGTCTCCTCAGAATAATTTACTCGTAAACCCGACTTCATACACTCTCATCACAGATTTTAAGATGATATTTACAAAAAATATTAATATAATTTTTGTTTCAGCACAGATAATTCACAATGGATGCATTTTTAAGTTAAAGCAAACTATTTCGGTGGAGTTTCATCCGAAATTCATTTCTTAGTCATTTACATGTATTTTCATAATGGGTTACTCAGTGATCATGTGATCCTAGGGGATTATGACATATTTTTAGAAGTTTATTATACGCGATGTTTCTTGAACAGTTGAATATGATAAACTAAGAGCCTCAAAATTTATTAATATAGACAAAGTCCAGGCTAAAAAAGCTCTAATATAGGTACATTGTCTATTGAAAATTAAATATGCGTGAATATTCGTCCTTTCCTTAGCTGTACTGTCATTTACATCGTTAAGCACATTTCACTTATCTCCGTGCAATACTATTCATTTTTATCAGTTGATGAAAGATTTTACTAGTATAACGCACGTAGTTTTTACTTGATTTACAGATGCATTTGAAGAACCTGCAAAAACTGGAGTGTCTCCGTGAATCCCTGTTGTATTTTCAAATTTCACGAGTTCCCTTTTTCCTCCAAAATACACGCATCGCATTGCCTGAAATTGAAGAAACCAACTGGATACAATTATCTCATATATTTATTATAAATTTTTAATCAGTACCCTTGGGTATGTTCACACAACACCTTGGTAGGTGCGATGTTGTATTGAAAACGATCGGTCAAAAGTAATGAGGCTGCTTTCTGTAGAGCGGGTTTGCTCAAGCTTTCTGGGAAGAATCGATGCCCAAGGCACAAGCTAGCCATTGATTTTAATTGTTCGAGGATGGCAGAAAAGACAAGGAGAACGAGCTCTGAGGGCAGCCATCGACTAGCGGAAATCAGGAGAATTTGAACAAATTACGGTATGTTTTAAACATTGACCGTCGTTGTTCGACTGGCTGTCAATTTACGATTTGACCGTCGTACCCGTACGTATCGACTGTCGTACCGTGCGGTTTGATTAAACCGTATGCCGGTTAATTAAACCGTAGGGTTTACCCCATGATTGACTTAGTTTCGAAGTTCCATAATATTTTATGCAAAAACGTTATTCCTACTTGGATTATAGAATGTAAAAAACCTCGTATCTTCTCGAAAAAATTATAATTATTTATTGCTAATATAGTAACACACACAACGCTTTGGTAGTTTTCCTTACTGTTGTTTCACTACTCTTTTAATTGTAAACGCACATATTACTACCCAAATATTCATGACGAGATAAAAATAGGTTATGATTCATATTAAAATACACAGATTTTGTTTGACAAAAACGAATATGAAACGAAATACATACACAAAATAGGAGCCTAGGACTAAATATTGTGATGCTAGAAAGATAAAAATTAAATGGAAGTGATGGTCATTTTTTTGCACAGCGAAACAACTAGGAGGGATAATGTTCATCAAAACACCGAACTAAAATAAAGATGCCTCACAAATATGTGAAAATAGTTATTGAGTGAAAGCGTCGAACTATTCTTAGATACTAAATTCACATGATAAGTATCACAACACCACTAATTCTAATAACATTGCGATTTAATCTTTGGTTAGAGATATTCTAATAGATATTTGTGGCTCAATGTGTGATTTCTTCAGGGTGTTACATAGTGATAGCACACGGCAGACTACTGGTAATGATAGTTTGAAGGCTCGGACGATGGCCACTCATTTAACATAGGCTTAATCTTTCCTTCCTTAGGGTGGCTAAAATGATATTTTCTTACCCAAACCCCATCCACCGATTCAATCCACTCTTTTCAGTGCGTTCCTGTGTAATTTAGTAAGTCATCATTCATGCTCATAATAACTCCTTGTAAACCATTAGCTCTGTTAACTTGGTAAAATAGTCAGACACTCAACGTTTTCACTCCTTATCTCCTTCATCTCTCCGAATCCTCCTTGTGTTTTCATATGGACGCCAGCGACTTTCTCTTTGGGGGCTACCTTACTCTGAAGAACTAACTAATTTCAGGGACTATCGAGCAACATGTTGATACACTGAATGGTGTATCGTCCATTGAAGACTGGGTTCGGGTTCCCATTTCAAGACAACAAATATAGTCAAAGAGTTACACTATGGAGTAATTGAAAGAATAATAAGAAGATAAGTGTAAAATAACTTCCGTTTCCTTCACCTTGCCAGTTTCCTTCGGAGGAGCAAAATCATTTCCTTAGCGTCCTTCTTAAGCATAAATATTTGTCGACGCCGGGTTTCTCTCTTCCCTCATACTCACCCCTAATCCTCACCCACGCCCTCTTAATTCATAGCCCTCAAACGCGCAAATGATAAAAGCTATCGAAATAAAGCAAGGCCGCGCCATAATTACTACTATTACCCGTGAGACTCAGGTCTACCTAATCGCCACCGCGCTCGCTGGACCTTCTTCCGTTTCCTCATTAACATTTATTCCTCCTCCTCATTAGCATTTATCCCAATCCCCTTTATCCTCCAAAGTAATCGGTCCCCCTATCCTCTTCCATCCTTTAGTTCCTCCCGTCCAACTCGCAGACAAACTCGGGTCTCACACCACTTCCACTCACGACACCACAACAAGATGGACCGCAACAATATCTAACCCTTTGGACCTCCCACTGCGACCAATATCCCCATACAAGTCTCATAATATATAATCTTGTTCTCCCTCCTCCTCGGTTAATTCATATTACGTCCCCATGAAATATAAACCAATGAGTTTCTTCTTTCTTATACTTTTCTCACAGCCCAATCGGAGAGACTGCGCTGTCCATCTTTGTTCTCCTTAAATATCCACCCGAAATGACCACTTTCCGCATATCAAGTTGCTAATACATTTTTTATTGTCCTTTATTATTATTTTCTCGACGACACCCCGTCGAGATGAGGAAAATTTATTTACAAACCCTGGCTCTAGCGTTGGATTTCATGCCGTTAATGACTGAGAGGGAAGGCAAAAATACTTCCTGCGCGAAAATAGGTAACCGGAGACACGTGTGGCAATTTCAACTTCCCAAAGGATTAAAGAATATGCTCACCTATGTAAAACTGAAATCCAAACTTCAGAAACAACTTCACGCTGCTCTCTCTTTGCACCCGGAATAAGTTAAAACTTTCCAAGAGCAATTAAAAAGGAAAAACGAGGCAGTTATATTAAATTACGTAAATACGAGTATAGGCCAACGTTAATTAATAAATGAGGTGAATGATTTGGTGTGCATTTTCCTCCAAATTTCTTCACCTTTCTACTGGAAATCTCCAAGTTTTTCTTCTTCAAGGAAATTGAAAAATATAAAAATATAAGTCATCATAACATGAAATATGCAAAGGAAGAGAAGAAGCAGGAAGAGGATTTCCTATAAAATTTGCCTTTGGTGATACATAAAATTCTTTTAAACTTTACGAGGGACGGCAGCATGGCTTCTTTAAATGATACCCTTTAAGCGCTTATCATGGATATGAAGAGCCCATATTCTAAGTACGCAATTAAAGACAAAAAAGAATTTTATGAATATTTATGATGAAGTAGGGGAACAAGCGATAGACGAATTTCTACGATGAGTAACTACGGCGATGGGTAAAAAACATTTTTTTCTCCTGGTTGAGAATGGTGCCAGGAGAAAACCAGTATTCAAATCTTCTTGTGCCCCTTTTTCAAAACTATGACGAAACCTTCCTGTCTAATAACTTCCATTGGATCTGATCTAAATATATGCACCTTTATATCACTTATGCCGTGACTAGATTCAAGAGTTACCATCGAAGATGATCCCAAATGCCAGCAACTGTGTTCTTAGTCACAGAATTACACACCAGGATATCTTCACCCGCCAGTTATTGTACCCATAAGTACAGTCGATAGAAATAAATCTCCAACTATCATAATACTTCGACGATTGGTTGCAAAGAAAATCAACCGTACTTTGTCATAAATTGATTTCCCAAACCAAACACAGGATGAGTGAAAATTGAGTAACAAGTGCCGCAAAATGTGAATGCACACACCACAAAAATCCACGCTCAAATTTATTACAAAAATTGAGTGCTTTCAGAACGTCAAAAAAAAAAGGCAATTCAAATTTCTTGCAAATTTTATTGCGACGTTTATTCTAATCACCAAGTTATTAATATGGGGAACGGCGATTCAAGGCCATTACTCTTTCAATATATTCTCGCTTTAGAAATCGATACTTTAGATTCGTCCTCCCTTCTACACAACGTTCGGAAAGTCATAAAACTGTGTAAGAGTCAAACGTCTGCGGACATTTATACGATATAATTTCCTTCTCGAATCCTTTAATTTTAAATTGGTAGCATTCTTACGATCCGCTTTAGTATCTCAATCCATTGAAATACAATTCGGTACTCGAATGCTCAATTTTATTTAGAATCAGATGAATGGTGCTGGTCACATATGCCTCAGAAGACGTGCTAAGGAAATATTTCCTTTCTTTAAGCCACACTGTGGTGGCTAAATAGTTTGAACTCTGTCACATTACCCGCCAATATGATTACCTCACAGCTACTGAACAGATATGTGCGCGTTTTGGGCAGAATGAGCTTAGCCTTTAAGAGCTCGGGCATAAGTATCGATATCAACACAATTTATAATGACAATTGATTCCTAACTTAAAAAATTGTTGGCAGTAAAATCTACCTCAAGTCCTGCGTGGAGGAAAGAATGGAATGAAGAATAGTCAATGAGGTACCTGGGAGGAGGAGGAGGCGATGTGGGCCGCAGTCTATCCGGCGCCATCTCCCACTCGAATCTTTGCCCTAAATTTTTCCACACATTATTTTCGCAACTCCTTTTTGATTTCGTTAATATTCATCTCACCACAAATACATTGTTTCACTTTTATTAAATTATCAACATTTTATAGATCGAATAAATTATTTACCGAAATTCTTCGGGGCGGAATCATGAATATCCATGAATACAATTATTGAAAGCTTCAAATGGGGAGCGCCACGAGGCATAATAGAATCCAGTTGGGGCAATGCCATGAAAAAGGGTTGCCTGCTAATTAATGAGTAATTCATGTAAATAAACAAATCTAATTCATAGTGGTGAGGGCAAGGAAGTTTTTTAATTCTCGTTAATAGTATACGCTTTGATCGATTGGCGTGGTTTGAGTCGGAGCGGTTTGGTGGTATAGTAGGCCTAACCAACTGCGCAACCTGGAGATTCGGGTTTTAGACTTCATTGATACTTGCCGCAAAACCCATGCAAAGAAGGTTGGTGATTATATATGGAGTAATACGAACAGAACGGTGAAGGAACAGCCTTCTATCGTGAATGTGAATTTTTACTCACGTCAGTCAAGTGGTGAATGAAAAGTGTCCCTTTCTTTCTTTTCCTAACTCAACTTTGGGGTATAGGAGATAAAAAATGGAGTTTATACAAAAGTCTCGGAAAGAGTTCGAGTTTGTTTTGTGTTTTCTCTAACCAAAAGAAAATAAAGATCTTGTTTTGAACCAGACATATTTTTACATTATTCCTCCCCCCTCTATTTTCACGCATAATTTCCCATAGCCAGAACGGCACCTTGCGGGCAATGGCTCCTACTTCTATATCTCTTCCGTAAAAGTAGAGAACAAAGATGCGTGTGCCTCGAGAGGGCTAAATATTTACATTCTTACGACTGCATCGTGAAGCGATACAGAGTATCGATTAATCTTTCGGCTCTTAAGCCGGAATTAAAGATTCAATAAGCACCATACAGAATATATGGAATGCAAAAATCACGAACATTGACGCTCATTTTGACATGTTTTCCATTTGAACAATTCCTCCGCGAAAGAAACAACATGGTCATAAAAAAGGATTATGGAAAAGAAGTTTCACCTCATGTTTAGATATAAGTTATTCCCCTTGTGTGCGTGTTTGTATATATGTATAAAAACACAGTATTCAACCCGAAGGTCGGTTTGGTAGGTGATGGTAGAGTTCACCCACAGCCCGACGGCGTGTGAAATTCACACATC
Organism: Hetaerina titia; assembly: GCA_037158775.1. Classification (NCBI taxonomy): domain Eukaryota; kingdom Metazoa; phylum Arthropoda; class Insecta; order Odonata; family Calopterygidae; genus Hetaerina; species Hetaerina titia. The sequence continues at coordinate 87,903,974 of CM073777.1, forward strand.
ATGGTAGGGGGGCCAGTTCCTAACCCTGTGCCGGCTATGGTGTCCCAGGAAGAGCTGGTTCCCGAAAAATCACATAGCTTGGGTGGAGCTTCAGGTGCCCTTACCCGATATACTTATATATATACATAGTCAGAAAATTTCAGAAAAAATGTTGTTTCTTTGTTAGGTCGGAAACTTTTCAGACCACCAACGTATATAGGCACACGCACAATGCCTACTTAGTGGTGAAATAGCAAACTGCGTTTTTAACACCTCGCCAATAGTAAATTTACAAAAAGTCATAATTTCCAGATATTATTGATATATTTTTAAAGCTGTCAGAATGATTAAATTCTTGATTTTAGGTGTCGATGTTAAACTGGGTCAGTTTCAAGACTTAAATACCACATGACCTCGTTTTCAGTGCTGAATTCAGCGGAGACAACCGGCTGATGCAAACAATGAGGCAATTGACCCCTGTTTCCTAATAAATCCATTGATCTTCATTACGCTTTCTTACACTGGACCGTTTCATGCAAATACTCTGGTATTCCCTAGGATGCATGAATTATTTTTTACCATTTCCATTGGAAGTACTGCTCCACTTAAATTTTGAAAAGTTGGAATGGTATCAATGCGGTGAAGCACCTTTAGGATGCATTTCGTGGTGCTCACCTTAAACCATGAATCCACTGTCGATTGATACAAGGACGACGATGCCTATTCTTCTTCTCGCCCTCAGCTTATCAATGCATTCCGCAAAGTACAAATGGAAGTGAAATATCATTTGTGAAAAATATTATAATAATGATTACCCATGTACTAGTTTCTTCATTAGTCATAAGTATTGACTGGTGAGAGAAATATTCAATAAATATCCATTCATTTACGGAAATCCATTCACATCACAATACGGCATCGTAATTTGGATGACTCCATTTCTTTTTGTTACCATCACCCTAGCGGTAACATTACTTTGAAAGCTATTTAGCTATTTTCACATATTAACTTGGAAATGTTTATGCCATCAAAATAGCCGAGCGCAGATAACAAGTACTGATGAAGGAATGAATAAAAGACCTTTTAAATTAGTCACGAATCTAATTTCATTCGTCGCTCTCGGTTTGTTGCCTACACGCTTTTCCACCTCGTCCGATGCGAATGTGCTAGGAATCGACCACATATAACACTAAATTCCACTTTATGAGGCAATTTAGCTTTATTCGGCGGACCACACAGAAAAGTTTTAAAGCCTCCTAATCGCGCAATCTCGAACTTTGAACTTATCGCACCTGCGTCAAGTCAAAATTCCAGTGTATTCGGTCCGTGGGTCTTTTCAAGTTTTCGTCAAATGTTATTTTTCCCAGGCTGTTTTGTCTCAACTTTATGGAGAACCATGGGCTCAGTATTCAAGATTATTCAAGCAATAAATAATCGTACGTTAATGTAACTCAATTGTGCTTTTATCCTGTTTTAAGTCAAGGATCAAAATTTCAAAAGTCAACATTTTTAAATTTCCGATTCTCTGAAGTACGTCATAAAGCAAGCTGGTGTGTAATGCGAAGAGGGAGGAGATACGGATCCGAGGCCGGGGCCTAAATACGAGCACTCTCTTAACAAACCCAACCAACATTTAACTGTTGTAATTTCCCGACTACCAGAACTTGCTGGAATCCCTAAGAGAAGTTAAAGAATGTTCTCCTTTCCCCTGAATATGTGAATTTCATGCACAGCAGTACTTAGTCTGAGGCGAGATATGTCCATATTTTTCAACAAAAACCTTAGGAATGATCGATAATGTGGAGATGGCTGTCGAAATGCATGGAGTAATAATCAAAGTAATTTCATTATTCTGATAATAAATTCGGAGGTTCATTAAAAGTCGAAAACAATTTAATGCATTTTCTAAGATGAGTGCTGTTTGTTATTATGTCCAAAAATGTTTAGCCTACTCGCAGAAAACATTGAATTTTGGCACACCTGTATCTTTTACGCTAAATCCGGTATAAAAATTTCGAAACTCTTGGGTCTATTCTTGGGAAATGTATTGTGAAACCACATAATATCATGAATCCATTCACTAAATTGTTTATTATAATACCTAATTATAACTCAAGAAGAATATCTAAATTGAGGCTTCATGTAAGTGAGGAAATACTTATATTTTAATGTCCATCGATATTTATTTGCTCTCTCCGAGCAATTTGAGCTATGGTTCATGTGTTTATTTTCTTCAAAAGCCGAAGTTTATTTGTACTTATAAACACAGAGTGGACTGAAAATAAATTTGAACAGCAAATAGCATAATTGTGAAACATTTCTTTTAAATCAAAAATAAAATTTCGATCTGCCGAAAGATATGGTAATAATAGTACAGATTGGGAAATTAAAGGCAAATTGGCTGAAAAATTAGAGGATTCGAGTGGAAGTTGATATAAACTAATGCTACAGGGTGCGGCAAAATAGCTTCCTTTTTTAATACGCAAAAAAGTTACTTTACCGCATCCGTAGTATTTTCCCACATTTTCCTACCGACATCTCTGCACTAACTGTGCATTATTTTGTGTTCACTCATCTTTCGTGATTTAAAATTAAATAAGACCACCATGAGTCGTATTTCATACATAGGTTTACCTAGCTGAAAACATGTAAGCAGTATTTTGGCCAGAGTGCTAACAAATGAGGGTGTATAAGTACAGATGAGCAGTTTCGGACGTCATCGGTTTTTTGTATTCATGATTTTTTTTTTATAAGTTTAGACGATTGCCCTGATTTGGATGACCATGGAAAGAAAAAATGTAAGCCAGACCACACACATTGTTTCCCTTGGAATGGAATGAAAAAATATTCGAACTCCACCCAAATATCTCGTGATTTAGAATTGCTAATCATTATTACAACTAGTAACTGTCACCCGAGTAAAAATCACGGGATTCCATAATTACAGCCTTGAAAAAAAAATACCCAAGCGTTGCTGCTAAAAAAAAAAAAACTTTCAAAGCTGTATGCATTCAAAGATTGTATTAAATTAAAAATAAAAATAATATTTAAGAATTGATTATTTTACTAGTGGAAAAATGATTCTAAGCTTCGAAATATTCCTGCGAGATAATGTATGCAAATGGTGGACTTCATTGGCGAAAATGAGACCTTCAGGACTCCATTACATTCAACCAACTTGTTACAAAGCATACGTTTCCTCGGCAGGACATCGCTGGATTAACGTTCTCTGATAAGCAGGTCATCCACGACGTAACTTGACGGAATGAAATTATGTTTAAGATAAGTGATACGTATTGGCATTAAAAGTCATAGTGTTCCGATCCTCATTTTCATTAACTGTCGCTACAGAGAAAGCTACTCTTCAAATATTTGTTCCTCCGCTAATCTTTGGTTTAATTACGAAACAGCGCACAGTCGCTAACTTGATGTTATTTTTACACATCAACAAGAGGATTCCTTTTCCTATAACATAGTTTACATTTCGGTAAATAAGAAAAATCAGTTAAACAAAATTCAAGTACTCTAATCCATCTGGAAATTCGCACCAGATATTAGTGCTCAAATAGACTCACCACCACTCCATGAAGCACATACGAAAATATCGTTACAAAAACGGCACATTTATTGCTGAAAATGTGGACACAGACCTGTAATGGTGAGATTTCACTCACCGGGACGGTTTATACTTGCCCGTTCGAGCAGTCAATGAACATTTCGGGACAGCAAGCATTGCACGTCTGCCCCGCAAACCGTCAAAGAGCATTCTAAAACGTGTCTTTGGCTATCTCACTCTTCCGCCTCCTTTTGATTTTTTTTACCACCGAATATGTTTTGGTCCAAACCTCAGGAGGACTCATGCTCAAACGAGAAACTCTGAAGAAACAAACAAGATGGGGGAGATACACACGCGCGCACGCACACACACACACGGACTCACGTGCAGGCAAGCTCACACACACACTCGAAGAGAAGCGAGTATTAAGTCATGGCCACTATTTCTGTCTTACGCCCGAAGGAGTATGGGCGGGGGGATTCGTTTACGGTCGAAAAGGTTCTAAGCGAAACTTTTGTGTAAGTCGGGATGCTACGGAGAATGGATAGGGTCGCGATGAGTTGTAACAGAGTAGGATGGTACATGTGGTATTTCTTGATGGACCGTATAAAAACACAAAAAAATAATATTTTAACTGAAAGGATTGAAATAGGTAAGAGACAGATACAGGGTTTGAGAGTGACGGGCTAAATGGTGTTAGGGACAAGAGGCATAGGATTCCACACATACGTAGAACGTACTTGGTGATAGGAATACGAACATTATTGTAAGAAATGTGTGCCTGCGGAAGGAATCAAATGAATCCCTTTAAATGCTAAGGATAACCTCTAGATCCGTTTGTCCCAACTGATAATAATAAAACAAGTCACTCTGAGGAAAGAAGAGAGATTTTAACACACGGAATCTCTTCCGCCCGTACATCCGGAAATCTCTTAATCCATTGTTTGATTTTTCAAAAAATACTACTAGCATTCTTGGTATCTTCCAGATAATAAATGTTTATTAACTCAAAAAGCATTAGTTTCAAATCTGTTACTCATAGTAAACCACCTATTCATTTGTTTATTTACTATGATTTTTTCATTGCCTATCATAGCATTTGAGATAAACATGTTTTCAGAATATGCCACTGCAATAAACCTTAAATATCAAGAATCCCACAGCTTCTCTGGGTTTTAATATTTTTTTCGGGCAGTAAACACTTCTCTTTGGACCAACGTATTAATTTGGATTAGTGTAGAGATCTTTTGGCCGCAAAGAACGCAATAAATAAGGCCAAATGACGCACATTCATTCCTTCGACATACCTACTTCCATTATTAAATTCGCGTCGCATCAACACTGCATGCCTTCTCCCGCCCCACTCATCTACCTTCTCCCCGACGCTGCTTCTAAAAGAATCCGCGAGACCGGGATTTGAATAAATTTGCATGAATAGCGAGGGGGCGAGAGAGGGAGGGAGACGAGTGTAATAGTGCGAGATCAGCGAAGAAGATCCCTTTGCTTTTAATCTCGATCATTCTCCCAATACTACCGCAACTTGTTTCGCGTATGCCCAAGTCCTTCTTCCAATAAGATATCCCACCCGCTCCTTACTCACCCCTACTACTAATGCATTAGCAAATCTGTTTGGCTTCCTCAGCGTTCAACCAGTGGTTATAAAAGGTAATAAGAGGACCTTATAAATTGTTTAATTTTTGGTGGCCAGATAAACAATCGCCAAGTACACAGGCCGGCTAAGTGTGGAGAAAACTATTGAAAATCACGTTGAACCATCACCAGGTTATCACTGATGTGAAAGGGATTAGTAAAGTTAACCTGTATGATACCTCATACGTTTTTTAACCTTTTCTAATGGCCTTCTCCAGTTAAACTGAAACTCAGTTGCTTATTTTACACTAATTAATCCTATTTTGCACCTGACTCCTCACCCTCACTTGTGATTAATACTATTGTTTAATTGGCTGTTGGTTGTTTTCAAATGAAAATGTATGACTTGAACTAACTTTTATTCTTTTTATCGTGGGAATTCACAACTTCTCGCGATTTTGTACCTTCCCCCACTCTTCTCTCATGCAAGACTATTCCAGACCTTCCCCTTTTTCGGTATGACTACATATAGATGATGCTGAGAACCCGAGATTAGTCTTTTAGACAAATCAAACCATCTGCGGATAGTAAAAGCATATCAATCACGCATGATATTGAGCGGGTGATCGTATTTTCATGGATAGTTGTATTCGCAAGTTGAGGGCTGAGCTGGAATATTGATGATGGCAAACTCTTCTATCGTGCCCCTTTCCAGGCTAGGGTGCCATGTTGGGGGTACTTTAAGTGAAGCATTCCCTCTCTCAGGTGAAATGGGCCCGGGTTGTTGCTTTGGTAAAAGGTCCGCTGATACCGAGACCAGGGTTGTTATCACCCTGACTTGATTTACTGAATGTAATTCTTATCCCAAATTAGCTGCATATTAGCACCAAGGGCCTTATACTTTTGTTGGCTGTTAACCATAAAAACTATTACTCTTATAACAATAGGCTAAAATGTTAAGCATCAAACATAAAATTTCGATTACAAACCTCTGTGTGAGAAATTAATAATTTTTATTGCGGTTGCGAAAGATTACCTTCATCAAAAAATTGCACGATTTAAGTATTTACAAAATTACTCTGTTCCAGTGTTGAAACTATCGTGTCAAATATTTCTAATCTTCAGCGCAAAATTAGGAGGATTAATTATATCAATTGCTTCACTTCCATTACATAGATCAAGGAAACATTTTTCTGGTCCGTAAATTGACAGAAATTAAAAAAATTTAACGCCTTATTTTTTATATAGGCTCATAATTGTGATATGGAATATTAAAAAAATATCACGATGCTTTCGAAAGTATGGAAAGGTTTTTAACATGATAAAACTATAAATTAGACTCAATTTTAGAAATAAGAATGTGGGCAATATAAAAAATTATAGACTTTGAAAAATGTCCACCTACTATGTAAATTTGAAAACTCTTAACGGCTGTGGTTAAAAAGTCCAATGAATAATTCTCTACTTCTGAATTGTACTAAATGAATTTATTTTTTACTGAGTTAATTTATTTTTTGTTTCATTATTTACTCAGTCTTTCCTTTTTTCTCCATCAAAATGACCATAAATAATGTCAATTGTTTTGCTATTATCTTTGGCATAGACAAGAGTATGCTCCATTCTCTGCAATTCTGTACCTTGACATTCTTAGCTGAATGAAATTTGAATTTAACTGGCTATGTACATATACGTTCAGCCGAAGAATATACCGAATATCTCTATCTGGCCGTGTACATTTGGTTCGCCCAACATCAGTTTCCCCGTCATCATAAGGTATGAAGATACGTGAGCGGCGAACAATGATTAATGACAGAATTCTAATGAAGATTGAAATGAATGTGAAAGTAAGCAATGCAGAATGCCAGGAAAGGGATGCTCTGGGGTCAAGAGGAAACCGAAAGGGCTGAGGAATTGCCCATGATCGCAAGATCATTCGTCAAGCCATTCTTCCCACTTCAAAAAAGCCCTCACGTATCACCGCTCCCCCCACTCCTTGCCAAATAAAATTTTGAGGGAGTAGACGAAAAGAATGGGTGGGAGGGGGTGACGGATTGGCAGTGGCGCACGTGCGTATTATCCTCTTCCAGTCGCCACTCCGCCTCCGACTCCCCCCCACGCCCGAAGCCGTCCACTTTGTCTCCTTGTCTGCTCCTTGTCAACCGCTGCATATGTTACTTCTCTTATCTCTTTACTTACAACTAGGAAAAGATTATACGCCTACCACCGCGGGGAATGTGAACGGGACGGAGAGCCAACATTGTCAAGATTTAGAAGTGACAATGAAATGCACTCACTTGAAGCCGCCATCTTCTATCAATGAGTGGTTGCATTTGTAAAATGTGATTAATTTCATCGCTAGATTCAAATATATGACATTATAATTATTAAATGAGTTATTTATGCAAATGTTGTATCGAACACAATATGCTGGATGATATAGTTGAGAGTCGTGGCAGGACAGACACCGATCCGCAATAATTTCTGCTGACTTTCATCGAAAGAAACTCTTATCGAAAGCTGATTACGCGTTAGTCGCCTTACGAAATGAAATAACATTATCTTTTAATGGAATAATCAATAATTTTATTTTTCCATATCAATGTCATGCTATATTAGTGTTCGGTAAGACATATGGTTTTTCAATCCACGACATGGCTCGTACATATAAATATTTTTTAAAGGGCAATCCACCTTGAAATTTTACGCAGTCCTTTTCCATCATCTGCACAGTTGAGAACGTGACAAAATATGTGAAATATCAAGAACTGAAGTTTCTATCAAAAACTGAGGCAATGCTTGATGCGATATTTTCTAAATTTTAGTTTGCCTTACCTCAACCCATTCAATGATTAAACTGACCTTTAATACAGATATAATAATAATAATGATATTAAGCGTGAAATTCGGGTCAATTTTTACCGCTACATCTACTCCCAAAAACCAAATTTCTGTTAATATTCTTCTCCATGTTTGACCAATCATGGTATTTTTCGTGATCATCACGAAATATCCCCGATTCGATCTTGATGCACAGCATGGAAAAAGCATTTCTGAAGTTACCAGCATGTCAGTATCTCACAACAAAAACGGTATAAAGTCTAGAATTGCAACTGAATGTGCATTAATAATTACTTAAACAAATATACAAATCGAAATTCAGATTGAAGAAACTGCAATGGACAAGTATTTCCACTTGTTTTTTTACTAAACAGATCCGATTCTTATTTGTCAACACATTTTATCTTTCTTATACTTTTTCTTCTCGACCTTAATATCTCATTTAAATTTTTTATGTAAAAACACGCCTCATAATAGCTGTCGCATAAGGACAACGTAAAAATGCAAAACATTGAATGGCCTTCGGCATGTAAGGAATCCGTTACTAAGTTACTGCTACTCCTTTTCCAATGGCGGAGAATTTCGAAATAAAATGTATCTGTTAAAATAGAAGTTGTTAATTCAGCTCGAAACACTAATACTATCTAGACTGAACAAATATTTACTCTACTTCGTCGCGGTAGAATAGGGTGTAGCGTTTACCTACTCATAGCCAGCCGGGGCGGTGTAGGAACTCGTGCGGAGCGTCTGGACACCCCTACCTTGTCTGAAATCATTGAAATTAGTGTGTACAATATCTTTCTAGGATACCTCAGGAAGTCCAAAGAAAATACCAAGCCTCCCGCCGAAAATGTGCTATATTTCAACTATGATGTGTTCCACCCGTATCGCAAAGTTTGGGTTGTAAAATGATCTTTGCCAAACAAGTCTCTAAAATTTGTCTACGTTAGGCACGCTCGATGGTTACGATAGGCTATTAATATATTGTGGAGGTTAGTCCAAAACGTCCAAGTTTAGCCTTCACTATTAAGTTAGAAAAATACAGAGTGAATCTTGGAAAGTTATTAATCAACACGTATGTTTACCTTGCAACTGAGAAACTCATAAGTAATTGCTCAACACATTTGAATCTAGGCACCATTTTCCTCTTCACGATGACAAATTCGAAAACATTGGAGCTTAAACATATACGAGATTCGTATATCCCAAGGCAACTTGTATATATTTTTACATTTGCAAAAATATTAAAGCAATCTGTTAAACATTAGTTTTTCAAAGAATTAGGATGCAACTTTTTTTTAATTCTTCAATTCAGGGTATCTCCATCCTCCATACGATCACATTCTTTTGTAATCTAGAAAAATTGGGTGGTAGGAGCAGATATGAAAAACATATTGATAAAATTATATTAGGAATGCTTTGAGGAAATTTTCAGAATATCATGAGATATTCGAATTGGGGGCAAGAGTGCCTGGAGTAAGACCCTACTGGGATTTTAAATTTTAAGCCCATGTGCCAACATTCAAATTGTTTATGTATTAGTTGTTGTCTACCAAAATATTCACTTGGTTTTGACAGTGGGATCTTATAGTTACAAAGAATGTCAAGATCACACGTATCAATGAAAGTTTTCCCCTTCCCATGATGGAGGACCCGTTAGGGAAAAGAAGCACTTTCAACGGTGAAAGCTTCCATTTATAATCAATTTTTCGTGGGACACACCATGTCATGTGTCTTACTCGACGCCATAATCTCACCACCTCGGGAGGCGAGACTAATTGTAATGGGAGCAATAATCTCGGTGGCCAGGGTACCAGCGTCACCTTACCTACGTGCCTAATACATATTAATGCGAGCTGATTCGTTCAGGTCCACCATTAAAACCCTCCTCGTATGTATCCTCTCCACCCTCCCTGTCAATTACAACTCGTCAACGGTCGTGACGAATCCAAATCTTCACTTAAGTCCCTTTGATCATCACAATCTGCGGCCGGCTGGACTGACGATAAAATTGCCACCTGGTTGGACGCCAGACGAGAGCGTCTATGGAGTCCGCTTAGAAAATAAAATATTACCTATCGGCTGGTGACAAGTGCCTTAAGCAAAAATTATGGCTCGATACTGAAAGGATGGCGTAAACTCGGAATTTCCTCTTCCCCCCTCTAAGATTTTCTCTCAAAGAGTTGGATTTCCAGCCAAGGAAAATATTTCCATTGCGAACGTCAAAACATATTTACGTGAAAACCGGAAACTGGATTTCTGAAGCCGGATACATAAAACGTCGATTCGGCAGTAATTCAAAGGGTTGCAGTTCGTACTATGCACATAGAATAATAAAATCTCCGAGAAGTAAGTATCATCACCGATTACAAAAATATTAATTCTTCCACTGTAGATCAAGACGTATTCGTGTGAGTCGTGCCTCGTAATTCATGCACCCGGTTTCATATGGGGCTTTGTTAAACAGCAACGATTGAAAAGTACATTGCACACAGAAATCATCCTATAACGGGTTTAAGGCATTTCATAATTTATATCCCTAAAAGCTCTTTTCTATTATTAGTAAGTATTAATCTAAAATCAATTTTTTATTTATAACTAAGCGAACGTTTACCAAAATATTCGACCAAGCATTAATTTAAAAGATGCAATAACATTTTAATGCTTGCACGCGCTGCAATAGCATCAGCACCTGATTCATTAACGAAAAAGCCATAATTCACGAATCGCTCCGTACTGACTTAAGTCTTCATTTCAATCACACCCACTTCTAGAGAATTTATGATGCGTAATTACAGGTTGGGAGAATCCTGCGAAATTGCAATAATCCCCGCGACATTTTCAATCACGCCCAAGACAATTATCTACCACGAAAGAGAGAGACATTGAAAGAACCTCAAACACATCCGACTACACGATCGAAAATGAATTAAGAGATTGGAAATTTTCATACCAGCATTGCCCATCACGGAAAGATTGCATTTCTTAGATCAGTAAGTACTTGAGGTCCAGGTAATTGGTAGCGTTTAATTAAGAACGTAAAGATAAGCTCCATCTCTTGCGATAATTACATTGCATGGGTAAAATACAAAATGAATGACATTCCAACCAAACAGCATACCCTTAAGTTTCTAAGTCCATATTAAAAGAGTTTGTAACTTTCCACAGACTTTTGTGGCAGTCTTTTGATGTGCTGCGGAGGATAAAGGGGTGCTTGTAGAGAATTAATTTCATCATAACTTTTAACGGGATTTAAATTGAGCAGTCATTCGCCTGTCTTTAACAACAATATAATAGTGTTACGGCAAACCAGCCATCCATTCCTCTACCGAAACAGCTGACAAAATGTAAAGTATGTTCGTACCTAGAGAGGAAGTTAAGACTGAGCAAAGCGGTTTTGTTTATACTTTGTCGGAGGTCTCTTTATTTTGTGTGTGTGTGTGTACGTGTATGCCGTGGATCGGTGGAAATATCTTGCCATGAAAAGCCGTTACTTTTTAAAAATAAGGCTCCCATTCTCTGGTGTTTGAGGCTCATCTTGCATTTTTGAAACTTCGTTAAAGAGATAAGTAAACCTATTAGATGTAACAGCACATCACAGTATTTTTAATGCACTTCAAGACACCGCTAGGATGTGTGGCGAGAGGTGATTACTCACCAGACTACTCTTGATCCAAAAGACCTTTCCCTCCTAGCGCGGTCGGACAAAAGTTATTTTATTCTCATCCCTTATCGCTTGTGGGAAAAATGACATCTTAAATCTATCTGTTCTCTACTTGATCGCTCGAATTTTATTGGCATAATCTCTCCTACCGTAGTGCCATGGGGCTAATTACACATTCTCAACATCATTGCTAAAATTAAAAACATTAATGTGCTTCTTTTCAAACTATTTGAAACGTAACACACAGGATTCATCACACATGCATAAAAAATAATTTGTGATAAAATTTTACAGTGAGACCTTTCCTATTGTGAACTTGTCTTGTTAAGACAATTTAATGTCGTTGGGGCTTCCTTTGTTCGAAAAATCAAATATTTTATGAAAATATAGATAAATAAACTTGCTGCAATAAAGTTTAACTAGATAAAGTCCTCTGATAAAAGAGGTTTAGGAGGCTCCGATTTGAAATTTTTAGTTTAAGCGTAGGTACTAAGTCTTTGTGCACGAGAAACAAATTCATAATTTCAATAGTTTCTCATTCCACTTTCCTCAATTAGGTCGGTGCGAAATTGTCATAAAGTTTTTGATTTTTGTGGCTTCATATGGAAATATTACTATACATTTTAGTAAGTTAATTGCATACCCTAAAATAACAAAACAGTTTGCTCCTTCATATATTGTTTTCCACCAGAAAAATTATACGCGAGGAAATAGTCGAATAAATATTTTTTTATTTCCATCATAGTTTGATCAACTTTTCTGAAACTACAGCAACACTTCATTTTAGCCGCTTCTTTTTTTGTGGCGGCATACTCTTTTCAAATGTAATGCCTTAATTTTTCTGAGGCATATCATATTATTAACTTTCAGATAAAATTGAAAGAAAAAAGTCGCTCCTTCTTTTGGATATCGATGTTCTCTTAAATTAAATACTCAATTTATTTTGAAAATTTTGATAATTTCTTCTGATTATCCGCTACTCATAAGAATTGGAAAATAATTTATCAAAGCAAAAATATTACTTATTTCACCATTCAAAATCCATCTCACGACGGCTTTAATAAACATACATACTATTCTCAAACAGAATCAGCCAAGAATATAGCAACAGTAAACTTCTAGCTTTGCCTTTTGACAATGAACACACGACGAGGTACGAATGTTAACTATTTAGACAAAACCAGATCTAAAATTTGTTTGGAAGACCGTTCTATGGTTTAAACATCAACTTTGAAAATTGCATGCTATAAAATAATTTGTTTGGTTGCCTGTCACGAAATAATTTAGAAAACTGGACAGTATTTCGACGGACCTTTTTTTCTGCTAGATGGCAATTCAATCAAAGAAGAAATATTTGATCAGTTCAGATCACATTCAGTGAGCCACTTAATGGCGTTGAAACACGGTAAAGAATCTAACCCGATGGGATCTAAGAATCTAAATTATTTTAGCGTCGATATTCCTTATTTTGAATGAATTGGTATGCAGGAGAAACGGTTTAACTCTTCTACCACAGCTTAAGAAAAGCTATCCAGATACATGAAAAAATAATTTACAGGTTTTACATTTAAATTGATTTAATATCATATGGCGCTTTTACGCTTCGGATCCGAGAGTAAAGAAATGTGGACAAGAAGTAAATTATGTAAAGCCTGCTTCATTGCCATATTTCACAACATTATTTGGATTCTATCCCAAGCATGCGCATGCTCAATCAAATAAACCTGATTTTCATTCATTGTAGCCCTTTAGAGAGTCCATGAATGCAATTCGATTGTGAAATGGAAGTTTTAATCCACACGAGATGCTGCTCCTGTAAGGAATTGAAACGAAAGATATAAAGCCTCGTGTCTTGAATACCACCGAGATGAAACTATCTGAATTCATACAAGTGATTATTTTATCTAGAATGATAGCTGCCGCAAACCAACCAGTTATATGATCATGCGACACCTGCAAAAGCAGCTATCGCTCTGATTGAGAATACTGCTCTCAATTCATTCAAGCCAATCAGATATCATGAAATGTTGTTCATATGCTTATTGCCTCTATCTTCGAATTTATGATTCATTTCTGAATGTGCAGAAACATGCACTATGCCTATAAATCGCATTATTAAAAATTTAAATAAGGGTATTTATTTCCCTACATATCTTTGAATGGAGTTTCCCAAGCGAACGAATATTATGGATCTAAATTCATATTTCCATAAATACTCCAGCAAAATACGTGTCCGGTGATATCGATGCAGTTAAATTATATAGAAAGTGAACGCCACGCTGCGCTAAGTGAACGAATGAATTGCAAACCCATTTCCAGTCCGTTCTTAGAGCAAATACCGCTTCACAAACATGTGCATTTCAGAGGTTGGAATGCCATAAACATAATAAGGTCATGTTGGGTTTCTTTCCTGAAGCCATAGAAGGTGCATTATATGCCGCCAAACAAAATCTATTCGAAGCTTCATTTTTCCGAGAAAGAGAAATGAACGATTTCCCTTCCACAAACTTAAAAATTCTTATCATGCAGTAGGCAGGTGGACTGTAAATCTCGGAGGACCAGCAAGAAGTTCCGTATATTTACTGATAGGACTTCGTATTCTAGAGATGTTCGCTCAGCAGGAGTCCATTAGTGAAGACGGTCATGGTAAAATATGACTCTTTTAAATCCATATGACCTTAATTCAAAATATTTAACTCTACATCACAGGAACACTCTGAGTGGCATATTTTATTTTAGGTTAAAATAAGGATGGACGCAGCTCCATAGTGAAGTCAGGCGGTTTAAATAGTAATGCTGGAGTTGGGCACCAAAAAGTCGAAATGAAAACTGCTCGTGATGCTCTTACAACTGCCCGGAGGTTGATGAAAATTTGAAAATATAAAATTTTACTTTGCATGATGCCATATTACCTTTATATTTATCCAAGCAGGGTCTAATTATTATCCATCGAGAATTCCCATTTAAGATCATGCGATATTACTTGACTTCAACATATTTTCAATATTCATAGATTGCACGACACTAATGCATATAATAGCGTAGCGGTAGAAAATAATAGTTCATATTCTTTGCTTTAGCGTAAAAGAGGAATACATGACATTTCAGGCTTAAAAAATATGAAAAAATACACATTTTTTCACCACATAGCAGCAAGAAAGTTTAAATTTTAATAACCTTGGGTATATATATATATATCAATCCAGCTGAAGCGTTTTATCGGAAGCCCCTAAAACGAGACCCTAATAATTGATGAGAATTCGTTGTTATAAAGATTATATTACTATTCCCTAACTATTATTTCCTAAACGATGTAGTGTTTTTAATTGGGTTCAATGATAAAGCTGACATTAACGTTTAAACTTAATGTTATTATTTACAAAAATATTAAAAATAAAACGTAGGAAATAAATTTTAGATAATTTAAACTCATTGAATTCAGAGGTGGCGCCGCTTCCCATCGCCTGGGTCCTCCTCTCAGGAAACAAGGGAGACAGTTTCAATGAATGTTCCTCTTTGGATGAATTGGATTAATTTTTGCCTCCAATATAAATGCAGCCTTACGATAGAGTAATAGCAGTTTGCTAAAGAACCACCTTGGCCAAGAATATACTATACTTCCCAGCCCATGTCGTAACTGTGGTGTCAAATTCATTACATTTTTAGTGAAGAAGTTTTTCGCTTGAGTAAATGGGAATGGCACTTTAAAGAGGTTATGAGTGATATGGAGTATTTTTAGCATCAAACCTTATTCAGTTCATACAAAAGGAGTGATTGATGGCGAAATTAACGTTCCGACATTTTCCCATTCTTCCACATTCGATCTCGCATATACCTCTCGCTCAAGAGAAGACCGGTGGCTGCCAAAGCAATCCATCAAAGCAGGTAGAATATCTGGATTCAAAAGCAAGAAGCCTAATGCGAAAATGCGATCGGTCTTCATCTCGTGAGATTTCGGGAACACCAAAGACCGCATAATACCGCGTGTTTGCAGACCTGGGAGGAAAATGAACGCGCTTGAAAGATCACATCTGGAAAAGTAAATTATCGGGAGCAACCAAAAAAATACGAATGACTCCCTCCACTTCTAAATATGGATGATTCACCATAACATCATTCCTATCCAGGCGCTTTCGGAGATAAGTTGAACGCACTACATTGATCAGGAAATATTAATGTTACACTTAGAAACTCAGAAAAAAATGATTAATCTATTATTAAGGCAATTTTCAATTCTAACAGGTTTTTATCTAGCTCGCGTGGTAGCAAATCATTCTACATTTTTCAAGAATGCAGTATTATCAACATAGCAAACATTTGCATTAGATTTAACCGCAATGATTTTATATATTTTCTTTAAATTATCCAGTCTTCTTAAGCCTGCACTTAAATCCCCCGATATTAAGGATAATTAGCCTTACAGTTCTAAAAATGTAATTTGTAACTTTCACACCCCGTTTCCTCGACGAAAGCGACCAATCTCATTGAGAAAGCAAAGGTTAACGTTTATTCTTATATTTCCATTTGTAGCAGGAGTAATACTCGTACGTATAATTACATCAAATGAAGCTCTTGTATCGCGACACTGAGCAGTCTTAACCCCTCAACAAAAAGTTTGCCTTTCAAATATGAACGATAAATTTCCAAGAGAGAATAACATTCAATACAATCAGCCTGAAAATGATTACATTCAGTAAAACTCCAATGTGAGGATTTTGGCCATTTTTATCAAGGATTTACGACAACGAAGCAACCATTTAGTTATAATTCTTAAGTAAATAAACGACCTTTGGATAAGTTTCAAGAAATTAATTACTTTCTCACGTTTCCTTGGCCCAAAGCCATTCTCAAAGGGTGGTTCTGCGCACGGCAGTTTCGTCCTTCAGACTAATTGTTTCCTGGTCGTAGCGTCGGTATTGTTTATAACTCTACTTCAGGGCAACAGAGTGTTGTCTGTTTGAAACACAAAGCCCGCAAGAGAATAGTAACTTGTCTGGAGGAGTGCATCTTTAAAAATACTGGCTCAGCGGTTTTCCAGCTTTATTCAGGTTTGTCGACCTCGACTCCCGAGGAGATCAAGAATAGATTGCGCCCGATTGTTTGGACGCACGCATTGAGAGAGAGGAGGGAGAGACTGTCAAAGAGAGGTGTGCTGGCCGCTCGGAAGTCAAACACTTAAATAGGTGAGCATGTAAACATTCGGGGTGAAGAAGGTTCGGGAAGTAGTGAAAGCGCGTTCGAGCGGTGATGAGCACAGCCAGCAGAGGGCTATCCTCCGGAGCGAAAGGAGTGAGAGGAATTGAGCGAACGTGGCGTGAAAAGAAATTTTAAACAATCACCCGACGACAAACGCTGAGACAGGTTACACAACAAAGCAAGTCCCCTGAAAGAGGAAAGACTCTTTTTTATATCGAACACTTTCGAAAATAAGTTTGTTTTATGCACTAAAAACGCCAATTTCCAAGTCTTACTCAAACGCCGACCATTGAGCATTAACAGGAAAAACAGCTCTGTATGTCTCAGTAGTATTTTGTCATGGCTTGGTACCCTCTTTTCTCCGTTTACGAAATCAAACAAATATGATTAGAGCATTGTCACAGCCATAAAGAAACGAGAATTTAAACCCAGCCTTTCTCGTTGGGTTCAAAGAGGACACCTCTAGTAATCTAAATTTAACAATTCCGTTGTGATTTTAATTAATTCATTTCATTGAAATAACGCCATTTTTCTTTAGCTGGGTATATTCAGTGTATTTAAAGTTTTACACTGATCGTTAAAAATAAAAGATGCAAAATTAAAAATCATGTGCTATTATTATACAATGTCAGATGATTTTTTAGAAATGTATAATTGCAGCCATTTGCTATGATAATTTCATCACCTAGCATTCCAGCATTTCAAAATTTCAGTGTATTTCATTAGTCAACTTTGTATTCGCACCTCAGCATTGATTATGCATAGTACGCTCAATGCAGTGAACTAGCGTAGGCAGGATAAAAATTCAATTAGAGTAAGAAAAAACCTAGATTAATCTCGGGCGTTATTTGAAACAGCGAACAATCCCTGTGAGAATTTTTCGTTTGGCTCCAATGCTAATACTCGGTGCGTAACATACATTTCTTACTATTTTAACAAATTACAACCTAATTTTCTATGCTTATTTATTGATTCGAATCCGATTAAAAAAACTGAAACCAAACACTATATTTATTGATAGACAAAGTTGGAATATGCTTATAAATTTACTATCTTCATTATATTTCAAATTTATATAATATCTATGACTTTTAGCACCTAACCAATCCAGCATCTGTTAAACTACCATTTATAGCACAAGGTGAGGATTCTCATGCGTTTTTAGACGGGGTGGACCTTTACAACCGCACCTCTCAAAGCTACACGTACATGTACTTACACTATAAAATGACATTGCTCTTCGGGTTCATATCAAGTGCACATACACGTACCTACGTATATATCCTAATATCAAACACTCAAATTTCAGTTTACCAACAGTTCTCGGTACCTAGTCAATGGAAACAAGTTTATTGGAGGGAGTTGTCTCTGGGTACATCACTGTAGAGATGAGTAAGATATTATACATGCGTATAATGCCTGCGATGGGCGTAAAACCCTTGTGTAGGGTGTGTTAGCACCTTCGTGGTGGAGGACAAGGGGATGAAGAGGGTGTGGCGGGCAGGTTGGGGTGAGGTTAAGCCGTAGACTCGCGGTTTGAGCGCCTTAGGCCGCCCATGTCTCTACGACAGACCCCGATGCTGTCGGCCGCTACCCGCGCTCCACCCTCCCTCCACCCCCGCAAGGTATTTCCAAGGCGTGGTCTTAATTAAACAGATGCTCGACTTTAGTGATGCCCTTAAGTCTCAGGCCACGCACATTTTACGATTCATGTTCCCGCCGAGAATTGCAATGTTAAAAGAAAAACCTGACGATCCCAGCACATCATTGTTATAAAAATTTTAGTATCTCTATATTAAAAACTGTCAAATAATTACTGCAATTATCGATAATCTATCAATCAATACTTACCACTAAAAATGCAAGATTTCTTAAACGTTAGTGTTGCTTCCCAAATACCCCACTGTGAATCAATTCATGGAGAGTGATCTCTAATTCAATAATACTATATCATCGTTTTCCGTCACTAAACTTCAATTACGATTCACAAAATAGCTCTCAACAATAATCCTATTTTCATAATGGTTTCGTAGAAAATAAAGGAATATTAATGCATATATTTCCTCTAATTATTAAAAACTATATGATTACCTTCATTTTTATCGCTGGACGAACTCCATCTACAGATCATTTTGAATTCCCTGAATAAACTGCATTTTTTTATGTTTTCAATGAAAAAATAAGGTAAGGTTTCATTTAAAAATAATTTAGCATAGTTTCACACTGTCAAAAATCTTTTGCCGTACAGAGGTGAAAATTTTTTTTGATCATCACTTCTAACACACTTGGACTTATAATTTCCCACCAGGCGCCTATCTAATGTCTAATGAGTGCCAGGGTCACCAGCATATATATGATGACGACGGCCATTACATTAACCTACTCTTAATGAAAGGCGCCAAGGGGTCCATAGTTTAACGTCCAATCCGACGGACTTCGTACTAACTCAAAGTGCTCTCGACAAAGCACCTCAAGTAGGGATCGTAATGCCACTGACAAAAATCTGTCGCCTCCATGGCGTATCTAAACTATTAGACGAGAAAGGCTGGGAATCACTCAAGGAGCGTAGGTTAAATAACAGATTAAATCACTTTCATAAATTTAAAGTCTCTTTAGCAAAAATACTACAATATTTTATTAGCCCCATCGTATTATGGTAGGAGTGTTCTTTTCAGTAAAATTAGAGAGATTAAGTGTAGAGCAGATAGATTTAAGATGCCATTTTTTCCACCAACGGTAAGGGATCAGAATGAAATAATGTCTCACCGACCGCGCTAGGAGAGAAAGGTGTTTTGGGTCAAGGGTAGTCTGGTGTGTGATCACCACCACACACCCTGGTGGCAGCTTGCAGGGTACAAAATAAAATAAAAATGTATGACCCAATTTTTACTCTAAGCAGAGAAGCAATTTGAGATGTGACCTCACAGGCATTTACAGAATGATAACATAAGATCAGCTCAAAACCCATTGAAAGAAATGCTGAGCACTTTTACTGTACCCAGAATCTTAAAACATCATTATATCCTTTTAATATTTCAAATATATCCATCTTTTGCTCTTCTGTGACCCCATTCAAAACATTTTTATAGTGCTTCATTCCCATTTCCAAACAAGAAGTCTTATTTGGCTAACACCTTCAAGAATCTACGTTGATAAACGATTCTTCAGAACACTAAACTAAGTCATTACTGGTTGCACTTCACTCAGTATTTCAGAGCATTTGTTTACAAGATCTCAAAGGTGCAGTTACCCCAGGTCCCTTGAGGATTAAATCTTCATTACTTAAATGTGAATAATTAACAAACATGTGATATTTTCATGCCCAAGCACCCACTTAACTGATAATTAGCGGAGTGACATACCAGTGAGCCGTTCATATTAGGCCGAATCCATTACTCTCATCTACAGAACACATTTTCACATAATTGATGGTGCTTTTTATATTTTCCAGCTGTAACGGTCACTTGGTTGCATGGTTCATGTATATAAAATTCGGGAAATAGATTTCCGAAATAGCAGAATCAAGGACTCCATTCCACGGACAATATAGGATAGCAACTGTAAGATTATAAATAGCAAACATTCCACTTGCCACCCTCAGCATCTAGGGAATAATTAGTTCTACTCAATTGCATGCACTTCCATTATTAACTTC
The DNA here is from genome assembly GCA_037158775.1 of Hetaerina titia. Classification (NCBI taxonomy): domain Eukaryota; kingdom Metazoa; phylum Arthropoda; class Insecta; order Odonata; family Calopterygidae; genus Hetaerina; species Hetaerina titia. The sequence continues at coordinate 87,924,452 of CM073777.1, forward strand.
ACGTGTTTTGTTGTCAAAATCCTTCCTTCCGCATGACCTCAGTAGAATGGCTTAAAATCATGTAGTGCTCCTTACAGTGTTGCTTGCTCTGTCTTTTCTGTTTTTAAGTTTCCCTTTCCATCCCTCGTTTCACTCCATGGGGGACCCTCCCGCTACCCTCAGCGTTGGGTCAAATTCCCTACCTGTGCCCTTGGAGGAGGAGACCGTTGTAAGTTGTATGTCCATATGGCAATGGAATTTCGCCTTCTTACTTTCCAATTCTAGCTTGCATGTTATTGGATAAATTTTTAACTGCATCCTACATCTGCGCAATACCATGCAAGCCGCCTCAAAGTGTTTGTGGCGGAGGTGCATCGTAAGGTGCAATTATTTGTAAGATGATAGTATATGTATTTACATGCTTGTAGAATAAAAGGATTTTTGCATAAATGTATACGCCACTGTGGGTATAGTTTTGCATGCATGTGTTGAGGTTGCATGTGTTTTTTTTCCCTTTTACGGGTGGTGACCTAACACCCCCCGCCACACGCCCTTTCGGCGGCTTGCGGGGAATTATGTAGATGAACTTTAATTATCGCATCTTAAGGTACTAATTATTAGTCATTCATGAAACAAAATAATCTAAGGGCTAAATCTAATGAGAGTAAAATCATACAAATGATTTGCAAGTAACCGCACTAGGCAGAGCAGGATAATGTGGAATATTTATTGGGAACACCGGGGCAATGCCTTTATGTCCTATAAATGTAGAATTGAAGGAAAATCAAAACCAAGAGCATGAAATACATTTTTAAAAACGCGATGAAATCACGTCAATTAATGTTAATATTAGAGCCTCTACATTGAACTTCACGGAATGAAACCAGAAACCTTGACAGAACTCTAGAAAAATTAAACATGAAGTATGAAAGCAGCAACAAGTATTCGAGAATCTGAATTCATTTTAACTATTTCAAATTTGTCATACATTAATTTTACTAATTGTCATTATCAATGTCCTGCTGATGCTCTTCAACACTGATGCTCTTCGAAGATACACGCAAGTAGCCAAACCGCATTTATTAAATGTTTGAAAAAAGTGAAGGAATAATATTCTTCCAAAACAGGCGGGCGGTAGTATACGATTATTAGATGGAGGGTTGGGCAAAATACCGGAGGACCCAGGGACAATTCCGGGTGGCACCTCTGGGCCACCACAGCTTCAGCAAACCTATGTAATTGTTTGGTACCAGATCTTCCTGGGTTGACAGGCGGAACGGGGAAAGGGATTACCCCTGCCACTACCCAGATATATATGAATTTAACATTTCGTTCGGGCGTATATGTGTTTTCGGGAGATGTGAGCTCTACCCTCACCTATTATACCAACTTTCTGGTTACTGTCGTGGTGGTTCGAAAGTACGTATTATGATTCCCTTATGCCATTTCAAATACATTTGTGGAGGAACCAGCAGTTCAAAAGAGCATTACACCAAATGCTTTTTCCTTCAGTCATTGATTTTTCATCACAAGAATGCCTATTGATTTTCTCCAGTCACGTACAAATATTTCTTTCGTTTTTTGCTTTCCACTTTTCTCAGCCTTGCCATCATATGTTTTCCTTTCATTCAATATGACACACCCATTACTCATAGCTTAAAATAATGTACACGATGCTAATTTGTAAAAATTGAAGAAAAAACACTGTCATTTGGCACCCATGCTCTATACTTCCAACTATCGAAAAGTAATAATGACCACGGGGATTACTTATACCCTTATGAATACATATAATAGTCACAAAATGCTCAACACTCCGGAAGAATGGAACTTACTTTTAAATCTGTAATCCGCTTTTCTGGATAAATAACGGTAAAATAACCCCTGGCAGCAGGAAAAAGACGGAATTTAAAAGCATCCTCCTCACATTCCTCCCCATCCAGGCGTAGCTAAGGACCCATCCTCTCGCATCGTCAAGAAGGTACATAAGCGTGCAGCATGCTACTCACAGAGAATCCTGCCCATATTTATCCAACCTTCCTAGGTTCCGCTCTGAGGCGAAGATTGATGCCCGTAAGGCAGGAAAGCAGAGTGGCGGTGAGTTAGTAAGTTCGCCAGAGAAGGGAAAGAGTTGACATTGAAAAAAACGAATGAAGTGATAAAAGAAACTAGCATTTTTGAGGAATGTTCGATTAAACTCATAAAAAACGTAAGAAAATATTACTATTAATATGTAGAGTAAGATTTATTGAACCATCTGAAAATCACCAATTCGGAAGAACAAATTGGCAAAGGATAGAAACCTCGACCTCTCGCAATATCTGTCGGTTGAATTCCTTAACTGCCTTTAAATCCACATCAATATTATTTTAAATTATTATTAGAAATAATGGTTTCGTCTGTGAATTGTTACAACTAAACCAGAGTTTTAGCACAGTTGAAAGACTTCTCTGAAAAATGTATTGCATGCTTGTCACCCTACCGACCTCCATCAATAATAAATGAAGCCACCAATATTTAAGTGCTCTGCCTCTCTATGCCATGCCACTTATTTTCAATTTCAAGTTTTTCTTCGAATTTCCGTTAGTGAAAAAGATGTGCCCTTACTTCAATTCAATGCTCATTATTAGTTTCCCTAGAATCTTATAAATGTCTCATAATGCAATCATTAAAATGTAGGGACCAGTGGTTAGCGAAGAATGGAGGCTGAAGGGAAAAAAATGTGGTAAAATTAAGTTGGCGTTATAAGTACAAGGAAGACGACGAAGCGACAGTTTCAAGAAAGACGGCCAGACGGTTCGATGCGGGTGAGGGAATGAAACAGTTCGGGGAGACGCCTGAGGGAGGCGGCAAGAGAGAGTAGAATGGAAAATATATGGTGCATCACTAGGCGGGAATGGGATCAGCCTGAATATAAACGTTCGTGCTAAGACTAGCGAGCTGGGCGTGCTAAGAAAGTAGCTAGGGAGAGTCAGGAAGGGAACATATTGGATTAGTAATCACCGACCAAATGAATGAATGAATGAATAATCCAGGGATATGATGAAGGAAGAATCTGAAAATAATTCTATTATTGTCGGTGAAATCGATTCTAAGTGAACGTCGAATTGAATCACTCTTTAATTCGCCTTATTGGCTCTAATTGTTCGTCAATGATATGAGCTAATGTAAAGAGTAACATGAGAATTAATATAGCATTATTACTGACACGTTTACAAAATGCATGTTTTATTGCCCTTTTATACACTGGGTCCGCCGAGTAAATGGTTGTTTTCCAAATAAAACGTTTCCTTGTGAAGTTAAAAACTCTCATGATTGTAGTGTGTCTAATAATTCCACGAATCAACAGCCTTTGTGTGAGAGGATCTTTATGCATTGGATGCTGGGGACCATACATCTAATTAGAAGTACTTAAGGGTTACTTTCACAATCGTACTTTGATAAAAAACGAATATGAAAATCAAAGATTTATGAAAATATATAAGTATTTTAATCGATTCTAACCCTTGTGGCATAATTAAACAGTAATTACAGTTAGATAAATAAATAAAGGTTAATGCTATTCAAGTATCAATGAAATGGATTGAGTGTAACTAAAATTTTATGAATGGCAAAGTACTCTAAGATGAAGCACTTTTTCATGCAGTCCATGTTTTACTAATTTTTCGGTGTAGTGAATATATGGGTGTAGAGATAAATTCTCGAAGACCCATTCTCTCTATTATCTCAAATGGATTTAAATTTGCCGATTGATAATTTTCGTTAACTTAATCCCAAAGTCGAAACGTGATTGCCTCATTCAAATAAAATTAACAAAATTATTTAATGATTTATGCATAGGTTCTTTAAAAAACCTCTTTAAATAATTTAATTCCTATTTATGGAGAGAATTTGTCACCGGAAAATGTGAAATTTGGTAGAAAGATGTCCTTCGATTACAAGAAAGAACAAACCTTTCAATTTTCCTCGATACAACTGAGGACGTGGAGCTGGGAAGGTTTCCTTTGAGAAGAGAGGCACCATTATTTCCCGTCCGAACGTGCAACGATAACATATACGTTAGTGCATGGAGTGCGTGGCCAAGCGAACGAAAGAAAAAGAGACTGGAGAAAGATACAGAGGAGGAGACGGCAGTGGTAATGGTTGTATTGACGTCAAGAACGGCGCCCGAAGAGAAGAAGAAAAAGGCAAAAATATGTAGATATGGCGAATAAAACAAGCGAGAGTGAGGCAGCGCAAAAAGGCTAGTGGGTTATCGAATTAGAGAGAGAGACGTTTTAACATGAGACCCAAAACGAGTACAAAAACAATAAGTCAGCGGCTGCAAATATGTGTAACTATTTGTCATACATCTCAATGTTTTAGTATTTCACAATAACTTACCTTCAGACCGATAATTTGACCAACACGATATAAAATAGGATGTATCGACAACGAATTTTATATTTATCTTTATTACAATAACATTTTAAAATATGAAATCTGCAAATTTTTTATAACTTCGACTGCTCATCAGCAAATCTGAAAATGCATTTTTCTAAATCCCGGCAAGCTTTACCCAAATATATTTGATTTTGACTTTTTCAAAAACAACCGTATCGGACGAACGAGGATGGTAACGCTAAAATAATAGAGAATATACGAGAATCTCCGGGTCTTTCTTGACGAGACACTAAAGAGCATCGTGAGAAACTGAAAGGAACACATCGTAACAATAAATAGGCATATAAAGAGGAGTCTAAATATTTTAAAATTTCTAGGAAGTGAGGAAAATAAGTTCGCAGCGTCTTCTAGTCATTTGGCGTAAGGAGTGTTAATTGAAAAAAGACGGCGACAGAAAACAAAACGCCCTTTGAGGAAACGAGGATGGAGAGCGGGAACCGCGTGAATTATTGCCTTCGTAGAAAATGACATTAAATGTGAGACGCAAAAAAAAGTAAGGGGACGAGGAAAAGGAGGCAATAAAAGTCAAATGATGGACTGGTAAAGTGTGTTGTAGCAAAGCGTTGGCGATTAAGAGAGGACCCTCCTCTTGCTCTGGAAGCATGGAGGGACGATGACAACGGGGACAAAAAAATCGACTCGGAGACGTGGAAAGCTAGAAGTAAAGGAGGGAGAGGGGCGCAGCATCTCGTGGATGGACCCGGATGGGATTTGAAGTTTGGCGCAGGGGGAGGAGGGCGAAGAAAAAGGGGGACAATGGAATAATGAGAATCCCCTCACGTCTTCATTTCGGAGAGATGGGTGGGGATGGGCGAGGAGAAGGGGACCAGTCGGATTGGAGGGAGTTAAACAAAAAATAAAGCCCTTACGAAGGGCGAGATTCGGCTGCTCAGAGGGGAGGAGAGATTTTGGTCCTTGGCCAAGAGCCTGCAGAGGGGTTGAGAGTGCGGGGACGTGCTGTGAAACAGACGAGGGGAAGGAGAATTTGTGCCCTTAATGACAATTAGCATGCCGCATGTTACGTCAAACGTACGATCTTCCGCTAAACTGTGATTTTTGTTTCCTTTATATGATTTTAATGGATTTGGAATGTGAAAATTTATCTTGAGTAACAGGGGTTAATAATTTTCACATTTGATGGTAGGAAAATGTTGCAGCGTCAGGATAGATTGCGGTGAAATATTTTGTGTTGCATAATTTTGCCCAGAGCTAAATATATTATTTGCATAATTTTCAGCATTAAAAAATTAATACAACAACACTATTGAGCTAAGTACTGTTCAAAATCGGTCCGCGCTCTCTTTGAGATACTATCCTGCAAACTCTCAAAAGGTTTCTTCCATTCAATATCTATAAAACGCAACCAATTTATTGCCGATATTCATTTAAAAAGAACACCTTATCAATGACAAATTAAACTTGGGTATGAAATAATCTTGTGATCCAATGTAATTCATGTTTATAAATTTTAAAATAAGCACAACCCCAATCGCCTAAGCGCTTAAATATATATTTTACTAAGAGATTTTCATTCTCGCTGATAACAAAAGAAAATTGTACGAAAGACGACACAAATATGTTGTTTTACTTAGACTGAACTTTTGACGTATTAAGACTCCCATCTGGATAATAAACTTTTAACATGTGCTACGGAATTTGACAGTATCAATCTTTTAAGGAAAGAGTAGATAGGAGTTTATCATAATGTACTCATGAAGTTCTTTGTATTAACTTTTGTAAAGTTTTGTGGTATCAGCATTTTGTTTTTCTGAGATTGACGAAAGCGCAGCCATGGAACGGCAGCACGCAACTAATGTGTGATCAAGATAAAAGACACATGATACAAATGCACCAAAGCAACACCATAGGTACATAAATAGCATCGCCATTCCTTGGGATAATAACTCTTAACAGATAGAAAAGAGTATATAGAATCATTAAGGAGAATGGTCGTATTTAAATTCAATATTTTATACCACTACATGGTAAAAGTAATATATTCTCATTTAAGATTTCATGCATTAAATGACCAATGTGTGTTGTTAAAATTCTCAAAAGGTGTCAAGTTCCATGACAATATTGTAATTACATCAAGTCATGAGAGCAGAAAGTATTTTTATGACAATCAGTTCGAGCAGTGTTAATAATGCGCAATGAAACGAATGGTTACTGTGCAGGGAAATAATTTCTAGTGCTATAATTTAACATCAATCCGGAGAACGTGAATTTGCAATTATTATTTGCCTATAATTTTTAAGAAGTTATAATTGGTTTCATTTTGATTAATTTGGTCCATGTATCACCACAGATAAATAATCCTTTTAGACCTACAAAATTCTTCTTTGAATGATAAATTGACACCCATAATAAGGGAAAGCTGGGAAAATTATCATCCTCGTATACAAAAATCTGCGATTATTTTACTGGATATATAATACTGCTCCATACTGTTTTCTGAGAAAGCAACAAATGGTAATGCGCCGTCACAGGAAGTTGCTTTGTAATTTATTGGAAATTATATCACGATCGAAAGCCCTAGCACAAATTCGCCATGAAAACCACTCTCTGTTATTTTTCAGATAAGAACTAGCAGCTTTACATAAAAAAAATTGTCATTTTTTTAGTATTTGAGAAACGAACATATTTCTCTTTCTAGTTTAATTCCAGTTAACTCCATTTAGAATTTTCCGGGTAACTATGATTTAAATAGATGAAAAGAAATGCATAACAAATCCACGAATGAAATAATAACCAAAGAGTCTGTAAGTCTCCTAGCATGGATATTTGCCATGCAATTTTATGGCCCAAACCGAGTTCAGTCGATAAATAGTCGTATTTAGTGTGGACACTCTGAAGTCCTCCCTACCGCCTTGACATAAAGTATCGGTGCCGTCTCAAAAACATTCTTTTTAGCATTTCAACATTTTTTGCATTCTTTCATCCATTTTTCTTATTTTTGTCGCTTTCTAAATATGAAACACAATAATAAACCAGCATATGTTCGAAAATAATTCATAAACAACATGGAGGGAAACTAATTTTTTTATGTTCCGCTTTCCCACACGAATATCACAAAGGTAATTAGTAAAGAGAAAACTACCGAAAGTAAATCCTAAAAATAACCTCGACATTGAAATAAAACTGGATAAAAGAAAAATTTCAATTTCAAATAGTGATATGAAAATGAAATTTAACACTTCAAAGGCACACAAAGGAAGAAAACTCATTTAGGTGACCCCGATTTTAAAATTAATGCAATAAAACTCAAAAAGGGATGGAATATTAATGGTTTTAAATTAAAAGACGCTGTCGTGCCCATGAGAATGTAAACAAAAGTGAAAAATGCGAATAACTGCACAAACATACAATTATAAATGTTGATACTTGTACTGTTTTCATAAATCACCTGAGATGATTTGGGCCACATTTTAAAATTTACCGTTTTAGAATTCTTTGGCGCCGATTTTGTGTCTATCAATAGGATACATCTCATACATAAAAAACTCAAATACTATAGCAAAAAAACTTTAAAATACTTCTTATTTAATATAATTTGTCAGGTGACTATATTATTTCTTCCTTTTAAAACGAATTTGAATATTGAATCAATCCATCCAATTTCCTTGCGCTAATATTTTATTCCAGCTGTGGAAATAAAGAGAGACTTTGCAGAAACGAGGTATAGGAGAAACCTTTTCATTAAGACGAGAAAGTGGACCACCCATAACGATAACCGACGTCTTTCTCTCAAATAAAAACATAACGCGGATTCGCGGTAAGGGAATTTTTCAAAATAGAGAGAGGGTTCCAGAATTTGTGGGGCCAACGTCGCTGAAGAGGTGCCAAATTGGATGGTGAAAGAAATAAAGACTACGGCAGACTCTTCTTGACGTTTCCAGGATACGACTGTTGGGAGAGTCAAAATACGTGTCTCGTGCCGACCCAACAGCTGTGCGCGAACTGCTGCTAAGTAGCCGCGGAGCCTGTGCCACAATTTTTAAGCAAATGAGCGCGCATAAAGAGATCACAAGCATGAAAAATTTCCCATGGGGTAATACGCATGGTGTTGGTAATTTTAGTCAAGTGAAAAATCATTACATCTTCCTAACTGAGAATTATTTCTTTTCCAGCATGGGTTACGAATTGGTGGTGTTCCTTTAAACCGATGAGACACATTCGTTTAATCACGAAATTTCATGACCGAAAATTAGAATCGCAGATTTAAGAGGACATCATTCATTGCCTACAACCGTGCGATTTACCATAATGTATAGTGAGAATGTTTACGCGTTCTGTTAGAATGCACCCCTAGGGATTCTTCGTGCCCTTATTTTATATTCAAGTGCATATTAGCAAACGGTATAATATTTTAGAGACACGTGACAAGGATCATCAGTATTTTGCAATGACAGGTTTGACGATTGGCTATCGCATAAATCTAAAATCCTGGATTTTTTATAAAACTAAAAACTTCGAAAGTTTTATCTTAAGTGCCTATTTCTCGCCATATTTCTTCCACTCATGCTTTCACAATTTGATGGTGATTGATTCCATTTTCTATTTAGCTATTAATTACAAACTTACACAAAACTACAGAAGAGTATGACTACTACACAAGACTACTATAAAAGAAATAACCTAATGTTTTAATTTTTCCTTTTGTATTCAGCCTTTTTTTAAATTTTTAACCTTCATATTTAGGTTTAGAGAAGAGAGGATAAAAAGACTTTCTATCAAAACTAATGGACGTTCATATTTAAAACTTTCAACTCATTGCACACCATCTTGAACCAACACCTCAGCTAGTGTCAACGAATAACTATTGAGAAATTATCCCCGACATCAAGGACTTGCCTACCATTCAACAGGCAATTTATTCAGACGCACCGATTATATATCACAGACTTAATCACAAGATGCCATTTAGTATGAAGCGTAGCTCTATCTAATCCATTCATATAGTTGCAATATAGCTGATTGCAATATTAAGAAACTTGCGCTCGACTGGTTTCCTTTACCATATAAATTTTTATTTGCTACCGTTTACCTCTATTTATAACACTTACGGAAACTATCTAATCTCTAAAAGGAAATCATTAATCGAAATAAAAAATGTAAATATATATTGTATTAAGTAGCATACGTAGTGGTAGCAATCTATGAATCCACGCCTTGAAAATTCACAGCCAAGAGTTCTACAGGAGACTTCCAGGCTATGTTTATTTCATTTTTTTAGCTTCAGGCTTCTGAGTCTCTATTCGGGGATCTTGGTTTCACGGAGGAAGAAAGATTGTGATGGAGATACAGAAACCACCCAGATGGCGCGCTGAGCCCTTCAAACATAAAGCCCCCGCGGCTTGGAATGGGAAGCACAGTGGATCCTATTCGAGGGAGAGAAAAAGTGGAACCCATCGGTGAAACGGTGTGGGACTAAGAGTGTGCATGTAAAGCTATTTAAATTTCACGCCCGGAACGCCTGGGCAAGTGTTCATTATTTTTGGAACTTACACGGTCGAGCTATATTACCACACATGAAGAATCATTGAGGCTCATTTTTTTCCTCGGATAACAAGAAAATAAAGAGTGTAATCGTGAAAACTCAGGGTAGCAAGGCGACCGTAAGATATTTGCGACGGACTCGCCCGCACTTAGGGATAGTAGAGACCACAGCATTCACAAACGCCGTTACTTTTATAGCCTGGCCTCAAGGGTCTTCATAAACTAGCTGCAAAGACAACGACAACAGTTTCAAAGCCGCCGGTCGCACCCTTTCGTCAAGAGCAGACACCCTGCTTTCCTTCCCCCACATTTATTTTACTTCTTTCCCTTGCTTTCTTCTTGTCATGCACCCAGGAACGAAATGTTTACTGAGAAGTTCCTAACATAGATCAGAGTGATGTCTTTGATTTTATTTTAATGAGTATGTAGGACTGAACAGGTAAAATATTTCTCTCTGAATATTTCACATATTTCAATATACATAAACAAATAATATCGATATAAAGTCCAATAAAACAAATGGCTATAGAATTATGAGCAATAAATTATTTATTCCCCAATATATTTCCCAATGGTAAAACGAGGTCCCATTCAGTTGTTTTCGTACTTGTCTTGCTAAAAATGTTGCGAGAAAGTTCTTATGAATAAATAAACGCGATTGGCGACCTAGCACTTCATACAGCGAATGGAGCACAGTACAATCATTTCGCAAGCATTGAAAAAAGTTTTAGCAATAGAAAGACATTTTTGTTGACGCAATTTATTAGATATTTTAAATAAATAAGTGAAATATCTAAGTCTAAGTGAAATATCAGATCTTTTAAATAAATAAAATAAAAAATCTTTAAAACATTTGCAGAGATCTTGTACTGCAAAAAGTAAAATGACATAGGCTCATTCAAAGAAGTGATACTTAAATGAATGAATAAAGTGAAAATAAATGCATTTTAATGTCAACAGTGGGCAGAGAAAAACTATTTGGTTACGAAAGAAAATACGATATGATCTTATGTTAAAATCACGGTTTTCGCCTCATTGGTCATAGCGCTATAATATCAGAAACAACCAAACTTTATCGGATAATTTTTCATTCACCACTGAAAAGTAAGGCTTATTTGGTTAAAAATTCCATTTGTGCGATTCTTGGAGCCTTACTGAAGGATATTAATTTTCTCTTTCACAGGTTAAAGAGCCTCATTCGGCAATGATTTTACCACGAAAACTAAGCTCTATAGAACGTCGAGCTGGGATCCTCCGGAGCCTGTAAGTGATATCGAATAACCACAGTAACCTTATAAGATTTGCAGAGTTTGCCCATCTGAATGTTTGAACTCAAAGTTTAATTGTTGCAACATTCAATCGGACCCTAGGTTTTTTACAGCTGAGCATTAACAGAATAATTTGTGTACCTGATAATGCTGCTTTGGCCATTACTTGATCTTAGAAGAGGCAATCTCGTCTCCGAAAGAAATATACTAGTCATTTATCTCAGCAATATAATAATAGTCTCAGCGAAGAAAATTCAATCTCTGAAGCTTACAGGTATGTAACGTTAAATTGAAAGGTAACATTGAGTTACTAATTGAGACAAGTCGTCCATTGGTAACGGCTACAGACATTTCCCACTCCTCTCTATTCAACTTCACAAATACTCATTACCAAAGATCTTAAATATGTCACCTACACCAAGAATAATGCAAAACTATATTATTCTGAACTACCTCTACTGTTGCGTTCATTTTTTCTAATATGCTCCCACTCCCCTTGTGCACAATGCATATTATTTGTGCATGGACATAAACCCACTACTAAAGTAGGATAGGCGGGATTACATACATGAATTTATTAACCAAACGTGTGCATCAGATTTCTAACTTTCATAGAGATTGATAAAAAGAATAAAGACAATCAGTTCTTATCGGTAATTCTAATAGGGAGAATATCCAAATTAAGTCAAGTGTATTAATTGTTCTTAAATATAGAGACGTTGCATTACGTATTAGCATTGCCATGGGTATAGTATCTACAATGATTGGACGAAGGTTTTTGGAATATCCCCGAAAACCATCGCGCATCATGAACATCAGATGGACATCAACATTATACCTCCTTTCTTCCAAATCAAATCAAATCTTACTCAAAGAGTAGCTAATTACCTCGATTCATATCCATATCCATAACCCAATCCCTCAAACACCAGACACCGCAGTCATCACACACAAATGTACTTGTGAAAAACTTTGTTAATTTTTTTGCCATAAGTCGGTACTTCAAAGGGAGGTAGAATGTGGTGGGATTGAAGGAATGTTTTTCATGGGGTTGGGTGTCCGTTGGTCCGTCTGGTCAGGTGAGGCTACATCATGTAAGGTTGTTAAGTTAGTATCCATCCAAAACCTAGCTAAAAGAGTAAATGTCAATAAAGTACCTTAGAATTGAGCTAAAAACTCACTGCCCAAATAAAAATTTAAATTTTTATGCCGATTATGCACCAATTGTCTTCGTCCTACACGTACTTTGATGTGCCTTAGCCTACTCATGTTTGAGAATCTCATAGCATTCGTTTTCATTTGATGTGAGCGTTCGTTTTCCAGAATCGAACTCTCGACCTCTCAATTGGCAGATGAGGGATTGGCATAACCGCTAATGAGACCGGTCGGCCATTCTCTTCAATCCGCTTAGTAAACACGATTCATCCGCCATTCCTTTATCTTAACTCATTGAAGGGTTTTCAATCAGTCACCTCTCATTCAACTTTACTCCTTTATTCTACAAGATTTTAATTGAAGTACTGTTAGTCCTCTCCACTTTGTTCAACGCCTTCTTAACTAAGCAAAGGAGGCCATCCTATTAACTATGCACAAAATAAGAGTTTTAGATTCCTCGCTCTATGTTTAGCACCCTGGCAATCTAAACAAGCATTTCCTCCTGTCTTTCAATAAACTGCTGAACAATTATAAGGTGATTTCAGGCATCAAGTTGAAAGTTTAATTTAATTCTCAGGACTGTTTTCTCCTCTCTCACGTTCTCTCCTGCTCCCAGTTTTCCATTTAGTATTTTCTGTCCGTACCTTAAATTACTCTCCTTATTTGAGCACCCTAATTTTCGTTTCATTTTTGCACTTTTCCTGGATGCATTACGTTCCCATTAATACATTTCCTGCCTACCTTTTATACTGGGCGTTATTTTTTTATTTTATTTTAGTTATCAATTATTTAATCAACTTGATGTGCAGCATTACTTTTCACTATCGAAAAATCCTCCATATCTTGGAATTGACCATTTAACCTCGTCAAATCCGCTTGATTGACTCTGGCCTTATGTTATCATTCTTTTAGGTAATCTACCGGTTAAGATAGGTTTTTGGATGGACACAAATATCAAATAAACATTTGGTAACGCCAAACAAAGCCCAATCCAGCAAACTAATCTACATCAGGTCCCTCTTCATCTCTGTGTACTTTTTTCCTCCCTTCATCCCGTCCAACATCCCTATCCTGTTTCTGCCCTTTCCTCGCTTGCCCAACATTCTCCCCTCTATTACCTTCTTCAACATTCCACTACCGCTCAATACGCCTTTCATCCATTTTTCCTGCCTCCATAGGATTTCTCTCAACAAACCCCTCTCCTCACCTACCATCTCCAGTACTTCCTCATTTGTTTTCCTGTACTTTTTCCCAACCTATTTTAATGTTTAGCTTAGCCTTTTTTCTTTCCGGAAAATCGCATAACCTTTGTTTTATTAATATTGATTCTCATCCCATATTTATCGCACTTAACCTCCAATTCACTCAACAATGCTTGCAACCCCTTGGCTGACTGAACAACTAATGCTTGGTCATCAGCAAACCTAACCGATTTTACAAATTCCCCTCCGACTTTCATTCCTACCTCCAGTCCTTCCCATGCCTCTTTAATCATTTCTTCCACTCATGTTGAACAGCACCGGTGACAATGGGCAACCCTGCCTTACCCCTCTTCCTAACACTGCCTATCCGGACTCTCCGTTCCCCTCTCGCACCTGAGCAGTCTGAGACATTTGCAGGTTGCGGATCAGTCTCCTGTCCCTTCAGTCTATTCCTATTTTCTGCAATACACGCATTAATTTTTCCCAATTCACTCTATCAAACGCTTTTTCGAAATCTACAAAACAGGCAAAGACGTCCTGATTGTATTCTACGAGTATATTCCTCTCGATTAGTGATCTCATTACTGCAATGGAATCACGCGTACCTCTTCCTTTCCTAAACCCAAACTGATCATCCCCTAAGTAATCATTTGCCTTACTCTCTATCCTTTTGTTGATGATCCTGAGAATATCATTTAATACTGAGTAAATTCAATTCCCTAACTCAACGTTCACGCTCTTCAAATTACTTCTAATGTAATAATTTCAAATGTTCTCTATGCATTATTTAATTTTTTTCGTAGTCATTGTTCCTGTTTTTACTTAAAAGCTTTCTCGATCCCACTATTCATTCCTCTATCCTCTATCATCACTGTCCCAAAGGTAATCCTGCTACGTCTTCGTTTTTATCAACTATTTTAGTATCCTTTTTCGACATTACTACTCTATCATAAAGAATTCCCAGTCAAAAAATAAAATACTTGTTAAGTTTTTCAAAAAGTGCATGAAAAGTATAAGGTAAAACATTCAGAGAATTATGATAGAAGGTGGAGATATCCTTGCAATCTTCACTATTTCCACGATGATTTCATTTAAAAGATGAAAAAAAGTTATACAAATAATACGTATTAAGGGTCATCGCTATTGCATGAAATATCATTTAGATGAAAGTTAGGTATTGATAAGCAATTAATTGCCTTTGTAAATCAGCTGCTCAAAGAGAAAAAAGATACATGCAACACCTGCGAAGGCGTTTGAGGCCAATAACAAATCTTTCTAAACCTAATCATGTTTAGGATGACATTTATGATTCACATTGTGGGACAGGGCATCCATTTGACTTGCTCACGCATTTACTTCCACCTAAATTAGGAATGAACTTGAGTAAGAATGCTTTTTAAAGGCAGAAGGAAATGTACTCCAGCAATAGAAATGAATGAACACTTTTTGAGATGTAAATGAACGCATTTCTCATGAGGCAGCCCTCATGATGGAATAATTTCTCTCTCGAATAGGTGTCTTGCTGTGAGCGTGAGACATAAATCGAACCTGGGTGCCAGGTACCAAACACATTGCGAGAAAGATGGGTGTCTCCCGAGGAGGCCAGGGACAACTCGATACTTTACGGCAACTTGGTCGAAAGAAAGAGCAATGGTAGATGCGTTTTCTGGCCCACTTTCCTGGACCCTTCTAATTAATTCATCTCCTCCCACTCTCCTTGAATGAACAGTTTGCTTTACATATTGCGCCATACATACTTCCTGGAACAGGATTAAGTAGGCTGTGTAAGGATCAATATACAAAAGATTTTACTGCAATACAAGGGCCCAGTATGATTTATTCTCATCACACATCTCCGGCCCTCTCTAACCAGACCTCAATTACTCTCGTTCCTACCTCCATCTCATCCAGTGCCGCTCACCCAATTTCTTGGAGTAGAAGCCGAAAAGCACATGGGATGATCGATGCCCCAGTCTTTCGCTTCCCACTGCCCGAACGTCCCCCAACTATTCTATATAGTACACTCATACATAATATGGTTTTGAACCAGGCCTCTCTCTAGTCTAATACTATCCTCTGCAAAGACAAACAATCAATCCCGTATCCTCTTTCTGTCCGAGGCCATCGCTTCTGCAACAACCCTGATTCCCCATATAAATTTCTTTCAAGGCTTTATACCTCTCTTGTCCGAAATGGCTATCCGGACTCCCTCTTGCACAAAAAAAATCACAATCAGAAACACACCCCTAAAATGTCACATGATCGGAAAAACCAAAATCTCTCTATTTTACATCCTACTTCCCTGGCGTGCAGTCCCTAAGGTTTATTCTTTCACATTTATACGTCCAGCTAAGATTTCTAACATTCTTAAAAATCATCGCCCCTTTCTAAATATACTCAAATTTCCAATGTCCCTCTGAATCCATGCCGTTATGTCAGGTGTAAAAGCAACAGAACCTTCTAAAATACCCTCCCTCCCTTCCGACTATTTCCAGAATTTCAAATAAATGTGATTTATCTCCTACAACGCCAACTTTTAGAATCAGCCAATGCACCACCCCTCTCAAAATTAGAATTAATCATCATCGAGCATCCTGTAATCCATCCTCCCCGTCTGCCCTCCACCCATTCCCCCGACACATAGCTATCCACAATATATACCCCCGACACACAGCTACCCACAAAAAATTCTTTATTATTTCTTCAACAAAACCACATTTCCTCCTCCCTGTCTACAGCCATACTAATCCAATTAAGGAAATAAGATTTAGCTTTGATTAGGCTATTTAAATCCTTCCAACCTCCCGGGATAAACCTTTCCATTTCCCATTAGCTAGTACCTTCCTCTCCTGTTCCTTTAACAACCAATTAAGTTCAAACTGACTTAGTCTAGCCTGAAATTGGTCTAAAGGCTTATGACACAGGTCGAAAGGTCAAACTATCTACAATGTGATTGTCCTTTTCGTATTTTCTACGTACATTTTTATACTCTGCTGGCAAAAGTGACAGAAACACAGGTAAAGGGCAATCACAAGGCTTATGGGGGAGGTATAAGAGTGCAGATTCCAAGGAGAAAAGTCTCGATGGCCGGGACTTGAACCAAGCACTTTAGACTTGCAGAGCCGATACTGAACCAATTAAGCTACCTAGGAAACATAATTGGCGCTGACATCCGAGGGATGTTACGCAAACAAGTTCCTCAAATCAAAGATCAACCTTCGATGCGGCGTACATTTGGCCCCAAGAAGCATTCTGGATCCCTGGCACACACACACGTTTGTTATCGACGTTTTCCACGCCTTAATCCCTTAATTTTTGTATACTAATAAGTGTAGTACCCTAAGGAAATTTTAAGGGCACTATATAATTTTTAGAGAGAGGGAAGGCTTTCAGGTCGGCAGGAGGAGGAATAGATTAAGAAGGGGGAGTTAAGAAATAATGTATAGCAATTTGTGGTTGCAGCATATTTAGTGTCGTGTGAGGCAGGGCTTAGAGACTGTCGTTGGCCCCTGGGTCCATCAATGACCTACCTTAACCGGTAGACCCCTGTTTAAAATACTATTTTTAATCCTTTGGGCCTGTGGATCGGTTCCTGCACGATTTGAGCAAGAAAATAAGCCGCTCATCGAACTAATCAAAACGATTTGTAGTCCTTTCTTCAAAGAATTAGTATTGATAGTTCTTAACCTAAATGGTTTCATGCAATACCTTTGTAGAATAAGTCATAGAGAGCTTCAAAGATGCAAAAGAGTGTTATTTAGTAAATAAATATGTAGTCACGCTTTTTTCCCGAAACATAAACTTCGATGTGCCTCTATTACGAATTTATATTATTATAATAACCGCTGTGTTAAGCGCCTCTAGAAAACTGTATTTATCTTGATTAAAGTCCAACACAAAAAATAAATGCGCGATAATTGATAGGTGTTTCCTATGAAATCTGAGCTCAAGAACTTTCACCAAGTGCCTTTTTCCTCGGCCGAGAACTCTAATTTCCCAAGTTCCACGCTAAGTGGGGAGACAGAAGTGATTCCTAAGGCTATGTCATTTTTTAGACGAATGAAAATGAATGAAAACAATCCCTGTAAAGTAGCCGCCCGCTAACGAGCCCCGAATACGTGTTTACGATTCCCATCAGAACGCACGCGAGGCACGAAAAGGTCTCGTAAAAAAGTCTATGATTACCCTTTTTTGAGCTAGCGTTTTCCGTTTCACGGTTTAATGGTCACACCTCTTTAGTTAAACCGTTTGAACTACCCCGTCGAGGGAAAAATCATTCCCTCCTGTTTTTTCGAAGTAGTACTTATCCGGTCAAGAGGGTTTTTCTCCCGCCTGGGGGTGTTCTTACAGACAAATTATTTTCCTGTTCCAGTCCCTAAAAATTTTGATCGACCAGTTTATAGTCATTTTTTATAGCTGAGAGATGGCACATACAATCATTATGAACCGAAAAATGGAAAACAAAAGAAAGGAAAGGAAGATTCGAACGAGGTGGGTGTGTTGTACGGATACGAAGCTAAAAGCATAATACGAGTAAATAAAAACCTTAAGGTTGAATATTTTATAGGAATTTGTCAGTAAATTATCTTCGAGATGGGAAACATTTCCAAATTATGTGATCATTTATCTAACCGGAAACCTATTTGTATCTCAATTTGAGCCCTTTCATTCATGAGATTCATTATCACCAAATATTCCGTAGGCTGTCAAGATGAAGCATTTAAAAAATCTTTGAAGAGTCTACGTGCTGGAATTTTAGACCGTAACAGAAATGCAAAATTAATTGTATTGGTAATGTTGTTTCTGCTTTTGGCGATTGTATTAGGGTGTATTTCTAAACTGCTTTATCTGGTGGTAAAAAAACAGAAAGTTTTTTATAAGACGGATCGAAAATATGTAAATGCAGTTTTGAACCTGAATTCTTAATATTTTTCCAAATGTCGAATCACTTGAATTTCAGAGATTTATAGTTTAATGGATTATCATTAAGGTCCACGAACTTTAGATTAAGGGCTACATCATACAAGTATTAGTGTCAGTATTTTCAATAGCTTCAATGCACTTTATTTTGTCACATTTTATAACAAATGACACCAAATGCAACTATTCTAGACTGTTGCAAAGATCACACAGACACTTATCAATGTGTTCACTCGTTAATCTGGGGTTGAATGCAATTGTTTTAGAGCAAAAGTTAATTAATATCCCATTTTTTCACAAAAACTGTCCATTTCAAATAAAATTGCAAAGGTGATGTTACTTAAAGATAAAGATTTTATGATTTCCGATATTTTTTATCATGTCGTATCTCTTCTGAATTTCGCTTTTATTACGCACAAAATGCGAATATTCTCCAGAGCGTTCTAACTAGTGATCTTTTGTAACCTCTTACTCGTGACTCCTGACCCGGTGAGGACTTTCAAATCATTCTGTTGTTCAAATAAATATTTTATCACATGTGTTCAAGGTCTCTAAAGTAAAAATATTTTTAGAAAATTTCTTTGCACAGGAAAGAGTAACTGGTTCTTCTGGCAGGCAGTCAATTTCATGAAAAGTTTAGCACCTCCTTTATCACATGCTATTTGACAAAATCCTTATGTTATTGCAGTTTTGGTTTTAAAAAATTACCTTCAAATCAACTAGTATTTTTGCTGTCCTTCAATTAACCCCTTGTCAGCATTTTTCTGAATTTACTTAACTCTTTCCTTGTCCTCTCGGCGATTTCACAACTATTTGACACACCAAGCTAAACCTTTTGCTATAAAGCTCCAGCATTAGATGCATGGGAGACTTAAGAAGGGAATATTCTTTCATTGATTTTCATGATATAAAGAGTCTTCTGAAACACAATTCGTCGGTCTTTCATGAATGCTAAAGAAGTATATACTTGTTTCGTTCAAACGAAAAAGTAAGAGAAAACATAGATGGTAAACTGCGTGAGTGAGTAGCCGAAAGATTGAAGTGGGCACAATTGAAAGGATAATACCCAAAATTATGCCTTCACGTAGGCACTCTTCAAAAATCATTCGTGGGGAAGAGAGACATTTCAATCCTCATGTGTAGAAATATTCAGCCACCGCTGACTTACAACATCCGCCGTCTTTCGCTAGTACCCATTGTAAATAGGAAGAAAACAAAAATACGGCAATTTCTTTTATTTTGCATTCTTCGTCCACCTCCGACTCCGGAAAGGTACCTTCACGAGAAAACCTGAAGTCCGCTTGAGCTTGAACCGCCAGAGCACTTAGCATCCAACAATAACAAAATACAGCCGTGGAAACATGTCGACAGGTAGTTGCCGCCGTGGATAGGCGAGGGAAAGGGTGGGCGGAAGGAAAGGGGGGGGGTGAAAGCGGAATTTGACAGGAGTTTCCTAAGGCGGCAAGAGAGAGAAAAGGTGGGGCGGCAAGAGGGGGGGGGAGAAGGAGACGAGGGCAGAAGGAACGGGGATGGTTGCCGATTCTTCTTTTGAGGACGAACACCTTCCCAGAAGGCCTTGCGAATAGCCATTGGCGGCGGCGAGTGGGCGTGAAAGGGGGATTAAAGAACCTCACCACCACCCGCCGCCCTGGCAGGGATAGTGGGATGGAGATTTTGCACGCCACGTCGGTTGTTGGGCCTTTTTAAGAAGTCAAAAGACTAAACTGGACATCAAGGGGATGAAGGGGCTGGGGTGGGTAGTGGCCCGAGTGTGAAGGCAAGGGGGAAAAGAGAGAGGCGAAGTAGAACTGCCACCTATCCGAAGCCACATGTCAAGTGTATTGGATACATTTTCTCGAGAGTCCTTGCAGTACTTTATTCTGAGTCCTCTCGTGCCTTGTTAGTTGCTAGTAACTGCTTCATATTTCACGCATGAATAAATGGAGGCTGATTTTTATTCTGCACTCACTCATTCGCTTTATGCGTACAAACGATACAAGATAGCAAACCTCGCCCAAACCTTCAGAAATATAAATTCACTTAGAAGATTAATTAACTTGAAGCTATGTTTATTTAAATAAATTGAACATACCCCCGAACGTTATATCTCAAAAAATTTAAGCAAGTGCATTTAAGGTGAGGACACTGAAACAATTCCAACAATTAGCCATTATTTTCGATCTTCCGTTTATAATGGTGTGTCACGAACTGCATCTGTTTCCGTTTACTCTACACATATCCTTCGGGTTGAGTGAGTTTTAGATTTACAAACATTGAGAGGTGGGAAACTAACCGCAGTATGCCTCCTTTTATTATAACGCTCTTTTCTTGAGCTAGACATCCTGAACCCATTCGCTGCGGCTTACTGTTCGGAAAACTAAGTAGGTATTTCTCACATGAGGCGAAAATGGAGGATATCAGTAACCTGTATTATTCCTGAAATAATAAAATAATCTAAATAATAAAAATATAGAAAATTTAAAAACAATCTAGATTCATGGTTTTTTATAAAAAGAACATTTAAAAAAATCATTTCGACGAACAACATTTTAATAAAATTTCAAGGTAAGATAACGCATCACAGATGGGATGAAAAGGTACGTTTATGACAGCTCACCGCGCGAACACACTAGGTACGTTCACAGTAGCAAAGGGTTAATAATGTCCAAGGACTTATTTTAGGAGGTCGCCGAAACTAAATTAGCTTATTATGCGGATCATTAAGAACAAATATGGAAGAAAAGTGCTATAAGATGCCCCACGACACTTTCCATTTTGCTACAGAAAGCTATCGGTCTTTTGAGATTGCTAGTCTCAGTTCTTTAGGATAGCAGCGAATTTTAACAGTAACGGTATAGCAAGTGAAGATTCTCTGCTTCCGCAAGATAAAAAATAACAGAAATCCCAAAGTCAATTTACTGCTGTCATACGATATCATATCATAAGATTTGACGGACAACCAACGAACAATTTTGAATCGATCGATGCGAAAGTTCTGGCTGCGGGCAAAATACCACATAGAACTGCTATATTCCTCAGAGTGGGAAGTCTGAATGCTGTTGCACTGATTGCAGAACTCCGAATCAGGAGAAAGAAACAAATCTCCTTTCACTTCGATACCAAATCCATAGCAATAACTTATCGAAAGTAACTTCATCTTCTCCATTAGTCTTATTGAAGAATTTTCCTACATATCACCTTAAATCAGGAGACTACTGATTAAAAGTTATATAAATCAGTAATATCTTCAAACTGTTATGGCTGCTGAAATAGAATTGTTGATTGCATTTATGGCTTACGATGGAAGCTTAGGCCTCATCACTGATCCGACTTGCTGATATTAAAGAGACGAGCTGGTATTTGGAGAAAGTATTATTTAAAAGAATGAATAAACAAATCCCATCATTTCTATTCTTCTGAAGCTTACTGAAAGATGTATAAAACCATCAATGAAATATTTGATAGCTAATTCAATATAATTCAAATCATAACTCAGAGACTTATTTCATATGTGAAACAAGCGAGTTGCAAAAATAACCTTTATGGATTTTTTTCGTAGAGATTTTTGTCAATGCTTGACTGCTGACAAAAATGTTAGGATGAGATTTCAACAGTCCATAAATATTCTCTGTAAACCTAGTATCCATTACCCTTTGTAATTCCCATTACAAACGAGTCTTATCTTAATGTATATCCTAGTGTTTTATTAGTAGGCTGCACATGCGTAAATTATTATCCCCACGATTTGTTACCATCCTTGCGTGAGAAAGCAAAAACCTTCCATCACTTGTAGCAGAAGGGCATCTGGGACCCACCAATAGATATTCAGAAGTCACAGCTGCCTTAATATCTGAAGAACGAAAAAAGATGAAGTCATTGACATACTCAGGAAGCTAAAGAGCCAAAATAGAAGATGAGCGAAAGCAAATGTGTGCGGCAAGAATGAACGTAGATGAAGTCGAAAAACTTCGACCAGAAGATGTCCCCTGAAAAGGGAACGAAACGGTCTTTGTAATAAGAGACGAGGTAGGGCACATAAAGCTCTGCTATGAAGAAAGCAGAGATACGTCGCGAAAGCCTTGCGCCAGATCTAGTTTTGATGAACTACACGGGACGGCAGACATCTTGTCTATGCTTCGATTCCAGGGACTCACATTCCTTTTAATCCTAAAAGTATTTACTGCCACTCACCAGTCACTTTTCACTGGTATTTTTCCTTAATAGAAATTAGAAAACGTATTTCAAGTAGAACCAGTGATAATGTACGTAACCTGGACTGTTATTGGGCTTTTGCTTCTTTGCAACGATATAAAAAGAACACACCGTGGGAACAAAACTGCTATGATTCATATTTGGCACAGTCAAAATCTTTTTCATCGTATTCATAATGGAAAGGATCGCTGGTCTACAATCTCCGGTCGATTATGATAGTGATAGAATTTTATAGCGACATAGGGGATCTTTTGATATTCCTTGTCATCAGATATTATTCCACTTTAATGGCATCGAACGTAGGGCATGAAAGGATCAAAAGCGGCAGAATTTTGCGGTGAAATAAGAATAATATGAAATATATAGCAGCATATAATTCATTGGAAAGTGACAACATCCTGTAACCTTTCCGTCATATTTTGTTTGAGAATGATTACGTTCTGATATGGCTTGAGCCGTTAAAGTAGTAGCCAATTGTATTTCAGGGCCTTCGATGATCGAGGTCATTTGGAATCATAAAATACCATCAAATCATTCCAATAGGACGATAACACCACACCACAAGATTTATGTCGGGCGAGAGGATTCAACCCCTCGAACTTCCAACATCCCGACACTCACCCAGCGACATGAAACTAGGCTTCGGAATAATCGGGTCTTTACTATTGGATTTGACTCTTGACTCAAATAACTTAAGTACATCATTCCGTTTCAATTTTATTCCTTTTCGATTATTTAGAGTACGATCAAACAAAATTCCATTATTTATAATTCATATGGTGGGCAACAGAGGAGCGTCTACCATAAATCCCACCTCCCCTACGACCCAAACAAGCCTTTTGTAAGATCCGCATAAATTACAGAAGAGAACTCATGATTAGCCTTTATAACGAGCCTTTAGTGACCGGAGAGGGGACGTAGTGAGGCTGCGTTCCGCGCCGTCTCGACCAGCCCCATACAAACGTCACTCAAAAGCCCATGAGGCTTGCCTGCTCCACAGCCTCATTTCCACACTTCTCGGGCGTCAAGGGGAGAGCCCATTGATCAAGTTGAGGGAGGCGGCGACCCCCGAAAAGAGAGCGAGAGTTTCCCCCCGGTGCGTGCCTCTGCCCTTCCGCCGGCTGGCATGCGTCTGTTTGTGAGGTCACCCAATTACACCAACCACAAACGCCACCATAAAAAAACATCCAATAGCACACCCCTCCACTAACCCTCGCCCCCTCCCTTGACCACCTACCCCCAGGAAATCTCTCCCTTTCTCCCACCATCCTCATGTCCTCCGCCCTGGAAGCCATGCCGGAAGTTCCTCCGTACTTCCCCTCGGATCGCCACGGAAACAAAAACCATTCCCCGTTGACAAAATAGTCCACTACTGGGCGAAGAAACATTGCCAGTCCGTGAAGTACGTAGAGATTTCAGTTAACGTTTGACTTGATGAACTGGATGTGGTAGAGGGACTTATTTAATCTTATTTTTCGAGTGCCGGACCACGTGAGCATATTTTACAGCAAAAGTAAAGAGATAATGAATACATTTTCGAACGAGTCTTCATTACGAGTTTTTATCAGAAAATAACCCAATTCCATATTTAAAATTTGTATCATTCAACTTACGGATCATTGGTCGTGGTCCCCTTCTAAACACCAGGTTCTCCAATAAACAAACTTGCTCCAGCGGTGTTTCCACTTCGCAAAGTAGGCCTTTGGGCTTCTTTTGAAATATCCTTTGATTCCTGTAACGAATGTTTTAATGTAATCAGTGGTATCAAAGCCGCATCCTTTAAGTACTAATTTTAATTCTGGTAAAAAGAAAAATCTCAGGGATGTCTGGGGATAAGCGAGGTTGGGATCTGATTTTTTGCACAAGACTAGTGATTGGCATGACTGAGGGGATCGGGATGGCTAATGGCTGTGGCTTATGTCCTGGATTTCCACTCAGAGGGTGGCACCCGGTTGGAACTTCCCCGGAGGTGGAAGAATTTCTCAGCGACATCCCCATCCCTACTTGAGGTGATATGTGGGGAGAAATTTAAGTAAGGTACGCCGTCCGTTGGATTGGATGATAAACTGTGGACCCCCTTGGTGTTTATCGTCAAGAGTAGGCTAGTGCCGACGCCGATTTCTCTCCATCCTTCTTTAATTCCCTGAATTACCTAACCCCACCAAATTACCCATCTATTCCTATTGCCACAAATGACATTTCCTGATCACTACTACTACTATCCAGACGCTGAGTGATCAGGCGGGTTACCATGATGAACCATATCTCGCTATCTGGCTAAAACTCTCTGGTCTATTTGTGTGACTTTTTTCGCGCAGCCGTTGTAAAACCCCTTTATAGCACTGACTGTTTGCCCTTGGGGCAAAAATTAAAATAGCTTAACTCCATTGAAATCGAAAAAAAAACAGTGGAGCATCACCTTGACAATGGATCGGTGCTGTTGTGCTTTTTTGAGCGAGGAGATCCTTGGCCAATCCACTGTGTTGATTCCTCTCGTATCTCATTATCGTAGCCATAAAACCAACTCTTGTCTCCCGTTACGATCCTTAGCATGGATTCGTCGACACTGCTGGATTTTTCAACGAGTTGCGGGCAAATATTCACTCAAATTTTCTTCTGTTTTGCGGCCATCGAACAAGGAAACACTTTCGCTGCAACTTGATGCATGCTCAATTTTATGGTCAAAATGCCACGGCCCGAAACTATTATGATCATTGTATCCTCTGCAAGTTCTCTGACAGTCTGACGACGCATCAGATAGATTTTCTAGACGTGAGTGAAATCAGTTGCGATCGAGGCCTTTCCTGGTCGAAGGTCACCTTCAAATGATTCATGATCACTTTTGTATCAAGTAAATCATTCGTAACATAACGTACGACCCAGAGATTCTCCTCTTTAAACGTTCTTCGAAAGTTGAAACGTTTCCGTGAAAGTTTTCCCTAGTTTCAAGTTTCATGTTGCTCCCGTAAATCTCTCATCGCAAGAACCTCCACAATCACTGAAACAGCTAGCTCTCAAAACAAAATACCACAAGGACTAAACAAGAGGTCAGCAATTTAGTCACTCGGGTGGCAATGAAAAATGTATTGTTTCCAACCGCGATTCTTTAAAATGTTGATGCCCAGTTCCAAATGATCATTTATATGCGGAACCGATCTCTTATCGCGGTAAGTCAAAAGATTAAAGGCCAGTTACTCTGAGGAAATAAGTTGATTGGTAAGCTTTTAACATGATACATTGATTTTCATCGTTGAGTACAATATTTTAACACCCCACACTTTTTGGTTCCGCACGAATTATGTCGCAGCATTGTCAATAGGGATACAAAACACAATAGTTTTGAAACTCTTTCTCCTTTAAACTCTATGTCTCGCCTGTTTCCACTTGAAACTAGAACACACATGCAAATAGAATTGCCATCTTGATTGCAGTTATGCAGAAAACAGCTCTTTATAAAATCAATTCCAGAAACAACCTAAAATCACCATAAGAAAACAAACTACACGTAAATTATTGCAAATTGACCCGCCAATGATCAATCTAGAATTGTTAACTTTTGTTTTAGAAGTCTTTAAGAATTCAATCTCCAGAATGAATGGACGAATTTTTTTCGTCGGCTTCATCGTGAAATTGAGTCCAACTAGTTTCTCATATTAGTTAAGATGCCAAATTTGAATTGTTGCTTTAATTTACGCAGTGAAAAGAGCACGCATTTACAGTTTAGTCCTCTCCGTAGTATTACGAAGAATATAATCAGTTCACAAAGAAGATGTATCCATTCATGAAGTTTTAGATTAAACGATTTCTTGCCTCTAAATTCCTAAATTTTAACTGCGAGAAGTTCCCTGTATTTTCAAGAATAAAAATTGGCCGAAATTCTATGAAGCATTGATTCATTAGCTGGTTAACAAATTTTTCATTCTGAAGGCGCGCTTTGGGGTAGAAAAATGAAGTGAGGTTTAAACGTTATCGAGAGATCCTACTTCCACTATACAACACGAAAAAACGTCCTTATCCGGTATCTGGCAAAGACTTTGACAGATGTCCTTAGAGTATGGTTGACTTCTCCACGTTGCCTATGCAGCGCCTCTCTTAAATGAGTGTAAGGTGCGTATCTACGGAACGTTTAAGAGGTTTTTCTAGTAAGCGTGAATGGCTTCTGTAAGCGCCACTTTTAGGTCCTATCTCTTAAATGCTTGGTGAAATATGAGGCAATAGGATAAATGCCATATAGTATAGTGAGGGCAGAGGGGAGAGTGGAAAAAATATGGTAGAGAAGGAAAATGGATCTTGGGCGTTGACACAGGCGTGAAGAGATTTGAGAAATACAAAATGGATTGGCCAGACGATTAAAAACAGATGCGTCATGATACAGGTGGTTACGGATGCAATTACGAAACAAAAGACATGAGAATCACGCCCGGAAATCCAATTTAATAATGCATATTACGTAACAATAACATCTACAGAGTACTTTCGTATTTGCTGTCGTTAAAAAATGTAACCTCTGGTTTACAAAAATTTCCCTTCATTTGCTAATTTTTTCTTGGGTGAATTTTAAAACGCAAATTTGGTTTCCACGACATCCGTATTAAGTTTCATAAAATACCATACTTTACTGCTGAAACCTTACGATATTTCTGAAGTTTTAATTAATCGGCTGAGTTCTAAAACGATATGACGTTGAATGCTTTAAATGCCTTCTTAATAAAGATCACTTTGTTTCAATTTTTTGGTCATAGTGCTTCTGACGTAAGTATTTAGATATATCCTTGTAACAGTTTTTACTTCAATTCTATTAACGTTTTTTTTAGCTCTTAGGAAAATGCTCACTCATAAAATTTAAGGGTCATCATTCATATCCATAAGAGGCAAGAACTAGTTCCATACTACTTTCATGCAAGGACGGGACAGCAATAAATTTCAGCCACGAGAACGTATCAAATCGCTCTTTATCTTTCACTGAAGTGACTAGAGGACCACTTTAAGTCTAATCACATGCCTTAGGATTCATACTATACATAGTATACATGTATTTTTTGGATCGACTACGTCAAAAGAAAATTGCTCACGTATTTTCCCCCTTTGTAAATCACAAAATTCCAAGCAAGTACGTAATTTATTAGCAGAGCCTCGAATATTTTTTCGCCTTCCAGAGACAAGAAAAACGTAGCATTCCGAGAATATTTAAGTGTGCATACGACGTCATCGGGTAATGAGATACTACTTTTGGTGGAAGAGAGAGGAAATGAAGTAATTTATGAACTTCAGGAAATGGCTGACGTCCAAGAAAAACGTAACTCAAGATCGTTCAATGTGAGAGTCGCCACACTCGGGACTGGAAGTTACGGATACAATTCTCACCAACGTTGGAATGGTTTGCCTTAGTTTCATTCAAACGCTCCGCAAGTCTAAGCAAAACCGTAGAGTGAATAGGGAGGAAAGACTTGGATGAGAAGGAATGAGTGATCTGAGAGAGAAAGAGTCGAGGAGAGGAAGAAGGAGGAAGTTGAGACGGAGGGAGATGAAGTGGATGGGTGAGGTGGGAGGAAAGGGGAACTGGAGCCTGGGAAGTTGTGAGGTGAGGTGGTAGTCGTGGTATTGGTGTGATGTGAGCATTCTCGTCTCCGCCAAAGAAAATAAACCTATAGAGCTTGAGGCGCCTCCGTGTCGGCCGACCGAAAAACTATCCTCCCCTCCTTTCGAAAAAATTGAAAGGGAATATAAAAAAAGATGAAAAAATACAAATGGCGTCTCTTTCTTTTCAAGCTCCCTCCTATGCGGAGAACGATTCGAAATAAAAAACAACAAGAGAGAACTACAAAAAAATAATTCCATAGCGGTTATTTTGAAATGGAAAAATCAGAAGCATTAAGAAGTTACGTTTGGATGGTGATCCTGCTATTTTATTGTCACGGGATTCAAATGGTTTTATGAGATGGCAGCATAAGTCTGAAGGATATGGAAACTAGAAGCTTCCCATCATGCCGACTGAAAGCTTAAGTGGTGGCTTCTATGCATTGAAGTTTCTCATATTTTGGTTAGAATAAATTGCTTTCAAATTACCACACTTACGTATATTGACAACAGAAGGGAAACATTGATAATTCTTCCTGGATTCGCCATTCGCTGTCTTTAAACGTAGGTCTATGAAATGTGAACGAATTAATTCGCAAAAATAAATTATCGTCACACCGTGCAGATAAAATAAAATCAGTTCAGTTCAAGAAAATTTTAAACTAATATGAACCGTGTCCCAAGCTGGGTCCGTGCTATTTTAGCTCACGCTAATGTATCGCTTTACAATGGGTAATAAATTATGCTAACGAAATTATTATAATCCAAGAATTAAATACATTAACGCTCCTATCGGTAAAGTAAACATTAATATTGATAGACCACTCGGTAACATGCTCGCCGGTTTCCCCTAAGTTCTCGGTTACATATCATTTCTTTGATGGAGTTTATGATGCAAATCAACTCCTCTTAAATATCCAGTTTTCATTTAGGTTACGTCTGTTAGTATTTCTAATTGCAGCGCGAGAGGATTCTCAATTAAATAACAAGGACAGCTATAAAAATGGCGTCACTAAGTATAGAGACTTGACTGCTTACTCTCTGTGTAACTTTTTTACTTGAGAATTGTCCGGGTATCGATAAATGTGAGTTATTGCAAGTAGGTTAAAGAAGACCTTTGGAAGGCACTTAATATGGACACAATTGTGTGGCGAAAAAAATTACGCAAGAGTAAAAAAAAACTCCAATTCGGGCAATAAATATGGCAGAATCCTAAAAGTGAGTGACAACGTAATAGACCCTAACATTCTCACTAACAGTAGAATCTGTTTATACGGCATCATTTTGAAAAAATCGGTTTGATCATTATCCTCCACATCTCGAGTAACGAGGAATGAGATTATAAACTTCTGAAATTAGGTACCTCTTTTTCATGCATTTGAAGATACTGGTAGTATGCCAAAATGTTATGAGTATCGTGAAAAATATTACCTAATCGCACTTCCACTGTTTTAGACACTGAGAAACTAAGGAATAACGCCATCTAGGAATACAGACCACCCAAGTGGCAGGTACACGTTCGCTCTAAGAAATGCCCAGGAGTTCATACTGCAAGCGCTTCGATTCGCCTGAAACATTAAGCATAACAATCCTCTCAGCCCTCAGGCCAAAAGCCGGCGATTGTAAATGGACTTCGAGTAAAACGAAATACAAAAAAAATTTCGCTGTGAGCCCTTAAACACCATCAAATCGTAAGTAGTATTGTTATGCTAAGCATTTACCAGCCTTTAAAGTCATTTGTCCGACAACAGGAGCAATAAAATCGCCGCTGTGGACTTTTACTACGGAAAGCAAATTCACATACAATCGAAGTCCACCCCAGGCCTGGATCTAATCAAACGCTAAGTAAAATTAGAGAAAATCATCGTCACGCCTTTTTCACGAAGTCCTTAATATCCCTAAAAGACCTACGTTCTCAAGTACTCGTTACAAGTACGTAGTTATTAAAATTTATTGCATCCAGCTTCTTTTACGGCATAACCCGCTTCCTATTCACATTAAGTGGTGTTTAAAAGGTGAGCTTTCCGCCTGTTTCTTAACGTGCGCCAGATGAGTAAATGCTTACCTCTAACCTGGCTCCTACTCAATTCTAACCTTATTTTCATCTCACTCTAAAATATTCCTGACCAAGCATAGTACGAGTAAATTAAGTGATGATGATAAAAATAGCTATCAATGTTAATTTCAAGTTTTCATGAGAAATAATGTAAGCGCCTATATTAAACGCAAAGGTCGATGTACCAAATTATAACTTGTACAGATATATCACGTTGCTCCTATTGGATAATCAAGGAATGTCGAGTGTCTCTCCCCGGTCGTCCATCTGGATTTCTGTGAGCTCCTCATAAACCCATTATAAAAATTCAAGACACTCTACTCCAAACTTAGAATTAAAATAGTTGAATCACGAAAATTCAACTCTGGTTTTAATTTGTGGCATTTTCAGTGAAATAGTTTGTTAATCTAATATTATTATTCAAATGTCAATACTGTAAATGTCTACGACTACTTCATAATTCTATACGATATGAGACTCTTGATAGACATCGTCGAAGGTTATTTAAATGCGAACCATATGTAGAGGAATATGGTGACTAGGATGAGCAATTTACCAGCTAGCTTCTCAACATCAGCCGTTTAAAAATTTTCCATTGATTTTCTGAGTACAGAAAAAATAGCTTACAGGATATACCACGGCCAGCCAATTTCGTTTTACATGAGCATGCTTACGTTCTAGCTTTTAGACTAGAACGAAATTTCACTACTGTATTCACGATCATTAAGAAGAAAACTAGTCGTGATTTCCGGGAAAATAAATTCATTAAACTGCCTGAATTTCTTATGGCCCTTTCCTCAAAACCCCTTCATATATGTGTATATATATATATATATATATACACACACACACTTTACACACCAAATTTCTTCTCCTCATTCCTTTGTCCCTCTTTAGCGCGCACACAAATACCAGCGTTAGGCCAGGGCCACTCTCTCCCTACGCTCGAGTTTGATTCAGCACAATGCGAACCCTCCGCCCCAAATGGTTTTCATTCATTGCTATCTCCATTCCTAATCTACATTTTCACAGTTTAGACACCGGTCACTGACCCCTTATTCTAAAACTTTGAATTACCCATCGCTTTATTGCCCATTTTTCGTGTGGCTGACCCGTATCCCCTTGTGTTTAGAATGACTGCATCCTTACTTTTTATCCAACATTTTACTTTTCTACACCCTTTCTCATTCTCGTGAGTCATTTCTACAATACATGTGATATTACCAATCATATTAAATTCAATTTGTCCAGCATCCCATTCGCCAAAATCCAGCTAGCTCGACGTAAGAGTATGAGCAAATAATGGCAGAAATTGGTCATAGTTGTAAAAATGATTTGAGATAAAACCAACCTTTCATTTGTCAAACCCAAATGGAACACTGAGACGTTACCACTCAATCGGGAATGATTACTACGCCAACAGTTCTAGATGTAGATAGACTAGATTCAGTTCAATTGGTTTCATTGAAACCCCAGCATTATCATAATTAAGTCAAGGTTAAACACACGACGAAATTATATGTAACTTTACGAAAAGTAAAAATAATAATATATATAAATATGTTTCTAATAATATTATATATACATATAATGGAATAGACTGTTAATACAATATAAATCATATTTATAAAAATTCTCCTCACGCCAATGCATAGGTTTAAAACTTCGTAAAAATGTGTTCATCGACATTTTTCATTCACTAAGTTGAGTATCAAAATAAAATAATTATCCTGATAATTGCGTCACATCATAGTATTTAAAAAAATTTAGTGCATTTATGCATATGAAAGCCTGAAAATGATTATGTCCCGTTTTAAAAAGTTGTTCCACGAAAGACTTTTGGACCTTACAGCAATGAGATACTTTCATAACGTATGGATGGCTTTGCATATCTGGTAGGCAAGATGTCATCGGTGCGCTAAGAGAAAATATATTAAACTAGTTAGTTATTTAATATTGAAAAAGTATTGAATTTCTTATTTTTGACTGTGGGAGATAAGTAAGTAAACACTTGACTCTCAGACAATAGCTAAGAACCAGCCAAATAATTAACTTGATTGATAATTGACATATCAATTGCTATTTTAATATTTATCAGTGTAATATTATGTTGCTTTTTCAAGAGCAATATCAAACCTGTATAAAATACGGAAGTTTTCTATTTTTGAATTGAGGATTAACTTCGTAGAATAAAATTCGACGTGGCGGTGCGAGTAATGACAAAGAAAGGAGAGGATATCGATGTAACTATAATTGAATTATTTATACGATAATTAAGGAAATTTGCAGCTACAAGTAGCAAAAATTGGGAACGTGACAACCCCCTGGTCAATGACCCGGCTTACGCTGTCATATCTCCAGGAAAATTTTAGATGGTATTCACGTTGTGAAGTTCAGGCATTTCACGTAATTCCTTTGCATGATCGACTTTCTTTTTTAATTTAACTCCATCATCCTTTGGAATATGTGTACATGGGTTACATTTCATGTGAAATATAGGCTTAAGTATAGCTACTTCTTTGCGAAAGAAATGCAGTTATTTATGCTTGCAACATGCGAAACTTTCGGTTAAAGAAAACTTCGTTTTCTTCCCCAATTCCATGTACCAGCTTCATTTTCAATTTGAAAACTTTCAAGCATATCTTCCTAATATTACTTATTCGCAAACCTTTATATTTACATGACTCCTGAAGCCTAAGTCATCATCACTGATTATCAATCTTAGAATTGGTTTGCGGCTGCTCTCTAAACTATCCTGTTTCCTACCAATGTCTGCATTCTCTCACAGGTCCCTTCACCGATATTCCCATTACTTATTTATCATATTTCACCCTTGGCTTCCCCCTGTAATTCTTCCCCTCTGTTTCCTTCAGTTACGGTTTTTAGTAAGTTCTCGTACCTCAGGATATGTCCAACTATATTTCCTCTTTTTATGGATGTCTTCCATAGGTTTCTCTCTTCTCATAGCTTATGTTAATCTATTGACTTAATAATTTTCGTTGTTCCAGTTCATTTATTTGGTTTTAATATAAATTTGCTGATGACCATTCCGGAATATCGGCTCGTATTTTAGAATTCAATTGAATTTTAAAAATAGCACGTCTATTACCATCTATTTTTTCGACCTTGCGGTCACACACTCAAACTCACCCTTTTATCTCTGTTTCCCACTCTGTCCCTTTATTCGGAACCTCCATCACACCATCTTCCTCTTTTAGCGTCCGAATTTCTTCCTTTTTCTACCCCACTGTCTCAGAACATTCTGACGTATTCTCCACAGTTTTATAACCCACGACCATGATACGGAATACCCGTGCATTAGTCGTATCTCATTTTGGACCCACTCCGAAACTTTTAAGATACGCTCAATTAAAAGGAACGGAAAGAGGAGGACTTTAAGGTAGCGAAGATTACGGGGAGGAGTTTGAGGGGTGGGAGACGAGCACGGTTTGCGGCAGAAGAAGCCTTGCTTGCTCCTCCTTGCTACATCAGCTACGCGAAAAGATTCAAGAATGGAGAACTGAGTCGTTCAGCGACAGCGATCCCTCCTCGCCCTCCTCTGAATAATTTATAGCCCTCCCCGAAAGCTACGCCGAAGACCTCTTTATTTTCCTCTTGCGTTTTTGTTTTCACAGTTTTTGCTTATACTTAAGCGGTCCGGCGCTTGCGTCGTGCCTGACCTCGTGGAGGAATAAAAAAAAGAAAGGCGAAGGGATAGCGGCTCCAGCGGCGCCTGGAAGGCCGGATCGCCAGGAGAAGGGATTCGGGAAATGACGGCTGCCGACGGTTTTTACGAACGATAAAGACGAGCGATGCGGCCTTCGCTGATTCCGCTGGGCGGAGCTGGGAATAATGGCGACAGGTCGCCCGGCTTTTATCAATGGCGGATGCTGAAGAGCGAGGAACTAGATGAACCGTGCGTATACACACAGATGCAAACGCGCGCCTACACACACATGCGCACATAAATGATGCAAAGTGACATAATTTGTGAGCAAGTAAATCGTGTCCATATTAAAAGAGTTTGTAATTGTAATGGTAT
Organism: Hetaerina titia; assembly: GCA_037158775.1. NCBI lineage: Eukaryota > Metazoa > Arthropoda > Insecta > Odonata > Calopterygidae > Hetaerina > Hetaerina titia. Next base: position 87,958,805 of record CM073777.1, read on the forward strand.
AAAATATTAACGACAAACTGTTTTAATATGGACATAAAGTGAAGCCTGAAAGTATATAAGGAAATTGTGATTAATTTAAAATCTGGAAAACTCCTTCAATCACATATTTCTCTACCAACTCATACTACATATTCGATTTCATTCAGCCAGGAGCTCTCTATAATATGATACAATGAGCAACATGATCAACGTTGTCAGGTAATAAAAGTGATAAAGTCGACAGAAAAATGAGTTTGTCTCTATTCTTCAACGTTATTGTAACTCATTCGTTTTGAATGAGGAATGGCATAGTTTCATTTAGAACAAGTTTTATTCCAGCTTATTTTATGCTCGCTCGTTCGGAAGGGTTAGGACTGTGTCAGTGTAATTAATAAACCTACTTTGAAATATTAAAATTTACCTCTCCAATTGGAAGAAACATGAAGTAAGGAGCCAAAACCTGATGAACATAATAGAAAAGTCTGGAATAAAAACCATAATACCGAAGTCGGGAACAGATTTAGTGACTGAATCGATCCTGTTTGCGGAACTTTCATTACTGAGTTTGTTTGACGTATCTCCATCAAAGTTTCCCGAAGGAGCCCTGTTATTTGCCGTAACTCGCCGCTTTTACCCCTGGAGGCTTTAATCACACTTTGATGCGTGATGCAAAGTTACAAAGGGTGGGCGGAATCACGCTAGCAACTGGACAGCAAAATGAAACTCGCTGGCATGTTGTTAGTGAGATCTTGTCTCACGGAAGACTGACATAAACAGCTGAGCAAGGAAACATTTGTAGTGAGTACAGGCGCGAATTTGCGCAGATTTTTCCACGTTCGGCGTGTAGGTAATGGGATCAAAATTGAAAAGTATAAGGCTTAATTAGCACCTTATATGCCACATGGAATAATCATAAGTCGGGTAGAATTACGGCTCCCGGGCACAGGCAGCATAATTGGGTCATAGCTGGTAATGAGGAGACGCTGGCTAATTATTCGCGTTGTAAGAAAGCTCTCGAAAACCGGTGAAATTTGCATGAGCAAAACACATGTCAAAGCAAAAAGTGTATTTTTTACCCAGGCGCCAAGGATTTCAGAAAAAATTGTAACTGTTTCAGTAGGGTTTTCAAAATTGTGACATATCATTTTTATATTTTAGCATTACTTATTCTTCCCACAATATTATCGTCGTCATGAAAAAGAGTTCATGGTGTATGCTGTTTACGGATGGTTTCAAATGAGCAAAATGTCTTTATGCTTGGCTACTGAGGTATGTAAATGCAGGGTTCGTCCGGAAAATAAGTGTAATAAGCTCATTGTCTTTTTTGACAAAAGGGGAGTCGTCCACTACGAATTTGTACCTGAACGACAAACTGTAAATGCTGCATTTTACGTCCAAGTGCTTGACAGGCTTCGAAAACGAGTCGCCCGCGTCCGGCCAGTGATCAACCGTATGACTGACAACCTGAGCGACAATGCACCGTCTCACATCGCGCTTGTCGTGTCGGACTTCTTGGCCAAGCACGGCGTGGCAACGCTGCCGCACCCGCCCTACAGCCCGGACTTGGCACCACCGGACTTCTTCCTGTTCCCGAAGATAAAGAGGAGTTTGAAAGGAACGCGATACGGGACTTGGGACGCCGTCAAAGAGGCCGTGACGACGTGTCTTCGAGAGGTTCCCGATGATGCCTTCGCGGGAGCGTTCCAGGAATGGGAACGCCGCTGGAACAAGTGTATCGACTCACAAGGGTCCTATTTTGAGGAATATTAGGTTAAGATATGTAAAAGTGCAATACATTTTTTTTTCCTGAGCTCAGTACACTTATTTTCCGGACGAACCCTGTATTTTCTTATCACTTATTAATACTAGTTTCTTCCAAAAAAATACATTTCCTTGCATTAAACGTTGACCAGTCTGATCAGTAATTCAAACTGCCCAGAATATTTCCCTACTGCACGGCTAATATCGGAAGAATTTTCAAATAGTATAAAGTTTTTTATACTATTTTATAACTTTTTTATTACGGAAACCGAATCTATTGCTCCTGAATATGCGTATATATAGAATATAATTTACGTAGATAACATCGATGTGTGCACGAAGCCAAATAAAACGTTTGTATCTACGAAAATGTGGATCATCAGTGAATTATGACCAATGAAGTTCGTAAAATGAGAAAACTAGGCAGTGAATGTCTACTTTCATGAGTAAGGCCAAAATTATTCGGTTAATAACTAGCATTAGGAGTTCAACAACATCAGAGCTACATGCACGTACAAGATTTAACATGTAAAATGGGTTTAAATGGGGATAAATTTAACCCATGACTAGTTAAAGAATTTGGAGAGTAACAACTCATTAGGTACTTTACCACCGTTATTTCTAGGTACACATTTTCCTTGGGCATAATCGGCTAATCATTTGTGTGACGAAATACAAACCAGATGCAATAGAAAGCCATTTAAAACCTCATAGATATCTTTTTTTTAGCTTTCTTCAGCTAACCCTCTAGATTCATTGCTTCTTACAAAAATGTTTCATTTTTGGTACTCTAATTTCAAAGGTATTCAATTTTGTATTGTAAGTTCTGAAGTTCGAGGGAATAATTTTACTCACTTATGGCAAATCTTTGCGAAAAACGGAAAGTGGCTGATCAATAATGTCTACTTTTTTAAAGCTATAAATTGAATCAATAAGCCTAAAGAACGATTTCTCTGCTTAAAAATAAGTAATTCACACAATTCTAAAATGTTACAAGTATTTATAGCAAGTTTCAAATACTAATTAGATTAGTAGTTATGTTACTTTGATAAACGGATGAATTATAAATATAAAATGAGGCATAGGATTCCATTAAAATGTATTTAAATACAATGGTAGAAGAGAGGAGAGCTGCATTATTCATTAATCAGAGTGAAAATAACAGCTCATTATCAACATATTATTTAAACTTTGCCTTCATACCTACTCCCAAACTAATAACACGAAGCACACTGCAAGAAATAGTATATAATTAATCAGCCCTTACAAAGCAGGCATAAGGTCATTACGGTGCGCGACCCAGACCTCACTGTCAGGCGGCTATGTAGAGCGAGATGACCGTTAAATAGAATCAATCCGATTCCCTGGCTGTCTCAGGAATTCCTTTGTGTCTCCTCCCTCTTTTGTTCTTTGCTTTCACCCTGTTCCCCTCATGTTCCTCGCTCTCAGACCCCTCTGGTCTTCTCCCCCTCTCTGCCTTCTTCACTTGTTTCTCAAACCGACCTCCTCAAAAGGCGCCACCAGTCAAACCAGTGGCCAGTTAATGTTGCGTGCTCGGTAGTCTTAATTGAAGCCGCAGCGAAAAAAAAGATTCCTCTTTTTTTACCGTCTCGGATTAGGCCACTCCCAAAAGGGGAGTCACATTTTCCAAAATTATTGAGAATATTTACCATAAAATTCGTCGCAGTCCGAAGAGCTCATTCGATCGTCTCAAATGGGTTTCTAATACCTAATTTCATTTCGTATGCGAAATCTGTATCCAAAAACAAATGGCGCGGGTAGAAAATTTATGCTTCTACATACCGCCTACTTTTTTAGGATCCAAGTGATGTCCTCGAAATTAGTAATTTTGATAAACTTGATGATGTCAGGCTTGACCGCTTGAAACTTTATCTTGAGGAATGAAGAATACAGAGTATTTTTCATTCCTCTAGTAATTATGAGTCGGTCATCCATGAGAGAAATGCAATATTACTTCCAGTTTCCCTGCCCAATTAGATCACAAAACGATCATTATAGCTCGTAGACGATAAATGAGAATAATAGCTCATAAACGACCATCACAAACACACGATAGGTAAAGCATAAAAATTACAGAGATAAAGTTATTTTAAGTACATCATAGTTCAGTATGAAGTCAACATTCAATCCAACCTTAGGAAGAAGATGGGTTCAATGAATCATGCAGATGCATACAAGTTAAATACCGCATAAGGGTCACTTTAGGTAAAAACGTCAATAAATACAGTAGCGGATGCTAGCAGGTACGTGTAATTTTAAATTTGATATGCTATATTTTTACGATATAATTTTAGTAAAATGTACAAAAAATCCTGTGTGCTTCTGTTACAACCACGGCTAAGTTGCCGTAGTATCAACTAATGTCCTTCTCAAGACCTAAAGCAATCGGCTGCAACTTTTACGCGACACCATTTGAAGGGAATACATATATATTCGCTTCAAATGGTGTCGCGTAAAAGTGGTAGTGAAAGGAAGGTGAGACGTGTATATGAGTGTATGTGTGGTGTGTGCGTGTGTGTGTAGTGTATAAATACATACACACACACGCACACACACACACACATATATATATATATACACACACACACACTCGTATACACGCCTCACCTTGCTTTCAATAGTGTTTTAACACGACACCATCGTCTCACTGCGGAACAGACGCTGCGCGGTCTACTTTTCATCTGGCTTCTTCTACCTATCTGTCATGGGTGACCCTACCAGGAGCAATTATCATTGCTCCCGTCAGCAAAGCTCTAGGGGTCATCAGAACGCACAGACCCTTCCACCGCGTCAGTTGTGGTCTGCCACGCAACCAGAAAACAGGCTGCTGGGATTCCATTGTTTGGAAATTTTCGAAGGTGAAGTCAGAGCTTTTTGTTACCCTACGATGGTACTACAGAGTGCTAAAGATCCAATTAGTCATTTTTTCTCCAAGTTCGAACGATCGGATAAGGACAATTGCTTAATTGTAACTAGATTTATATAAAAATAATAATAACATCAAACCATTACGTAGCACCATTTTTTTGGAAAAAATAAAAGTGAGAGTTAATGTTTTAGTACTTGAGTGTAATTTGGTATAAAGTGAAAAAGAAACCAAATCAAATAATTTTACATAATTTTGAAAACCAGTCCCGACTAATATTCTTGAAACAGACCAAAGGATAAGACAGATTCTGTGTCTCAGGCCAAAAATGATCCAGCATTAACCGTCAAGCATATTCTATGGCTATGCAAGGATATGATTTTCCATATTCTCAGAGACACCGATTGCGTGTAAAAATATATGTATTCTAAATGAAGAATAAATCGGGGAAGAGGGTGAACAAAACATTTGCCAGTACAGTCGCAAAACATCACGTTGACACTGAAATTATCATACAATACTGTTTTAACATGCAATCCGTGGGATCGGAATGTGTGATGACGCAAATAGGAATTATTATTGTTAACATGCTGTTCAATGTTCAAAGAGATTAAGCATTAAAATAGATAATTATTTATTTTCACATCGATGTCTAGTGTTTAGTCATAAATGCTGAATATTAATGAAGCTTCAAATGCCTCTCACCAAGGACGTTTATTTTAGGTGTTCCGAAGTACGAATTCTTTCCTGTGGTACTTTTTCAATTACAGGTTCATCTGAAAATCTATTGGGCATTGCCTTTGATTTACTCGCAAAATGTGAAAACACTTGAGAATAAAAGGACCATTTGAAGCCGAGTGATGCTGAGAATTTTGAAAAGTCTAGAGGAATCAGACTGCAAAGCCAAAGTAGAGACGATTAAATACGATATATTTCGACATTAAGGGCTTGTATAACATTTAATATATGCTTTAAATTAGATTTTCTAAACTTGAAAATTCAAACTTGAAAATCCCGCCATAAGGCGCACAAATATTCATTCAAACATAGAAATAGGTATAAGGAAAGGGGATAGGAAAACACATAAAAGGCGAACACAGGACATGTGGGGAAGGCGGTTTTTGAGCAGATCACGAAAGTAAAAGTATTTCCTTGTCCGGGATTTGAACCACGGGCCTTCCACTTGCCGGGCGGAAGAGGCACCTTCTCTGGTGCCAAAAGCGCCATAGTGCTCCGATAGATGTCCTATCCTTTATAAGATCGTATGAATGCTTTTTTACTATCCTTTCCCTTTCTTGTGCCCCGTCTATTTCTCCTTTGGTGGGTGAAACAGCTCCATAACGCCATCTCTCGGGCAACATATGAATATATATATATATATATATATATATATATATATATATATATAAATAATATATACCATGTCTAATCGTATTAAATAGAGATATAAGAATTTTTTAAACTGCTAAAATCAAATTTATTAAAATCAAGCGACACATCGCAATTAAAAGGCACTATTAATTCGTTAACTCTGGGGTTATTGGATCATTGGCATAATTGAAAGCACCAGAGAAATATTTAAATATGCTAAGTTATTATTTGTTAAAATACCCGTCTTAATTAGATGTCCATGATAATAAAGCCCTGGGAACACATTTAGTTTACATTAGGTTGCGCCGAATACAGAAATAGGGTATTTTCTCATTATTCTGTTTACGTTCAAAATTTTATGAATCGAAATACACAGTTCTATTAATCAAATGACATGGTCCAACTCCAAATATTAATATGGACGTTTTCAGAAAATGCCTTTATTGAACAAATTGACTCTGGTGCAAGTAATTATAAGGTTCTCAAGAGTCTATGAAAATAATCCGCTTGCTAAATTTAGCGAAAGACCATTTTTTTAATGCTATCACTATGTTACAGGAGTTTCAACTTAAATTGACTAAACTGGATTGTAAATGAGTAGGTACATATTTCATGTGCGTACGCAAGCTCGAATCCCATGTGAGAGCAATTCCAATTTGATCTCGAAATAAATACCTCAATTTGCACTTAATGGAAACCTCCAGAAAGCACGATGCATTAGATAGGGCGAGAAATGACGAAAATATTAATTCAGAATATCCAGACGATTTCACGGATTCACTAGCGTGACTTTTGAATTGGCTGCAATGTAGTTGAGAAAAAATTACTCCCCCCAGAAGTTCGCACAAATCTCTTAATCAACCAACTCTGGAGGAGTCTTTTAGCACTCAAAGCGGTAATGTGTTGAGAAATTGACGAGAGAAGTTTCATGGTAAAAAGGCGCAATCGCGAGTCAATTATTCATGAGATGTCGAGAATGTGCATGCACCTTTGACCCCGAGGCCGATAACAACCCGGTGTCCTTTAAGCGCGCTTTTGCCACGGAAAGCTTCCCGCATTTCTCGACATAGGCAATTCAAGTGCCGCGCCGTGGAGAATCCAAGGAGCATCATTATACCATTGCGCTACGCCCAAAGCGTCATCACGCTCACCCCGGGACATGCTCTTCGCGCCGTAAATGTTTAGTCGAACTAGTTTTGCCAGGTAGAATATAGCCGGGGAACGCAAGCATTGGAAAGAAAATCGGTAACGAAACAATGGTTAAGGATTCAAACGTACTGTTCCCAGGTTATTGGATGAAGAACATCCATGAAATTTGAATATGGGTGAAAGACACTGTGTGAAGGCATTTTTGTCTACAAATTACTCCACATGTTTATTTCTTGAATATTAGCCAAGTCAATTGCTTTGCTGAAAATGATTTTTAAGTCCAGCTTCTTACCTTTTAAGTGAAGGCAAAATGATGAAGTAACCCTGTCGGAGTAGCTGAAGAGGATTTGAGTGTCAAATTGCAACACTTAATAAACAACTCTAAATTAAATCAACTCTAGTTACTGTTTCGTAAGGCGTTTTGTATACGTATGGGCAAACTGTAACTCATGGGTCCTTCCATATAACATCTTTATTCTGATCTATGCCATGGGATGTGCAATACATTAATGCTGTGTTAAAGTGTTTCTGTTGTTAAATTATTCTCAAGTATATACTTGATAAACGTTTACATAAACATTATGAAAGTTGACGTTAAAATTACTGAGCTAAGCTCGAGTGATGCTAATTGAGAATGCTAGATAAAATTAAACTCTGAGGGACACCGATAAAATTTTGCATTATAGCGCTGTCAATCTCTACCAGTCCTATATTACATTGAAACTGTCGCCACCATTGCTCGTGTAAGCTATGCTGAAATCAGTACTCCCATAATCTTTAGTCACCTCTAAAGAAGTAAAATACTTAAAAGGGCTGTACCACTATATCCACAGATCAAGCATACATCGCGGTGCTTGACGAGATCCATCCTCGACATATACGAGGAGTACACTCGTACAGTGGAGAGTAGTACATATTCAAAGACTAATACTTGGGGTCAATCTTTATACACATAGTTAATCTTAACACCATTGAACTCCAGGAAATTCGAATCTTTGGTCCAATTGCTTTGGCGTTCCTTTTTAAATAAAGACCCATAAACATTTGCGGTACAAAAGATAATATATAAGGCAACCTCTCTTAACAATGGCCGAGTTCCTTCCTTAAAGCTACAAAAGTACGTGTTTGATCTATCTAAGCCACTAGAGACGTAAAAAAACTCCTCCATCAAAAATGTCTCTTCAGTAAAACAACCCGTCCATTGTCTCCTTCCCCTGTATATTGGGGAGATAAAGGCGCTGTAAATTTTCCAATTGGTTAAAAATAGTTTGAGAATGTGTACCTTTCCTTTGAAGCGGATCCCAAGAAATACACAAATATCGGTAACGACTGAACCTTGATCTATGGAAGCTGGGGATGAATACTGAAAGAAAACTAAACACTTTAAGACTGAGACTTGGTTGTTATAACGACCATCATAAAATGACTGCGTACGGTAAGGAAAGTGATTTTCTTAACATAGGTTAAGGTACATTAAACCACTGACACTAAAATATATATTGAGTGATTACACGCAAACTCGTTTCCTTCATAGTACAGTGTATGCGATTGAAAGGTGAAAGCAACATTGCTTAACCATAGCCCTGCGGTACAGTCATTTCCTTCATTGATACTTTACGGAAAATCTAAGTGAATTTCGACGAAAAAATGGGTTTGCTACATAGGAAAATATCTTAAATGAAATTATAATTTCTAAACGTGTTATTTTTAAATTTCTTCTGTGGAGACAATGTTACTGAACTGCTCTTCATAGCGTACATTTTTCTCGAGTGATCATATTATTATTATATAAATCTCGTCGCAATTAGGCAATTGTCCTGGTGGCAACGGTCAAGTGTGGCCAAGTGTCACTCTTACAATGGACATACATATAGTACACACTCGTTCACAAGAAAAACAGATATGAGACAAAATGCTCTTATGTACACTGAGACTTTAAGATTGCCAACCACACCTTTACCGTCACCCATGGGCTAGGTTCACACCATACCTACAACGCTGCGTCCATCACCGCACTCCGTCCATAATCACGCACCCTTCAATTTCACATAGTTCAAAATCACGCACAGTTAACACATCATTCACTTTTGCAATACAACTCCTCACGACGTCCACATCACGTGCAAACAATATTTTAATCTGTACAATAGTATAATAATCGCTGATCAATGAAGTTTATCACCCAGTGGCTGCTTTACACTTATTCCTAAAACTCCTAAAATTGGATGGAAATAGCTCAAACAAACCTACAGGTAGCCGGTTAAATTCAACAATAGTTCTGTTTAAATAAGAGTATTTTTCTTGTCTTTTGCGTTCTTTTTTTATTTAAAACTGTGGTCGTATTTTCCCTTAAAAGTTTGGTTCCTCTCTCCATAAATCTTCCCACGCTTCGTCATTTTTAACAATTCCATGCATCGCGCCTAGCCTAGTTTTTTTCTTCTATTTCTCACACTCTTCCATTTCAGTATATCCAACATTTCCGTAACACTATCTGTTCTTTTGTACCTTCCTAGTGCATATCTTGCTGGCTCTCTTTGAATTTTTTCTATCTTTTTAATATGTCCCACCTCACATGGATCCCATACTATGGACGAGTATTCTAGGATAGGGCTAAACAGTACCTTATATGCTTTTTCCTTTGTGGCTACGCTACTTCCTTTTCTCATTGCCCAATGAAGTACTTTAAATGCCTTATCTGTCACATTATCTACTAGAACTACCCACCCAAGTTCCCTAGTTAAGTAAACGCCTAAATATTTGCAATGACTGCTACATGGGATTATTTCTCCATGAGGGTGTAAATGACCTTTTTTGCATTCTTTTTATTTGAAAAATGTATATGCTTACTCTTGCTAACATTGATTCCCACATTATTATTTGTAACCCAGTCACCAAGGCGATCGATGTCATTTTGTAGAATTACGCGGTCATTCACAAGTACTTGGAAATGTAAATTATTTGCTAGATCGTTTACGTAAATTAGGAAGGCCCTAGAACCATGCCTTGCGGCAATCCGGCCATAATTTTCCCCTCTTTTGAAAATTCATCCCTTACTTTTACTTTTCTGAATTCTGCCTGTAAGAAAATTTTTTATCCATTGCTTTACCCTCAAATCAGTGGTAACGACTCCAACTTTAACAATAATCCATCGTGAGGCACTCGGTCGAAAGCTGCCGAAAAATCAACGATTACCGCATCAAAATCCATTTCTTTATCTAATGCGTCGCCGATACATTGGCTTCATCCCAAAAGCTGCGTTTCGCACGAGTAACCCGTTCGAAACCCATGTTGGTGTTAACATAGCCATCTATCTCTTGCCCAGCATTCCGGAATGTAGTCAGCGGTTCTTTTTTCCATTATTTTGCAAACAAATGACGCTATGCTTACCGGTCTACAATTCTTGGCTGTTGTTTGATACCCTTTCTTTTTAAAATTAGTGTAATGTTTGCTTTTTTCCAATCATTAGGCAAGTTACTTTGAATAGAATAATCAGGGACAAAGCTTTTGTGTTATCACCCAATTTTAGAATGCCAATTGATATATTTTCCGGTCCCACTGATTTTCACAAAATACGAGTCCTCCACGATAAGATAATGACCCGGCCATTTCATATTTTCACACTCAAATATAAATACCACTTTAAGTGAATTGCTTTCATTGCTTTGCCTTCATTGAGAATTGCTTTATGAAACGAATGATATATACACGTAATTGTTCATACGACACCATGACTTTGGTACTACACATAGTGGGTAGAATGCTAGGCTACTGACCGGATGGCCCGGAGTTTGAATTCAAGTGATTCCTCCGGTCACAGTAATCCAAGCCGTGTTATTTTTCGGGTGCAAGATCTTCCTGGGAAACCACAGACGGCTCAGGGAAAGGAATTTTCCTCATTACCATGATCGATGAATTTCGCACACCCTACAGGTCTTTCTATTAGATGATCTGTACCCTCACCTATTAAACCGACCTTCGGTTTGAATGTTACGGATTCACCCTATAAATGGGGACATGAAATAGGAGAATTGAAAATAATTTATCCTTCATAGATTTGGTCGAACATCATTTATAAAAGAAGCATATAATGAAAGTTATTTATAAGTACAATGAAAAAAGGTTCTTAATTCAGATGAAGAAGGTGGCAAGAAAAATAAGAATCTAAGTACAAAGCTTCAACAAAGTCAAAGCTTTCCGCTGCTTACGTTTGGACTCCTCGAAGGAGAGGGGACCTAAACCTGAAAAATACCAAGAAAAGCTCAGTGGTATAAGTCTTGCGTCATCCTTGGTTTATAAAACAATAGTCATGGATTTGACCGGTCGGGTAAATTATTTCATTTATAAGGTACATGCTCGTCCGACAAGAACGTTCCCTAAATTTCGGGTTGGTGGACTTATGTTGGTTATACAGCCCTTCGAGTCTTGGCTCAATCGGTAAATATAAGAAATCTAAATGTTTACGGCATCAAAGAGGACAGGAAAAGGAAGTCGGAGGAAGTTTCTTGGAAATTTCATCATGTCTTGACGTACTTGTCTTTCATGTTTGGCCTACTGCTTAGTTATCTACCGGCTTTGAGTCATTTAACAGTCATTTGTAGTGAAAGCCACAAACTTAGCATTTCAGTCAATGCTAGAGTCCCTTTATAAGATGTTTCTGTATGCCATAATGACTAATTATATTCATTGATGTATGTATATATATACATCTATAATTTTAAGAGTTTCATATAACTAGCGGCGTTTGTATTCAACGCAAAGAACGGTTTTTTTTTCGAAGTTATAGGCGCATTTGAGCCCCTAGATGTGGAATAACATCAAACGCCCTATCATAAAGTTTTATTTCTCTTTTAAAGGAGGCTGGAATGAAAAAAAACATGAATGGCTCAACCTTTTTGATATGATACACACTCAAACGATAATTTAAAGAATCAACAACTGATTGGTTTTAACAAGTGTTTTTACTTTAATATTTCATTTAAATGGGTAAACAACAATTTTGATATGTGTTTCTTATTTTAGCACTTTCTATCTAATTATACTGTCTCTCTCGTGAGCGCATATTTTTTTCACGGAGTGAGAAGGAAAATTAAAAGAACATTTGACGAAATGGCGGATCTTTCTTGTGGCCATAACACCGACCATTATGCGAGTTTCTTATGCAGAAAAGGTTAGCGTCACAGATCTTATGACACAACTCCGTTTTGTCTTGGCTTTATGCTGGGTTCCATGGTGTAAAATTTGAAAAAGGTAAATGGTGAAATGGCCTTGACAGCGAAACCTATAATCCACCACCATCGTGAAGAGCCGTGATCGCATTCCGGATTCCAAGTGCGATAGATTCTGATCAATTGTTTACTTTACTGTTAAATTTCCTTAAAGGTGCCATACATGGGAGCAAATAATTGTTTATGCACGTCAATATCTAATATTTTTCCTATTTGATCATTTAATTTATAATTATCGTTTAATTATCTCTCTACAAGATTACCTTCCAATGGATTGGTTATGCTGATGAGGTAAGTTCATAATTTCAGATTTAAAATATTTAACTGATAGTTGGAGTACTGCCTCAAAATATAAGGCACCAAGAGTAGCTACTCCCGATAATAATGTCTCGTATCCTATACCTGTGTGTCTCAGGTAAAACTACCATTCTTTTGAATATTCGATTTAGTGTCCTCCACCAAGATTCACTCTTCCTTACGCTGGATATGTATATAAATATACACGTACTTTCCATTGCGGCAAGTCAACTCTGTGTAATAGCGACATATGTCTATCCTCGGTATATCTCAGGTGCGCCAATGGCGTACTCAGCTCGTCTCCACACATCCTCGAGATCCCAAACCACATCTTCTCATTTCCATCACACGGCTGCTCTAACCCCTCTCCCTCTCTTCCCTGCCCCCCACCAACCTCTAATCACTCCTTCCTCCCTTCCGCTCATCCGTTACCCCACCTCTCCTAACCCTTCTCTCCCTCCCGGACCATTCTCTGGACGTGATTTACGACTACCTTCCCTTTCATAGTCGCCGGTCTCTTCCCACTCGCCAGAAACGCCATGGTGGAGACTGCACGCTATTTTACACATATTCAAAATTTTTCAACACTTTTAATTTGACCAGGAACTTACGCGGGCGGAAATGGGACATATGAATTCGAAGAACTTGTACAAGATCCACCTACGTACGAAAAGGCGAACACATTTGCCGTTTAAGAAAATTCCAAAATAGTTTCAGCGCTCGGGGGCAGCTTTGTTACCCACTGCTCTCGCTCCGAAAACAATATCGAAGGCGGCATCGTTTGATGTCCGAAATCAATATAACATTCCCACGCACCTGAGTCAAGATCAATGAGGATAGATCTTCCCCACATGGTCACACCCTTCGTATTTTGTGGAGAATAAATTTGTGGCTGGACGGGCATGGCAAACGAGATAGTCACGAGAATCACTTCTGCTCCAATAGGGCAGTGGCTATTTTATTGTCTTAACAAATGCTTGTTATCGCTCGCGGCAACGTGTAGATATTAATGGCTATTGGCATTATTTTTATTCGGTTTTTCGTTTAAATAATGCATTTATTTATCCTTCATACCACCACACATTTTGCTTGTGGAAATACGACAGTCGATGATTTTTTGTGCATTATGAAAATACGATGCATCATACTCTCATTACGCTCACCTGTTTGCTTGGAAATTTTTATCGTAATATATATTTTAATGGTGGGTCGCGGTATTCCAGGGGTAGAGCATTGGACTACTGACCAGAGGGCCCGGATTCGAGCCCCGGGCAAGCTTCTCTGGGCACCCTCAACTCCACCCAAGCGTTTTGATTTTTCAGGTATCAGATCTTCCTGGAAAACCGTAACCGGCACAGTGAAACGAACTGGCCCCCTACCCTGATGTGTGAATTTCACACAACGTGGGGCGTAGTACTGGGTGAACTCTACCATCATCTACTAAACCGACCTTCGGGTTGATTACCGTGTTTGTATGAATTTTTAATATACGAGAAACAAGCATAAGGGAGGATGTTGCATTTGTTTTTAATTTTCGTAAATACATGTAAAATTAATTGATGTCATCCTATAATTATACCAATTACTGCATACATCGTATTGTAGATATAATTTAGTTTCAAACCAATTTACCGCCTGGTGATAGATTAAAACACTTGTGAGAATTATACTCTACTGATAGTAACACACTTTGTACTGAAAGTAACACAATTTGTGCGTCGCCGGAGTGCGTCATTTTCAAGATTATATGTATATATATATATATATATATATATATATATATGATTTCTTCGAAGTAACACGGTATATATATAAACAGTGGGTCGCGGTATTCCAGGGGTAGAGCATTGGACTACTGACCGGAGGGCCCGGATTCGAGCCCCGGGCAAGGCACTCCGGGCACCTGCTGCTCCACCCAAGCTAGTTGTTTTTTCGGGTACCAGATCTTACTGGGACACCATAACCGGCACAGGGAAAGGAACTGGCCCCCCTACCCTGATGTGTGAATATTCACACGCCGTCGGGCTTAGTACATGGGTGAGCTCTACCATCACCTACTAAAACCGACCTTCGGGTTGATTACTGTGTTTATGATTTTGATATAAACACACACACAATGCATGCTCAACTTGGGGGAAACATTGTTTCTTTGAATATTCAATCGCAAAAATTATTTATGATTGTCTCTTGTGACTAGCTTGTAGAACATTTGATTTAGCCGATTTGTAACCTAGAGTGGTGCTCTCAGTGGTAGTCCACCGCCCCTTCCGATGGATTTTACTTTGCCACAGACTTGTCATTGAAAAAATCAGTAACGAAGTCATCGATGAGATATAATAATAAACCATTACAATTACCAATACTCGTTTCTTCAAAGCGTCCGTAGAAAACTGAGAGATTAGATGAAGCAATGAGTGAATTGGATTCTAGCCCATAAGTAAGTAACAAACCGTCAAAGTTCCAAAATACCTTCACCTCCTTCTTTTATGAATCCCCTTAGACTTCTGTAACCAATGGCGAAGGACGTCTTCCTTCCACTTTATGTGTTAAATACCAATGGAGAGCATCTTGTAAAGGAGTACCGCTTAAAAGGCCAATGATGTACTCGCACGTGATAATGAACGATGCCAAGTTCCGAAATACATATTAGAATAATGAATATAATTCTTGTGTGGATTGTAGCAGTAATAACTGGGAAAAATTTTCACCTGACTACACTCCAACATTTCTCAAATATGGAGCAGTACCCTCTTCAAAGAGAAAAATGTAGGCATCAAAAGAAAAAAATGGTCAAGTCAGTATTAATGTCAAATCAAAAATCCTTCATAGAATGTCTGATATATGCATTTTTTCATTCAACCCAAACATTTAAAAGCTATAATTCGTAAGTAGAGAAAAAATAAAACAAAGCTTATTAGGTTTCTTAGGAAAATAAATGATACCGTAAAGCTATTTACAGAAAATTAATAAGCATAAACACAATGATCAACCTGAACGTCGGTTTTAGTAGGTGATGGTAGAGCTCCCCCATATACTAAGCCCGACGGCGTGTGAATATTCACCCATCAGGGTAGGGGGGCCAGTTCCTTTCCCTGTGCCAGTTATGGTTTCCCAGGAAGATCTGGTACCCAAAAAATCACAGAGCTTGGGCGGAGCTGCAGGTGCCCAGAGAGGTTTGCTCGGGAATCCCTTCCGGTCAGGAGTCCAACGCTCTACCCCCTGGACTACCACGACCCCAGAAAATTAATTATTATTATTAGGTAATCTACCGGTTAAGGTAGGTTTTTGGATGGACACAACTATCAAATAAACATTTTGTGACTCCCCACCTAGCAAACTAATCTATATCAGGTCTCTCTTCATCTCGGTGTACCTTCTTCCTCCCCTCATCCCATCCAACATCCCTATCCTGCTCCTACCCTTACCTCGCTTGCCCAACATTCTCCCCTCTATTACCCTCTTCAACATTCCACTACCGCTCAATACGCCTTTCATCCATTTTTCCTGCCTCCATAGGATTTCTCTCAACAAACCCCTCTCCTAACCCACCATTTCTAGTACTTCCTCATTTGTTTAGAAAATTAGTATTAATTAGAAATTCCTGCGGCATTATAGGGGAAGTAATCATAATAAACATAAATGTAGAATACTGGGTGACCATTTTTAATCAAATTCCGGTAATTTCATCTCCTTTCTGAGGCGAACTTACTGGATTATCATCTCTCTTTCAAGCAAAAACATATGTTACTCTTATTTATTCGAAATAATAACCTAAACGACATTCTATCTATTTTGAAAGTTTATGCTTTTCCTTTGAAACTTGCATTCACTTTTCTTCTTCCTAGTAACCCACTCTGGCAAGACATTGCTGCTCTTGGATTTACAAATAAGTGAATGAAACATTTTTGAAAATATTCCAAAAAGTTCCAGCGATATCATAGGTTTTTGATTTTGTGAAAATGCATTTTCTTAGAACTTTTACAATTTATTTGGGCGCCAGAGCACCCAAAGGAATAAACTATTCCGATTACAGGTCTCCTTTTCTCTTCAAATCCTTATGGTATTTTTATTTTTCACTTCGATTTCCATTCCGAGCAAAGAGAAATGCTGAGATACCTTATCCGTAAATGAATATCGACAAAGAATTAAGCGTATCATCTGTATGACAGATTAAGAACCTATTTAGCTCGATCATCAGAAAAACTGAAGAGCAATACATTTCTATAATAGTTACTGATGGGCTTGGCCTGCGGTTTGCTTCAAATTAAAAAAAAATTAAGATAATTCACTACAGAGAATATAAAAGAACTTTAGAATAACCTCTTCTGATAATGGAATAAAATTGATCCATTCGGTTTATAATGCATCCTGCTTAACCTCCAGGTATAAATTTCGGACGGCAGCTTTTTGTAATCTCTTAGCGATATTTAATATTTTTTGCTACACACAAAACAATTCAACCATTACGTTCACAGTAATAATAAATTCGCTCCTATGTTAAACAGAAGCGACGTCACCATCAATTGTTGCCATTGCCGCTTAAGCGCAAATAATAAAATAGAAATGATTTTTACGGCACATGAATCCCGAGGAAGCATTAAAACGTCCGATGGCGATGTTTTCCGAGACCTTGCTTTCGCCTTTTTTTCCCAGTGAATCGGTCCATTAAATGCAGTTGAAGTTCTTCCGAATGTCATAAACATCCGAAAGCCTACCTCAGTTGGGGCTCCATGCTGCAGGGCGGCGACCACTGCAGTAATCGAGGTGACACGGCTCGACCCCAAAGGGGGCGACAGAACAATGGGAGACCCGGCGTTTTGTTTCTCTCCTTCTTTCAGATCTCGTAAAAAGGAAATATGAAGGGCGAGGGTTCCTCCTCGTAAATGGTGTGCTTTGAAAAGTTGGGGCTCTGCCCTAAATTCCTTCCCTCGATGGCATATGATACGGCAGAGAGGGGAGGGTGGGAAGAAACCCAAGCCCCGACTGTTTGATTTCTTGTCATATTTACACGTATTAGTATGGAAATTTGGACACACGAGACGGGGGAATTTCTAGAATATGTTCCAACTATTAAAAAAATATATCCCCAGAAAGGTTCCTGCCCACTTTTAGCATGCTCCATTGTAATTGATTTAATTACCTTTCCCTAGTTTTTGAATGAGTAATGCAGATTGATAATAGAAGAGATCTCACCAAGCATACGTACAACACTACGAGATGTTTCTAGACTATCATTAAGATATATCACAGGTAGACGGAGAGTTATCACTTTTCACTATCAAGAAGTTGCAGTTTGTCAACACCAACTCCACAATAGTTACAATAAAACCCTTGTATAGTACGAGTAGTTACAGTTGATATCCTAATATCCCTGAACGTGGTGCTCTCACTGGTCTGAACAATGGCAGCTCTGAACAGAACCACTACGAACATTTTTATGAGAATGGCGAAATTTGCGACAAACTGCGGGTTCTTTATAAAAACGCAGTGGTAGGTGTCTGTCTATTCTAATCACAGCAGCCAATTCTATTGATAATAAAAAAATAGGCCGCATTTTCTGCCAGAAGTGACGGGACAATATGGAAAAATAGTCAACTAGAATGCTGATCGTTATTGGGATCGCGTTTGACGGAGCGAGAGGATTGGTGGTTTTTAAAGACTCGCTGTTGAATTTGAATTTAACGGGAAAAGCAGTTTTAGGACATCGAATGATTGCTAACCCGTCACAGGGGTGGGCTGAAATACTATTATTAACAAAAATTGCCTTACACTGATAGCCTTGTACATAATGATGGTTGTTTCACTATTTTTTGTGGTCAAATGCACATAAAATAGTCTTAAAATGACTGAAGTAGTAAAACTTATTTTTTTAAATGCATATTAACAGCTAAACGATGTATTTTGCTTCAGTAAAACGCAGGAAAATAATCGTGAAAACCACCCTGCTTCCTCAGTGGCTTCTGGGTGAGGAAAGTAGAACATCATATGTTCTGTGGACCTGCTTCAATTTTACTCTGTTGTCTATAAAATTTACATGCAAAGAAATGATTCCTTCGAAAGGCAAATGAAATAAAAAACTTTTTTTAACAGATTACTCTCTAATCAACATCCAAAGCAAAATTAATGTTGAAAAAGGAATGGTTCTCCCAATTCATCTTGGTTTGCAGCATTTTGTTGCGGCGTTCAGAATAACGTTCAGGATCAATGAGACTGACAAATAGTAACAGGTGAAACATGGCAATAAAATTGCTCGTAAACAGCGCTATTTGTAACTTTTAACCAGGGATAGGGATATTCATGTGCAAGTCTGTAGCAATTCCTTCATCTACGCTTTAATTTCGGGGAGTTTGTCATAATATTCTTCGTGCATTTTTTAACTGAAACGTAGCATACGCGTTTCGTTTTTTTTTCTGAGCGACGAAAAAATTTAATGCCATGAGTTGGATGGCGTGGGCTTGAAGAGGTTGGGGAAATGTTTCCAGTGATTTATGTATGCCCTCGACCGCAACGTTAGCAGCGGCTACGGGCCGATTCCTACTCGTAGGCAATTGCAGTCTTGGCTCCGACGCCATATGCTACGAATCTCAAGAGACGCGCGGACACTTGGTTTGCTTGGTCATGCATTAATGGCCGCTCTTTGGCTTGGAGTTTGATGTTCAATTCTATTCTACTTTACTCATATAGCCACAGCTTTAACTCCGGTCATTGTTTCCTTAGCATAAAATCTTCCACAATTAACTTCTGCCCATGATTGAAAGTAATAATTAAAAAGTCTCTCATTCTTTCAATGGGGAAGAAAGAAAATGTTGGTCGATTGTTCTGCAGATCGCACTCCTCTCGTAATGCTGCTTAAAGGGAATTCTACTTCACACGATTAGAAAGTTCTATAACAATCATTACCATGGCTAATCACGGACGATAGCAATTAAATTCTCTCTAAAAATTATTTAATGATGCTCAGTGTAAACATTCAAGGTCGAAGGCATGATTGACATAAACTTGCCAGAGTTCTCAAATACAATAAGGTTAACCTCATCGGTCCAGACAGCAAAGGAGCTTGGAAACTACCTGCATCATGTAGTTCCTGAAATCATGCCTCAATTGCTTGAGTTATTTTGTAGAATATAAAACTGCCTATCTTTCATTTCAATAGCTGCTTCAAATAACGTTCAGAAAAAAATTTCTTTTATCACGTCCCAATTGCATCCTGATTCGACCAATAACACATAGTTTATTTTTAAATCCATCGTTGAAAATGTAAATCATAAGCTTATCTTTTTTTAAAGTTCCTTTTCAAATATAGTTAAACGTAGTTAGGAAACTGCCCAACTAATGACATGAGACTTATAATTCTTGCTATTACGAAAGTAAAGCAGTAAACTGAGTTTCATGTTCAGTAGGACCTGTAAAGGCCAACCATAGCCACAATGTATCCCATATCATCAATAAGAAATTTTCCCAGTGTCAACATTCATTGATTTTGCTTCAGGTATGAAAAATACGTAAACAAAAAATACTGAGACCGTAAACTTGACTCAAGTTTACAGTCTCGGCATTTTGTTTACATTTTTTTGTTTACATTGATTCACGACCGTAGCTACGTTCCTTGTATATTAAAATTATGAAAAATACGTTTTGATAATGACTGGTTCTGGGGACAAGTTATAAACGCTTCTACAATATTTTCCCATACGACTAAATTATTCCAAACGAATAAAGAGTCAAGAAAAAATAAACGGATTCCGTGTTGTACGAGATACTTATTTAGATATTTTTACAGCCGATTACTTTATTTTGATTAGTGCATGCCGTAGTATGATGTCAGTTTATTCAATAACTCAAAATAAACACAAAACCTAGGCAAAATCATGTAATACTTAGGTAAACGCATGATTACTTAGGTAAATCACACACTAATACATGGAGATACATGGTTCCCGTATTTCTTCACCTCACGTCCGAAACCCTCAATCCCTGACACCATCTCCGTAAAACAGAGAAAGTATCAGGGATTGAGGGAATTGACATTAAATAGAGTAGAATGGAGGGCTGCAGTGAACCAATCCTAGGATTGGAAATGCTGATGACATCCGAAACGTTTGCTTAGTCTCAAAAGTCATAATTTTCTATGCATTAAAAGCATTTGATATCTGAACCACAACTCAACTACAAACCATTGAGTGGATACTAAGACACTTAATAGCTTCTTTCACATAATAAAAAAACTTCCATGAAGGAATTCACGCGGACGACCAGTGGTATTAGCTGCATCAGATTTTCAACAGTGAATTGCTTGATTAATTGAAATATTATTTGAAGATATTTGAATTATTTGAAAAATTGGTAGCCTTGCCATAATTTTCAACCATAGAATAATAAAACTAATTTGGGAAGGAAATACTTCCTCAAAAACCTCTTTTCCGGCAGAAGTCATGTAAATGGACGACAGCCTGAATTTCGGTTTGGACAGTCCGAGAACTCGGGCAACAATGGCTCAGACCGGGTCAGATCGATTTCAGACACGCAAACAACCTTGCTAAAAAAATAAGTCCGCAAAAACTGTAAGAACAGGAAACCCGCAAAACGAGACTTTTAATAGCATACCTGCTACCGTGTGTGCGGGCCACGAGGAAGTAATGCATGGGAGGGTCAGAAGGGAGAGCAAATATAATATATGGAAGGTGACCGTGAAGACGCTAGAACACCCCAACACGTTTGAGCATCTTTGTAATTAATGACCGTGCACATCCGAGGAAATTCGTGCATAAATAAATACGATGTACGCCGTTTCCTTTGTGGGACGGCATAGTCAAGATTTTTGAATATGACGTTGTAAACTTACCACCCTTAACTAATTTTTCCACATTACATACTTCTCCCGCCCAGTAACATTCATGCTTCGTTTCATACAAGCTCTTCTGTCCCTGTGCTTGCTAATGTTCCTTCTCTTAGAATTCTCTTTTACAACATTTACCATGACTCTCACCGTCTTGCGCAAACAATTTATTCTTCTCTTAGTATGTTTTGGGAATCGACTCCCAACCATTTTGTAAGCATGCCAAGAAAAAGAGCCATCACTTCTTTCGTGGTCGTCAATTATCGGAACATCGGATTTATATTCTTTCATGGCTCATACCTCACCCTCTATTTTATTCTATAAGCACTCTTTATATGCCCCACCACATCACATTTAGTCGACATTTATGCCTCATCTGGACCTACCCAAGTTTTACCCCCTTACAATAGGGTGAATAAAAGAATACTTTTTCCCCTTGGAGCCATTTTTGGCCTCTTGAGTAAGGCAACAATTCATTTTTTATTGTGTTCATTCCACAAGCTGAAAAAAACGTTCCACCTTTATTTGGAGACCTTTAAATTTCATCCTCTATTCCATTAGCATGCAAGCATTGCTAATATGTTATAATGATTCTTAATACGTTATTGGAACGGACCCTGAAACTGTGACCAAAATCTGAGGCAAAAGTTTAACTCAGCGGTGACTCCATACGAAGTCTTCATTTTATTTTCACTCCGTGATGAAAGGAAACCTTTGGTTTTTTTGTTTGCCAGCAGAGTGAACCTACGTCTCAACTTTTGAAAAAAGACTCAATCTTGGGTATAAACCCTATCAAGGTATACTAATTATCTCTGCAGATAAAAGAAGTTAAGCTATCATATCTGTAATTCTGGTGCACTGTAGATTCGGAGATGTATCGGAAGAAAAATATAAATTCATTCACATCAATTAGTTGAAAATGATCATTTTTGGTTAGGCAAACGATGTGTGAACATTATTTCAAAATTGCAAGTTTGAGGTTCACACCCGTGATATTAGCATTGCAGTGATCTTACACTGCATTAGCATTTGCAGTGAGTTTTTTATTGCGTAACTGACCTGCAGTTGCAACAGAAAAAAGTTAAACATTGGAACTTTAAATAGGATTTCTCCGGGCATATGTACTAATTTTACCTGCATGCCTAATGTATTTATCCTACGCAACACAATTTGACACAAAAGTAATCGACTGGGAATATACTTACATTCTCTTCCAAAGAAACTACACACCATTTCATTGTGACAACTGAGAACATATAAACATGAAAAGTATTCCAATGTACGTAAAACTCTTACTCCACTCTGCCTAGTGTTGTTTTTGGAGAACTATCTTCGAATTGGATCTTCACTGGAAATGACGCAAATCTGTCTAAATAGAAATCCTACGGAGGAAAACTCTCTCCTAAATAAAAATAGAAATCGTTTTTAACATATAGTATTTGTTTTTGAGTTTTATTTAAAAGATTAAATTCTCTTTAAAAATATCTAAATTTGCGGGCCCGATCGTTGTGCCAACATTGTGGACGCAACGGTTAGGACAATGCTCCGGCCAATCGAATGAAGCAAGTTCATTCTCCGATGTAATTGACATACTATTGACGCGTGATAACTCAAATGGTATTGATCTTACCGTACAAGAGAAATCCCTAATAACACAAGGTCCCCCAAAATACCAATAAAATGAGCATTGCATTATCGTGGAATATTTCGTACAGTGCGGATACAAGATTTCAACAAACATTGTCCATTGTCTTCCCAAATACTTCTTTGCTGTCCTATATTATCACTAGTTCTGACCAGAATCAATTTAATTTCATCATATATCACAACCACATATTGGCATCCATACCAAAATATGTGTTTAAATTGTTAAAGTCTGGATAAATGTCGCAGTCTGCTGCAATAACTTACGGCAGCACGATAGGGGAAAGAAATTATTAAATAAAAGTGTGTACCTTGGAATGAAAAGCTTTTTAGATGAGATATAAAAAGATGTTATAAAAACCCTGTTAACCAAAAGAAATGGCATTTAGCTCAGACCGAACTCATGCGTATTGATGAGAGCAGACCGGTTTCAGACGAATTATATGGACGGGACCCCGGGGCCGAAAGTAATGAATGAAAAAGTTTATTTGACATAAACACTTAACGTTTATTACCACATAAATCTTGAAACAGAATTTCAACTATCATGAGCTCATTTTCCAATAATTTCTAAGAATGTCTAGCATTATTAAAATGTTAGAAATCCCGCTTCGTTTTATTAAAAAAATCCCAATGCGAGTTAATTTTGTAGATACTTGGAGCGTTCTATGCCCACCGCTAACATATAAGAATTAGAAAAAAACCCTACTATCGAAGGTTACGTTAAAAGAATTACGTTTTAATAAATTTATTAATTTTTTGGTGAATTATTCAAGGTTTATGATATTTCTTTGAGCTGCCATAGTATTCCTTTCATTTCTGCCCTTCTTGTACCAATGTTGTATGAAAGGTCTTGAATTTCTGACGCTTTCTGATTGTTGTTACATTCCCCATGAACGGGAACATCGGAGGTTGTAACCAATCAAACGTTTATTTCCCCATGTCCCGTTTTCAGCAAAGTGAAAATATTTATGAGGCTAAAGTTTCACTAACACAACAGAATGGCAAAAATAGAAAAGTAATGAGGCCAACATCATTGAGGGTCAGGTAATTTAAATTAAAACTCTGAAGTAGTTAAACCGATTAAGCCAAACGAATATCTACATGCCTCCACGAGTCGCAATCAAGCTTGAGCTACTGCGTCAGAAGGGGAGCATGGGACGTGTTTACAGATCACTGCACACTGTAGCAGTGACTTCGACGATGCACTCTGGATGCTTCCATGCATCAGGGATGAAGGGGTACGACTCTTACACAACCGATAAGTTGAGGTTGACAAATAAGTCGATAATATAAAACGTATCGTCCATTCCAGCGTACACGCTCACATAATTTAAATGCAATATTGGCCTCAAAATTTTCATTCGTCGCGTAATTGCGTAGCCTAAATTAGACTGAAAACTTGATTTTGTCGAACCTTTGGTGCATTTATTGTGTTTTATAGAATTTGTGAATATTTCTATACGTTATCAGCGTTGCGCTAAAGCATATTTTACGCAACCATACCACTAAATATGCAGGTAGATTTTTTTAAATTTTCATCTGGAGATTTTAATCCATGCCGTTAATAATTTCTCATTCAATTTGAACGTATTTTTACAAACTTCGCAGCTGTGAAATTTTGTTTTTCTCATATAAGACTTTAATGCCCCAGGCGTTTATATAATCAACAACCTTAATTCTCTGTCAAGGTAGACCCCTATACACGACACCTAATAGCTCTCTTTTTCTTTTAAACCTTTGCATTCACATTTGAGTACGCATCACCCTCTAGCATGTTTATTTTTGATTGCTTTGCACACATTTACATAAACTATATCTTGAATTAGATATGGTAGAAAAGAAGGGAAGGGAACTTAATCTCGCATCCATCAAATACAGTCATGTAAAAGCCTATATCATCACACAGTCTTTTTTTTGTACCACAGTTTATTTCACCTATGATTTTGTGTTATGTCATAATAAAATTGAAAGATGATTTGGAATTAGAAATGTCATGGCGATATTAATGAAATAATAGGAGTTACACGCTGCATGTGATATAGTGATCTACTACTCATCTAAAATTCATATTGAGTTATTACTTGTAGAGGTTTTGATCTGATTAAGCTCATTACTTACTTAACATACCACCCTTTAATTTAAATGACAGTGCTCTTTTTCAAAAATTTCCTACTTTTTCAGACAATACCTTTGCTATTTATGCAGCCCTACACCATAAAATGAAAACCTTTTTGCTTATTAAAACGGGTATAAGGTTATCGATAGATTTAGAAAAACGGGGGAGATCCTACATCTTTTGAGTACGAGAAAGCGATTTAATTACGTCTCAAATTTGGGGAACTCGTTGAATTGTGTGTTAAATTCATCCAAATATTAATTGAATTCTGTTTTTTTATTAATAAAGAGGAGATTGTTATTGTTATGCACAGAAACTTTCTTGCTTCGTCATCGCAAGCAAAATAAAGCAGATTTTCCAACGCAAGGAAAATAAAGCTTTTTCTTACAACTTTGATTCTTAATTTGTCTCTGAATCGTCTTACGTTATCGATCTACATGGATAATTTATGATGAAGATGGCTTATTTTTCATTTTTTAGAAATGGCATCGCAAAATATAAAAATATAAGCTGTAAATATAACGCTCATTTACCCTTTCCTGGGTAAAATAGGCATTTCTAGGAAAGTTTTTTATGCACATAATCATTAAGTGACCACTGACAACATAACTCAGGACACTCTTGTTTATTATAGCACCGTCCCAATCAAAGCCTCATGAAAGTAGTGACGCGAAAGGCGATAAGAAACATCTAGCCTTCCTAGAAATATTGGACGAATACCACTATAGATCACAAGAACGGTTGCCTTTCTATTTGGAACCGCTAACATCGCGGTTTCGCATCTCTTTGTAGCTGAGATGCTCATTGTGGTTTCCTAGATGCGTCGTAAGAGTGGACAGTATGACTGTATCTGTCAAAACACAAGCGAAAACTGCTATGACTAACATTTATGTGCAGCTTTGAAGGCATTGTGCCTTCGTAAGGTGGTTTTTTCACTTGATTTATAGTCAATAAAGAAGAGGTTGCCAGGCATACAATTTTTTTTATCGTTACTGCAACCGACGAAACTTGTTGATAATACTCGTCTAATCATACGCCAGCTGTATTGATATTTGGGCTTCCATTCCATCGAAGTCAAACTTTAAAAAGCCTTTTCATCCACGGGTTTTCATTTGAGAAGGGTTTTATTCTCATCCGCTCGTCATTCATAAGAGCGAGGATGAATGGAAACGTTTCGGTCGAAGAGAGCGAAGGGTCCTCTGGAGTTTCAAAGAATGGCATGCGGGAAATTTTGTAGTGAGTGGAGGAGGAATAAAGGAAGGCGCGTATCGGTGCCGAGGCCGGCGTTTTGAATGCAGCAAGGATATCGGAGAGACCCTCGTGGCAAATCGAATGACTGAAGGAGGGGAGCAGATGCCCAGTCGTATAACTGGGAAAACCCGAACGAAAAAGGAAGTTGATAATGATGCGGCAAGTCCGACGGTTTGATTGATTGGTAGACTTACCCCATATACGTAAAATACATGAGTCGATAGTCCTAAGGTAATATAACATATTACGTAGGATTTTCCTTTAACAGCAAGTTACTTCGAATTTCCATCTCGAGTAAAGAAAATAAAAGGACAAGATCATTTTTTAATGAGGCAAGACCGTCATGTATGATTGTAACGAAGAACCCATGACCATAATTTTTAGTTGCAGAAAACGCTAGGTGAACTCCACTGCATTATCTGAAATGCATATTCAAGAAAATTATTTTCTAGAGATCCCACTTCCATGTAATATACGCCATTTACACTATTAATTCATGAATAACCATAAAATCATTCCTAGCGAATATAAATTTCATAGAACGAAGGTAGCACGAATGCTAAAGGCTTTTATTGTTTATGTGAATTACATTTACAAAGCGCGCTTCAACTAGAAATACCCATATCTTTTTTTCTCGTTAAAACTTCAATTGATATAACAATAAATGAGTGAAATGATATCAGAACAAAAACCAAATCCATTTTGTAGACTATAGATTTAGAAAAATTAAGGAGATGCAACTAGATGGTCTCAAATTTGCCGTATGTTTGTATATCCCTTTCTTTAATAATTACATTTCAAAACTATGCCGGTTCAAAACTATTGAATGATGAAACAACGCGAAAGTCAATTTGTGGTTTTTGCGAACATAATGAAGCTGTCTCCCAAACAAGCACATATTGACTTTGATTTTGTCAATCATTCCGTTAAATACTTCATCGCCAGCACCTTTACGAAACCTCACACACTGCCGGGGCGTGTGATTAAACTAATGTATTATTATTTATATCATCACTATCATTATTATTTTCATTTAGTCATGTTCCCTTATGGTTCGGGTTCGAATTCTGGGGGGGGGGGGGTAATTTTTCAGTGGTATACCGATTCCTACTTGAGATGCTTTGTGGAGAGCACTTTGAGTGAGTACGCCGTCCGTTGGATGGGACGTTAAGCTGTGGACCCCTTGGCGCCTTTCGACAAGAGTAGCCTAATGGGTACACCGGGTTTCTCTCCACCCTTCCTCCTTTCCTATTCATCCCTAATGGCACAAATGACCTCAGCTGTCGGTCACCTCCCCTAAAACTACAACTAATAATTTCGTTACGATTAGGCTAAGAGTCTGGTGTCAACGGTCTATTGATGCACCCTTAAAATTCACAAAAAGAACATAAATGAAACATTGCATTTATAAATAAAGAGACTTCAAGATTTTTGAAATTCCCAACCGTACCTGTCCGATCACGTGACCCAGGTTCACACCATACAAAGTAAGGCACCGTCCAATATCACGCACTGTTCTACATGATACGCACATTTTTATATCATTAGGGGGACGTGAGAGTCCAGCGGGTGGAGGGTTGGTCTACTGACCGGAGGGCGCGAGATCGATTCCTGTTTGGGGGGCCTCTGTTCACCCTCAGCTATATCCATGCTGGGCGATTTTTTCGGGTACCAGAGTTTCCCGGGCAACCATAGGTGGCACAAGGAAAAAGGAAATGACCCCCCTATCCTGATGTGTGAATTTCACACGCCGTTCGGCTTAGCACCAGGTGAGCTCTAACTCTCACCCATCAAATCGACTTTTAGGCTCATATCTATGATTTCTGATAATGGATTTACTTGCGTTAAATTCGGGAAACTAATTTTTTTACCGCCTCCTAAACCAATTAAAGAGCGGCCTAATTAACATTATCACAGCCTAATACAAATTTAACAAAACATGAGATCATCAACTATGAGTTGCGTCGAGGGATACTAGTAAACATTTTTAGTCAGCATTTTAAATATATGAAAACACGCATGAGTGAACTTCAGGAGAGCAACCAAGACCAAACAGTTTAGAGCATCGGCCATCGCTGAGCACGCCTCGAGTGAACCCGGACACTATTCTGTTCGACGACGCTAAAATAATAGCGAAAGAAGAAAAATACTTCCCGAGGATAATTAGAGAGGCCATTGAAATCGTTAAAAGGCCAGAAAACTTAACAGAGAGGATGGATATCCACTCCACAGTGCGTGGAAAAGAATTATTCCGCGCGAATATGAGGACGTTCCCTGATTGGCCGAAGAAATTTCCCGGTATTGGCGCCAGATTTTCCCTATATAAGACGGGACAAGGAGCTTCTTCCCATCCTTGACCTGAGGACGCCAGCAGGATAGCTGGCGAAACTTGCGAATGTAAACGAAAAATGTGGAAATCAACATTTCAATTATTTTAATGATGACAAAATATTTTTTTTTCATCGCGGGTTCATGTCTGAATTTGAGATATTACTTACAGCTCTCACTCTCCTTCTCTTTCAATAATTCAACAGGAGTCCCGAAAATAACTGTGTACATCGAACGGAAACCTCCATATTCACGGTCTACACCAATAATAAGTAGAACGATTTTTTCCCCGCCGACGCGTACGACTGGAGTGGGGGCGATACATGGCGGGAAGTGGGGTGGGGGGTCTTGAGAAAGCAACGCGATCTGCGTCAGTTGTCTGTGGCCCGTTACAGCGTGCGGATCGTTGCTAGACTGGACTCCTGTTTCAGGGTCCCCCCACGAATTCACCATGCCACGTTACATGGATAAACAATACGGGATAGCAATTTTTATTAAGCTCAGAAATTCGGGTTCGGGAGACGAAATAATGTCCAAAGGAATGGTTTTCCGCTGGCACAAGATGTTCCGGGAGAGTAGAGAGGTAGAGAGAATTCACTACGCTCTCGATTATAGCGTGTGTGGTGATTATGTATTACCATAAAAAACGGGCACATATGTATATATTTCACATCAACGTGAGTAAAAACATTTATCAAATGGGAGAGCAAATAAGAAATTGCAACGTTATGAGGAAATTTTATTTTGACCCCGAATTTTATTTACGTGGAACTTAAAGGAAGTACTGGAAATAAATCACGAGTTTATTTGAGCAGAATTGAAAATAATATCTGCGACTTTTTTAGGCGCTCGCTGATTCATGTGTTGTGTCTCAAATAACCGAGTTACCTTTTATAATTGCAAAACGACTTGATAAAACATTTACCTTATGCTCTCGGAGATCATTCCATACATTCTAGAATATAATTTGAGGGATGGAGCTTTGTAAACACAACCACTTGAGGATTTCCCATTTTTGCTGAAATATTCCGATGGTGTTTTGAGTAAATACGTGAAATGTCTATTCAGTATTACTTCAAGGAATATATTTTTATGTCTCCTGATTTCATGTCACATAAACATTTCTTCCAGTATAAATTCAGAGGTTTAATCTCCAGAAAGAAAAAGTATCAATTAAATTAAACATTACATATAAATAACCGAAGAAATTAAATGAAACGTTTAAATTAACTGAGAGTACAGTCTTTCGTCAACCTTATTGGGCATAAGTATAGTTAAAGTTACAAGTATTGCTCCTCCTCTTTTACGTAGGCAACAGGCCACAAAAATATTTGTAAATAAGCTTAATAACTGGATAATTCACCCAGGTCAAATTCGACATGCTCTCATGAGAAAACCTATCCCCTTAGTTCGACGCAATTTGAAATTTTGTGCACTGGGCGTAATGATTTTATCAATCCACTTTTTTCTCTCGCCCATAGGTCCAAGAAAAGGAGGAGGGAGGCCTCGCAATGTCATGAACTAGGAGACCGGAAAAGGGAATAGAGAAGTGAAGGAGCGGGGAAGAGAAGAGGTAAAAGAGGAAGGGATTGGAAGACGGAAGAACAGAAAGGAAAGCAGAGCACACCTGAGGAGGAGTCCTTGTGGCGTGGGGCAGCCAGCCTTAAAAGTTGGCCGCTGCTAGGACCTGAAAGTCTACTATGCGAATAGATATCAAGACCATAATTGCGGTGAGTACATGTCCTCTCCTGAACTCCCTTAAAGTTCTGAGTTGGCTTGGGAAATGTTCGACCACACCACAGCGTCATCGATTTTGATGTTTTGTCAGCGAACACGAAAAAATGAGCCCTATCTCGGGCCGGGGTGTGCTGTATGTTCCACTTGGTAGTGTTGGATCATTACCAATCTACTACTTAAACCCCAACGCTCTGGTAAGAATAAAATTGGGCGGTGTTTAACAGTTTTAAACTTTTGTTTCAGCCTGTAAGAATAATATGGCCTAGAAGTATTGTTCGCTCTATTGTTCGTTCTTGTTTCGCTCAAACTATGAACATAAAAACAGGAAAACAAAAGGAAAAAATTGTCTAAATATTACTCTGGTAAAATTGTTATTAAATTGATACATTATTCATGACTTGGAGAACTATATTCTCGGGTGGTCTAAATTACGCATTTATTTTTTAAATCTTTATCTATTTTTCAAGCATTTACACATGTTCAGTAAAACTGCTCAATATTGACGCATAAAACTCAGCTCTTTAAAATATCTTCAATCGCAAAATGAAATGACTGTTTATGCGGAAGAAAAAAGCTCGCTGTTTTGAGAATAACTCTCCAATCACAACTCAAAGTGAAGCCATTTAAAGTGCTACTTTGGTCTACCTTAGGTGAAATTGCTATTTCCTAAACATAGCATATTTATTCGAAACATGCCCTTCCATATTTCAATCGCACAAGTCGATGCTAGTGATGATCATTAAACTAAAATAATTCCATAAGAAAAAAAATAAATGTACATTAGGCCTTTATTTCAAGGTATGTAAAAAGTTAGTACGACTTTATCGATTATGCCAATTATAAAAATATGATTTACCTTAACAGCTGACTCGTAATAGGTGATTCAAGCAGTAAGGCCACGCCATTCTCTTCAATTTCACACATGCACGCCTCAGTTGGGCCCAATAGAAAGAGTCATTGTGAAGTCTACAAATAAAATTTACTGAACATTAATTAAATCAATACCATTACAGTTGCACCACCGTAGTATTTAATCAGGATTCCACAATGTCTACTTTAACTACTGTAGGCTGAAGAATATTTTCCCTGTATTTCCCTTTACATAACTTATACTATTTTAAATTTTATCTCGGTAAATATTTGATTGCACTTTTGCAAAAAGAAATTAAATTTTAGTATACAAGTATGAGTAGTTTGTGCTAGTACTTTCCACATTTATATTAGTCATTTCAGTAAACACTCATGTTCGTTAAATTTATTATTTTATGTTTACTTCGTAATCATTCCTCCACAATACTATTGCAGTTTTTTTACGTATCACCACTATACGATAGAGACTGAAGATTCTCTATCGACTAAGTACTTGCAAAATAACTTAGCCCAAATACACCTTTTCCTATGCACATTACACTAATTTCCAAGTCCAGAATTTGGTATCAAGGCTTTGAAATTGAATACAAAGACTCGAAACGAGCCCACTTGTTTGGAGACTTTAAAAAATTCGGCGTCCACACATGGAGCGCAAGCCACTCGTCTCGATAGACAGAGGCGATGAGATCACCAAAAAGAAAGGCTGAAGGTCCTAACGAAATATATTATGAGTACCCTTTCTGTCGGCCAAAAGATAAGAGGGCGCCATGACGAAGAGCTGCACGAACTGTCCATTAGCGTGAAAGGTGTTACTTTATGCATGGGCGAGCACCAATGCCTCCACGTTTCCTACCGCGGCGGAGATCATAGAGTTTAAATACTCCTTTTCGTCCTTTCATCAAACCGGCTTCGTTCTTATTCAAACTGGATTTGGCAAGAGGATTGAGCTACCACTTTCAAATATCATTTCAAATTTAAAGAAGACAATCATATAATTAACTTTAAGTGTGGTGCTGTGTCACATGAAAAATGCAATGGAAGTGGCAAAGTAAATAAATAAAAGCCGAGAACACACGACTGCTTTCTGCAAGTCTTCCATCAGTTGAAACACGCAAGTTTATTCAACATTAGGCTCTGTTGAAATGAGTTCATATTTTATTTATGCATTCAAATCGAAACTCATTTTTCTTTTACCGTCAATCGTCAGCTGCTAAGTATGCAATGACATTTTCTTTTTAATGTACCTTAATATGACAGTTTAAAAACAGATACTGCTAATGTAGATCACAGACAAACAAATACTGCCAATGGCAAAGCTTTAAATTAAATTAATCAGTCTCGGGCTTTATTTGGTGAAATATTTATGATAAGGATAGAAAAACAATGCTGTCCAACAAAATTAATTTATTATTTAAGGCTATAAATTAAATAGCTTTTGAGGCATGGCAGCATTTTCTACCCTTATCGACTTTAAATCAAATAAATTTGTATTTCCATTAGCAGAAGAAGATCTTCTTCTTTTGTAGATAATGGGGCTTATAAAACTTTTAAACGGTTCCCCCCTCCGTTCCGAATAACTTTATGACATGAACTGGAAAAGCAGTTGTCAAGAGGCATTCTGGATGAATGGGAAGGGAGAGGAAAAGAGTAGGTATGTTGGATGGCATTAAAGGACCCAGAAACAGAACGCGTTAACAACATTTTTGCTTGGGTTTAATATTCGGTGGCGTCTTAGCAATGACTTTCAAAGCATTTAATTGCGCAGTTGTCCTTATGGTGGGAGTCCATCGAAAATTGAATGGACCCTTAAATACATATAACTGTACTCTTAAACACTTAGAAATTCCAGGCAAACACGTCACCGAGTATCCATGAATCTGTAAAATATATTAACATGTGTTTGATCAAATTTTAAAGCCTTTTCAATTCAGAATTTCAAGTATTTCCAATTGTTTTTCATCATACAAATATCTCCATTATTACTTTTGTTTTAAATGTATGGTTTTTCTTGGTGAATTATTGTAAGGTAATCTACCAGTTAAGGTAAGTTTTTCGATGGACACAAATATCAAATAAATATTTTGTGACTCCAAACAAAACACAATCCAGCAACCTAATCTATATCAGGTCCCTCTTCATCTCTGTGTACTTCTTTCCTCCCTTCATCCCGTCCAACATCCCTATCCTGTTCCTGCCCTTCCCTCGTTTGCCTAACATTCTCCCCTCTATTACCGTCTTCAACATCCCACTGCCGCTCAATACGCCTTTCATCCATTTTACCTGCCTCCATGGGATTTATCTAACAGTTCCAGGCTTAACTTCGTGGAATTCCTTCATGGTAACCGTAAAAGAAAGAGAAAAAAACTTTGCACTTTCACACTCTTTTAATACAACACGACCATGGTTTAGATGCTGCGCATCATCATCATCACTAGGGATGGTGGGTGAGGAGCCCTCTCCTCACCCACCATCCTTAGTGCTTCCTCATTTGTTTTCCGTTCGGTCCATTTCCCCTTCTCCATTCTTCTCCACACTCATATTTCAAAAGCCTCCAATCTACGTCTATCCTCCTGCTACAGTGACCACGTTTCCGCGCCGTACATAGCTACGCTCCATATCAGAGTTTTTAAGAGTCTTTTCTTCAACTGCATTAATATCATCGAGAAATACATGTATAACTGTCTGACCAATTCCTCTAATCGGGCTAACCTTACATTTCTACGCAATACTTTCCCGCAGTTTATTTCGGAAGAAATATTACCGATGTACCAATCTCATTCTCATTAATAATAAAAAGGCTTTTACTGTCAATTTTACAAATAAACAATAATTATTAACACACTTTGAATTCCATAACAGTAATTGTATATTCCATTTGGGCATCAAGGATCGGGCTCCTCCCTAAAGGGCATCAATGCTATGAACCAAATTAAATTAGAAAAGCGCCTCCGCCGAGTCGCTCGATGATATCGGTGCCCCCCACTCTCGGGCTCCATTGCCGTCAAAACGGCGAGAACCCTGCAACGCGACGTCAGGCAAGGGCCTCATGTTCCATGATACTTCCTGACATGTTTAGCGATTAATGTCCCTTCGCATGCCCACGCAAGTCCTGATGGAATGATATGGATCGGTGGCTAATCGAATGCGTATATAATATCCAAACATGACTGCAGCGGCTCCTAATGCAATCTCCTCCATGAGAGCGGCTACTTTTCTCATCGCATGTCTTTCCATTGTTTCACTTCGTGATCAGTATATTTCCTTATAAAGTAGACTCTCTGTACATTGGCGAGAGTGTACCTAATCTCGCAGGAAATGGAAATCTGAGTGTATTTCACCTGCCAAATTTTAGACGGAATTTGCAGAAATGCAGTGGGGATGCAGATATGCAGAAATTTCGAGTGGGATAAAAATATGTGGTACCATAAGACATTTCATAAAATTCCGCAAATGACACAATAATGGGAAATGAGAGAGACGGTAATTAAGTAAAATAAGTTAAAAATTAGATTAGAATAAATTAAAAATAAGTTTTAAAAAAGGAATGTCAAATACCACAAATGAAACGATGGGAACGACCAAAAGGAAAAAAAATATTGGAAAGGCCAAACAATTAGTGGATTGCAAAAGAGTTAATTATGACGAAAGGATAGGGAAGGAAATAGAAAAATTCATGCACAGAATTAGGGAGAATGAAGTACAAATAGCTGAAAAAATGAACTAAAGCGAGAAACTAATGGGACGAACTAAACGTAGCGGGAAGATCGTGAGAGGACATAAAGAGACAGCGAAAATGACGCGCTCTATGGCAAGATGAAAGAATTTTTCGGTTTGGAAAGGAAAACCATTGTGCACAGTTTGAAATGGGGTAGAGCACAAATTAACGGAACCAGAAGAGGATTCGACATGGTAGATTGAATACATAAAAGAAAATATATGGTTAATAGTACATCCGGTCAGTGATTCATTCCAATTTTATAATGCTATTATCCAGATGCCTTACAAGAGAGAGAGTCCTGTAGAATATTCGAATTTTTTATTTCAACAAATGTGATCTATTCGTAACGACGATGTCATTATCTCATTCACATCTCGTCTGAAAGCAGTTGTTGCCCCTTCTGCAACCGCCGTAGGCAGCGAGCCAGCCTCTCCTCCCCCCGCCCTATGGTCAAGCGCCATTCACCCAGTCTCTCTCTCTCTCTCTTCCGTTTCGTTAAGAATTTTATCTTGAGGCCACCATGGAAGGAGCAGTTGTTTAAAAGGTTCAGGGCACTCCTATCGCTGTAATGAGGTCGCATGTATGCTGCGTTGAGAGGTTCGCACATAAATGGCCCCGTCTCTACCGAGGTTTTTTTTATTTTATTACCAGGACATGCTGGAAAGAGCTTGTTCAACAAAAGGCAGGTGGGGAGAAATACGACAAGGAATGACAAAGGAAACAGGATTTATATAAAAATCGCCCCATTTCATCGCCCCTGCACAGAAATCGTAATCGCTAGCGTGCTTCACGTGTTTTGGCTTCCGTGGCAGCTAGGCTGGGTGGTCGAAAAACGACTAGATCGCCATGTCACGCGTGCAGTCATTGGCGTGAGATCCCGGAACTTACAGGAAGTACACACTATGGTGGACGTCTGACTGACCATTCCAGTGAGTGTGTCATCCTAGCTTCACCAAAGAAATGAGCCATGCGATTAATTACATAAGCTTCGTCGTTTTACGAGTTTTTGAATGGACATAGCAATTGAATGTATTGTGAAGCACTCCCACAGTAGCACTCCCTCTTGAACTCTTCCGCGTAAATTCACGCTTCATCGATCTTCAAGGTTTCTACGCTCATTTTCTTGAAATATGACGGATATAGAATCCAATTTCAAAATATATGCTCTAATATCTATTTCAACTTTCTGTCACGCTTCCCATCATATAAATAATAAGTGAACTATTATCCTCGCCAATTTTTAATAAAATATCTGACTTATTAGTATGTAGTTAAAAATCAAATTATAATCAAAATAATGGTTTAAATGAAATACTAGCAATTTTCTTTCAGAATATACCACACAATTTAAACCAATTGTACGTTCTGTAGTTGCATTTGATGCACGCCGACCTAAAGGAGTAAACTCAACGTTTTAATAGCAAGTGAATTTTTCTAAATTGACGGATAAGTATACTAGCACTAAAGCACTAAAGTGACGGTTAAAGTAGATCACAAGTGCATAAAATTTACCGATACCCTTCTCATTGCCATTAGCCAGGATAATTTTCCTGAAAATCATGGATTTGGTTCGCAGAAATGAATAAAAATATTATTTAGATAAGGAAGTTGAGATAAATTTTAGAAAAAATAACATTTACTCAGCTACGGGATCTGAAAATATCTTTATTAGTTCTGATAACTTTTGAGCTAACCATGAGAAGCCAAAGTACCAGTTTCAATCAATATGAGATTAATGCAACCTGAATCCCTTTGCAATGTATTTAATGGAAAGGTGACTTGGAAACAAGTTTTTTTCTATCAATAAACACCATTTTAGTAATCCTGGAGTGGTGAAAAATGCATGACTATGGATATCTCTGCCGAGTTCTGAGAAGCCGAACGCAACGCCTGAATATGTAGCACTGGCTAGTTGACCGTCAGGGTCGCCTTCTCACGTTCGCAAAAAGTGCTTCAGAGGCTTGCTGTTCGTGGAAGACGATCAATCAACAGACCGCGGTCGGCGTCTTCCAACGCTTCTCCCGAGAAACTCCGACACTTCAATGCTTTGAAACAATGAGCAGGGAGGATTACCAGACGAGTAGAGGGGATGGGGCAAGAGACAGCGGCAGTCCCGAGTGCCTGACCGGCCACAACGCGGGTGGTAATTAGCATATACTGAAGTGGAAAAAACATGCCGTGGGCACGTTCCACTCGACCCTTTCATAAGGTAGTAGAAAAGACAGTTGAAAGATTCGAATGCGTGAGCTATGTCGATAAATCTTAGGTTCATGTGTGAACTGTTCTACGGTGGAGTGAATAAAAAAAAGGATTTCCCTTTTTCAGGGATTGGTTTACTACTAATTAAATTTGAATAACGATGAAATAGCATAAATAAAACAATTGAAGTGATAGCGCTTGGGTTTAGGGTTAGTGCTTTTTATGAAACAGTAAACGACTGAGCTGTGGGTTTTTAGCGAGTGCATAGCTGAAAAGAAATCTCATCATAGACCCCCTATGCCGGCCATCGTAATAAACCTGCGCAATAGTAGTAAGCAATTAATCATTCATAGCCGTAAGCCAATTACTAAATTCTTGAACACACCCTCCGTTAGAGTTTTCCAATGGATGGCCATTCCAAGAGTAGATACCGATTTCTTCAGTAGTTATTTCAGGCCTAATTGAGGACGGCCAACAATCTTATTACATTGGCATAAACCAGGGACTGAAAATATTTAATTTGCAACGCATGTATTCGTTTCACTATATCCGCAAATGCTGGAACACCACAATATAGACATAAGGTTTCTCCCGATTTACAGAGAAATATATGGCATTGGTTATTCAGTAAAAAGAACTAGCTCCCATCCATAAACCACGATTTTGTCTACCCATGATCATAAAATGGCACCCATTCGATAATAGATGGGGTTGTCGATCAACCAGGATTCGAACCAGGAATCCCTCGTTTAGCAGTCAAATTCTCCAAATATTAAGCTACAGCTCCTCATACACACCGATCTATGAATTATTATTATCCTAGAACATACTTCTATTTCGGATGTGGAATACTGTATTTTCTTTTAAAAAAACTGAATTGTTCGAACTCAAACAATTAAATCCAGCTTCTTGTTCGATGTCATGTCGCAATGGAAAATATTGTCCAAAGCAGGATTTTCGATTCTCCTGATGAATGGGAAAGTAAAATTAAAGATTTCTTTTCGCAGCGACTTTTACAACGAATTACTTTCGTAAGAAATTCACCATTCACTCATTATATTCCCACAATAAAAATGGCCCTAAATTACCTCCAAATTGATGAATGAATACCAAGTTGACGTAAAATGTATGTATCTTGTTTCCTGCAAAGAGGTTCCATAACGGTGTGTCTTCCATTATTCCTCACGCTCCTGGCCCACGGCGATACATTACGCTTAGCGTTGAAAGGAAACTGAGGCGAAGGAAAAGTCTTGAAAATTCGTTCTGAGATGTGGAAATGACAATGAAAATTAAAAAAGCGGAAACATGATAAGAAAATGGATGAGTGTCAGGATGAAGATGCTTCATGCACGATGTTCATCGAGGATCGCATAATTTCATGAGTAATGATTTTCAGCCCTGAAAAAAGGACGTAGAATATTGTCAAATATGAAATTTGATTAATGGCGACAGCTATTTTTTAAGTTAAAATGACGCGATGTGTGAAACGAGGCTGCATTCACAGCAGGTATTAACGAGAAAGATGTTTAAAGGAAAAGGCAAAAGTTAATTATTAATCATTTCATTGCGTTTCTGCCTATTTCTCTTCTCTGTTACTATCCGTGTTTCTTAATATAAGCATTAAAAAAAGCCTAATGATGTATCACCTCAATGCTTCTTTTGCGAGTTAAGTGGTGGTAGTAAAAAATCGTGGTGACCGATCTATTTCTCGATGCAAGACCAGATAGCCAAAAGAAGTGATTCTTTTAGTCAAGCATAGCATTGACATTTGCTGTCATTAACTACTACCATTTAAACATTTAGTTGGCTGGTGTATTTCACATAACTCCTAATAAGCAGAAGGCATTAGCCATTTCCATCTCCTTCCGCCAACAAGCCAGTGGTAAAAAGGTTAATCTTTTTAAAATTGGATATTATCTCATGGCATGGAAATCGATGGATGTTCAGAGAAAAGCAGCATTATTGGTCATTTGTTTTCGTGATATTCGTGAGATATTCTTGACCATAAGTAGCTGGCACATCCAAAAAATGAATTTTTATAATCCATTTCACAAAATCTGTAACGCTCATTATTCACAAAATTAAAAATTTTATAAATAACTATTATTTCCACCATAAAGTTCGGAATGCGAATTTCTATTACTATAAGTTCGTAAGGTTAATTAAGTTGAATGGGGCAAAAATGTTACACATTTATATTGTAAATATTTGACTTCGTCATAAGCGTCCATGAATAGCACATTTTCAAACAAGCGGCTAAAAACAGAGAACATAAATGTATGCAGCGATAAGTTGAGTCAATAGGACCTGATGTTTATCTGCGCAACGTATTTGGGTTGCATTCCCCATTGGAACAATAGGAAGTTTATGAATGTGTTTAGTCAGCATGTAGTACTTAAAACGATCAAATAACCAGTCTTGTCGAAAGATTTTGTTACAACCCTACACTAAGATATGACAGAACGATAACCAATCGCCCGGATACAAACAACAGGGGTTGGAGAGAATGAATGAACCGCTTAATCATTATGCCCAA
This sequence comes from Hetaerina titia, assembly GCA_037158775.1. NCBI lineage: Eukaryota > Metazoa > Arthropoda > Insecta > Odonata > Calopterygidae > Hetaerina > Hetaerina titia. The sequence continues at coordinate 87,998,712 of CM073777.1, forward strand.
CAGATTGCTCTTCTTCAATCTTCTTCTGTAGACCTTCATTCCCTTTCTACAGAGACTTGCATGTAGCGCGCACTCCTCATATAGTATACACTCGTATACAATGTGAACTTGATGGCCAAATAGTAACAGTAAAGTAGTATATCATTCACCCGATATGTGAAAATTCCGAAGTTTTAGTCCTTTCAAGGTAAACCATTATGAAGGGTATTCGACTAAACTGATTTAATATCAAACAATGGCAGTAGTGAGTACGTCACTTAATTGGATGATTTTCATGCGCCGATATTGGAATTCTGAGTCAATAAAACTTAATTCAAATAAGACCAATGAGAGCACAACACAATCGCTTTAATCATTATGCAGTTAACAAGAAAACCCCATTCTTTCAAAAACTTGAAAAAACCTTACGCACTTAACATTTTTTTACATTTTTAATGAAGTACAACTTGTAAAAAAAATTCCCATGTTAAAAAGTTCGGTCATAATCGTAACTTACGTCTAACCGGACGCTGGTGCACTTCCAACACCCACCGTAATGGTGAGAACCGAAACGTTTAGCTCGCGGGGTCGTAGGCGGAATACTGTATTGTGGTGAAATGCACTATACTACAGAAGTTTGAAAATGTACAGCTTGTTATTTGCGTTAAAAATTGTTAAGATAATTACGATATTCTACGCGGAAGACTTGAAGTCTTGTGAATATTTAATATAATTTGCTTGGTGATAAATCTTATGGTGTGTGGATTCACTCTTTTAAGGTGCCGAGGGGGCTCCTTTACAGATTCCGCCTGTGGTTTCCCAAAATGTTCTCAAAGGTATCCGTGTACTTCACTTTAACAAGAGCCAAAAATGTTCAGAGGCATCACACGGATTTGAACCCGGGCTCACGACACAGTTAAATGAACGTTCTACCTTCCAGGTTACTTCATTTACTAAGAACTAAGGCAAATGGGTCAATCGCAATGAAGTTTAATTATGTTATTTATGCATCAAGCGCATTTTTCTGTTTTCACAAAAACATCGAAGAATCTCACAATCATTGGACAAACTCTTCCAAATGGATGGAATATGCCTAAAACCGTGACGATTCTTAAGTTTATACTCGTATCAGTTTATTTCTCTTTAAACCATTGATAGGATGCTCATACTTTAAATGAGGGTAAACTATTAATGAATCCGAAGATCTGACGACACAACTTCAATCTTTGAAAAGATTTTTATTCCGTCTCAAAAGCATACACCCATATTCGCTGTCGGAAGAAAAGTTCTCTGGTTACAACTGATTTTCATGAAGAATCAGGTACAATACAACTGAATCTTTTTTTCGTCGCAGCCGAATCAGCAGTGGCAGTAGATGTCATTTGGCGTTTGGGTAGGTCACCGGCACTGCTGACACATCCGTGCCTCGACAGGCACTCGTAAGGCACCTCGACAAAGACTTGAAACGTATCGTCTAATGGCTGTCTTTACTGTACGCCTCACAATATAACGTGTGCTGCACATTTTGAATGGAATGGGCTCCCAGGTATTCTTTGCCATACTCCCTCGCTATTAAAGCGCACATAAAAAGCGTGAAAGGGCCCGCAGGTTGGCGCCACTTACGAGTTTTTTAAGAGGATATTTACGGCACCGAGGTGTGAGGTCTCTCACTTTCGGCTCCAAAGGATTCTTGGGGCGTTAAAATGCCCCAATTCTTCACCTTTAGTGAAAAATTAAGGCCCCGTAAAATGAAGGGGTCGGCAACATCTTACAAAAAGCCGAGATTGGGGGTTTTCGAGTAGCTTTTAACAGTCGCAACCCACAACTGCTAAGGGTTTCCCTGGGGTATTATAAAATATACAATAATGTAAGTTAAAATTTTGCTTCGTTCCAGTAGTAACTGAGCACTATGGACGCTGAAAATTCACAATTTGAAAATTTATCACAATTAAATGTCATCTAAGTTGCTCAAATAATCGGGTATTTTAGGTAGGTATCGTTTTATTCATTAGATAGCACTATTTCAAATTGATAGTAAATAATACAACGAAATGCCTAATTTTTTATTTTTCATATAACTCGTCGTTTCATTTACAATTTAGTCAAATCGTACCATAACACCCATATAACAAACAGCATATACGAGCAGCCAAATAGCCTTAACTAAATAATTATAGGCAGTTAATTTTTTATTGTGGGGAATAAATAGGGTTTTCATAAGTAGTACTTCGAGAAAAGATGACTCCAGGTGCTAGTAGCTATCGCATTTGTTTGAGTTTTCATTGGTGTAGTTTTGACCGCTAGATGTGTGGGGAGCAAACCTAACATACAAGTATTTCCCAGCTTAGCAGCCTATTTCTCTGTTTATCCGGATGATATGATCGACCGATTTAGTCATCATCGTTTTACTCTTCCAGCAACAACAGTCGCTTGTAGTCCAGATTTCTTCCCATAACACATTAATTATAGTAAAACTTGAGAGCCTTTGTTTCTTCAACCCCTGCTTATTATAAGTACGCCCATCTGACTTCCTTGGAGTATCTTCTTCCAATGTTCTCTCCAGTTATGTTCCAATAAATCAAACGTTTCCAAGTTGGGCACAATCCATCCGGCACTCATATTTAATATAATGCAGTGCGTGGGCTCTTCCTCTTCTACTCTTGTTTATACCTCTTCGTTCCTCGCTTTATCTCTCGATTTGATCTAACGAATGAAGTAACAGGCTTCACATTTTTTTCTATTCTTTTCTTTCTTTTGCTATTTCTATATGACTTGACTCTTCGATGATCCATGCACGAGTATCTTGTCCATAATGTGCCGTACTCCCACGAATGGCATCATCCGACCGCGCTTGTGGGGAAAAGCATTTTGTGTCAAAATTTGCCACCCCATGCCACACACCCTAGCGGTGGCTTGCAGGGTACCTTGTAGATAGATGTAGAAAGAAAGCCTTCTTAGTATGAATTATTTTGTCTGCCCCTGACGTCCGTGGAACCTCTCTCATCCTTCTCAGTGCAACATCTGCCTTCAACATCTCTTCTCCGAATTTAGTTGGGGTCTTAATAATTCCTTCGATATTAGAAACCCCTTTCCTCACCTAACTCCCAACCCCCTCAACCCTTACCCTTCCCTCATGGTGCTACACCCCCTGCCACACACCTTTTTGGTGGCTCGCAGGGTACTTATGTAGATGTAGATGTAGATGAAATACACTCGGTAACCTTTCTATAAGTCTTCATCTGAGTGCACTCTTAGCAACTAAAAAAAGTAAAGTTAATACAGTGCTTTATTTAAGCCATACCAATTGGTATGGTTTAAATAAATAGCACTGTATTAACAAATATAAAATAAATAAATTTTGAAACTTTTTTTACGATATGCCAAAAACTAGTCTTGAAAATAACTGGTACCTGCAATAGCTCCTGCATTCAACACCTCCAAAATTCGCAAAGTTTTTTATGCAATCCCTCATTCTCCACCAACACGGAATGATCTCCGCCCCCCTATCACAACAACTCCCACTCCACGCCCCACCCCGCCTTTCGGAGTATATATCCCCGCGTCACCCCTCCCACTTCTAAGTGGGCGGGATTGGTGCCAAATAAGCGGCGACCTGCAATCGGCGCCGATCGGGAAGTGAAGCAAGTCCGTGTTAAAAGAACGCGGGACTGCTACAAGTGTTGTCCGTGGGGCGGACAGAAGAATCACAAGAGGGCGTCGTTGGCTCGCTCGCCAAGGACGACCAAGACACGGAGACAATGGAACATCGCTCAGTCACCTAGGATACACGGGAGAGTCACGAACATCGTGAGATACGGTGAAGTGGAATAATAATGATAAAAAACAAGAAAAAACAGATCATAAAACAATGTAGTTAATTCGCTCCACAAATGTCTTTAACCTGAAAATCTGACATTAATCATCTGAAAAATCTGACGCAAATGAGATGAATATGCCTGGAAGACACCTAACGAGATGAGATAGGGTTTGGTGCAATATAAGAAAAACCATAATTTAGGACATTGCTCAAAAACTGCTCCTTTGAAAAGAGAAGCACAGTATATCATGTGATTTGTTAAATGAACAAAAAATCAGGAGATTGTTATCAAGAAGTTTTATAGAAAATTGCGTGATTTCTCCATTAATGAGTAGTGGTAGTTTTTAGGGGAGGCGACCGACAGACAGAAAGGTCATTTGCGCCATTAGGGATGGAAGGTAAAGAAAGGGTGAAGAGGAACACAGCGTCGGCATTAGCCTGTTCTTGTTGAAAGGCGCCAAAGGGTTCGCAGTTTAACGTCCCATCCGACGGACGTCATACTCACTCAATGTGCTCTCCACAAAGCACCTCAAGTAGGGATCTGGATACCACTGACAAATTTCCCCGCATCCGGGATTCGAACCCGGGCCCTCTCGATGGGAAGCTTGTACGTTAGCCACCGCACCATCCCGATTCCCTCCATTAAGGAAGAAGACTATACGGCAAGTAATTAATTTGTAAGTAGGATATTCACATAAATTCGTATTGGTTATTAGTCGAGCCTTCTTCTACTGTATGCATATCATTATGAGCTGAATGATGTCAATAACTTAAAAAATAGATTGGTATTATTGGGCATGGAAAAATGTAACTGTTTTTGAATAAGACCTGTTCAGTTGGATCGGGAGCTGCATTAATGTAAAATTCTTGCCTAACTAATTTTATCTAGATTAGATAAATAAATTCTAACAGCAATGGCATACGCTTAGGGGCTATTGAAATGCACGCCGACTTAATAAATGCCCTGAACAGGCTTTACTAACGTTGATCCATTTTACATATTGCACATCCCTCCGTTCGTCAGAAACCCGACGGAGTTCATATTAATCAGAACTACTGCTGGTTAAAAATTATTAAAACACTGCAATCACTTTCTCATATCTGAATAATTTAGAAAGTGAACCAAGAGCGTGCTGGATCGTGTCCAAGGCATTTATTTCCATGCAGTCTCCCCGCTCACTGCCCTCATCTCCCGCTTGGTCCCATGTACTTGAAACCTTTCAACCTCGCAGTCACTTCTTTCGTATTCCTGGTAAAAGTTGGCGAATAAAAGTTTGAGTAATTCAGTAAATGATTATAATTGTTTGCTTCCGGTAGCTGCTACGTCTTCATCTATATTGGCATTTCTGCAAGGTGCCAAGAATAAGCTCCATAATATATACCCATCTCTACCGTTTGACGCCTAATCATGAGGAAGACTGATATATTTTCCTTGTTAGCGGAATAATTTATGAAGATGACTCTACCATCTCCCACACAATTATTGACCTTCAGACGCAAAGAGGACCGCAAAAGGCATGACAGGGACCGTAGACGTTAGGACGATGCTGAGGACAGGGAGTCACTGAACATAAAAACCCGAAAGGAGAAAGGAAATGTGGATTTGTAAGGTTTGTGTGGGATTGAATGAAGTAGCTTCCAGAGACATAAGGAACAATAGTTTTAGAACTGTTTATTAATGGGTAGCGAGAGTATTAATGAGGAATGCCTGCGGTACAGAACGTAAAACCGGGGTGTGAGGTAACAAGAAAAGGTAAAAATAAAAGCAGGTTAGTAAAAATAAAAGCAGCTTAGATAACCTTGTGCCTTAGAAATACTATCATCAATCAGAACCACGTCCCGGCAGCCGATGCACATTCAGGTCATAATTTAGTGGTTATAAATGCATTTTAAAATTCAAAAGAATGGGATGTGTAGGAACGTGAGAAGGTGGATTGTAGAAACTTTAAAGGGAATATTTAAGTGAACAGAAACGAACACCAAGATGCACTTAATGCCAATATAAGTGGGGAAATCACGGTGTAGAGGTAATATGGGTAGATTAAAAAAAAAGAGATTCACAAAAAATGGCAATAACGGTATCTAAATAGGAAAAAATGTTTGGTAAGGCATGGATCAAAGGAGAGATGATTAGAAGAATGGAAGCGGGAAAAAATTAGAAAAACCTGCACACTGGGTTAAGTATAAGAAGGTATAGGGAAAAAATAATAAAATTAACCAACACAAAATAGGGCCAAGGATGTTGTCATGATATAGACAAAATTCATGTAATGGGAAAAGTATAAGAAAATGAAATTTTTCTTAGGATTTAAAAAAAATACCTAACTATCATGCAAAATATTTCACACATACAGGGTTCGTCCGGAAAATAAGTGTACTGATTTTTTCCCGCCGCTCCAGGCGCGCCCAGCACCGCTCTGACGGGCTGCGATTGGAGGGGGGTATGTTGGCAAGCGACGCTGAAAGAGGCAGTCGGCTCTGAGCTGTGGTGTAGTGAGAAGCTCTGTTAACGCGAACCTCCACGCTCGACCCACGTCACGGAACGCGATGCCGAAGTTTTTGGAGCAGCGTTATTCCATCAAATTTGCGGTAAACCTTGGGAAATCGTCTACCAAAACTGTCGATATGATTAACCAGGCTTACGGGAAGTTAGCCATGTCCAGAAACATGATCTTTCGGTGGCACAAGATGTTCGTGGGGGGCAGAGAAGAGGTCGACGACGAACCACGGCCTGGACGCCCATCAACGACACTCACCGACGAAAATGTGCGAAAAGTTCGCGATGTACTGAACTCTGATCGTCGTCTTAGTGTTCGGATGATAGCAGAGCAGTGTAATGTGCCAAAAACAATAGTGCACGAGATTATTAGGGACCAATTACAGATGCGAAAAATTTTTGCAAAGTTGGTGCCGAAAGTGCTCAGTGATGATCAAAGACTCAATCGTTTGGAAATCGCGACACAACTTGCGGATCACTGCAAAAATGATCCACACACCACCGGACTTCTTTCTGTTCCTGAAGATAAAGAGGAGTTTGAAAGGAACGCGATACGGGACTTGGGACGCCGTCAATGAGGCCGTGACGACGTGTCTTCGAGAGGTTCCCGATGATGCCTTCGCGGGAGCGTTCCAGGAATGGGAACGCCGCTGGAACAAGTGTATCGACTCACAAGGGTCCTATTTTTGAGGAATATTAGCTTAAGATATGTAAAAGTGTAATAATTTTTTTTTCCTGAGCTCAGTACACTTATCTTCCGGACGAACCCTGTATAACCAACCACATCACAAAAGGTTATTTAAGGTCACTTAAAAATATTTATGGGATGTATAAATTATTAGCAGAAGAACTTTACAGCAAAATATTTGGATAATGAAATGAAATACTTAACTTTGTAATTCCACACAATTACAAAGTTAAGTATTTCATTTCATTATGCCATGCAAATTCCAGAAAGTTACGCCTGAGACAACAAATTTTTCAACAAAAAAAATTTGGAAATGGAATACGACGTAGTTGAGGATAATTTGAAATCTAGATAACGAGGCTTGAGGAATGCTACAATTATTAGCAGTATCCTAGGGCAGGTTTTGATAGATCTTGGCACAACATAGTCCTCCTAAAGGACATGTCACAAAATATTCTTAAACCCTATACTTCAGCTACAAAAAAACATTTGCTAGCCTATATTCCATTTCCCTCCCTTAATTCTATCGAAAATGCCTATTCTTTTCTCCCTCTCCCTCGCTTTCCAGGCATTCTCATCTCTATCACTGTCTTCAGCGTCCCATTGCCTCCCAGTATACCGTGCATCTATCGGTCCTCTCTTCTCCCAATAACCGTCTCTCTTTCCCTGACATGCATAGAACTTCTTCATTGGTTTTCCTTTCCGTTCAATTTATTTTTTCTACCCTTTTAAACACATCTCAAAAGCCTTAAAAAGATTTATATTTTTCCGATTTCGTATCTCTATGGTGTAAATCTGTCTTAAACTGGACAGTTCCCTCATATTTATGTATAGTTCCAATTTCACACTGTCGGTATTAACTTTTCACATCCCGTATTGTTTTTCATCAAGTTACCTCTGCAACATTAATCTCTCGCCTCATTTCTATGATTCTCTCTTTCTTCTTCCTTCTTTTTCTGTGTTGACATCCTTCCAGTTTCTTCCTTCTTCCTAATTATATATTTTGTATTGCCTGGGTTCCCAAACCAGTTCCTATTTACCGTTCACATTGTTTTGTTTGCCGCTTCTTTAATTCTCTGTTTGAGATATCCCCAACTTTTCCTGTATTCCCAACTTTCTTCTACTGAGCTCGTCCCGTTAACTTCCCTCGGAATTTTATCTGCCTCCTTTCTGCCCCAGTTAAGTCTCCTGTATTCAATTTTCTTACACGTACATCTTCCCTTTCACATTCTCTTTTATTTAAAATTACCCTTAATGAGTACCAAATTGTGATCAGAATCCGCATATGCTCCCAGGAAAATACGATTTGATCACGGTCTCCCAAAATCTATGCGTAATAATAATTTTAAATTCTTGAACTTGCAACCCACTATAGCTCTGGCATTAACCACTCGTACTTACGCTGCTTTTGGCGTTCAAATCAGGTGTCAGTTATGGATAACTTATTTTTCTGCTTTACTCTATATACAGGGTTCGTCCGGAAGATAAGTGTACTGATTTTTTCCGGATTTTTGACAAAAGGGGAGTCGTCCACTACGAATTTGTGCCTGAACGACAAACTGTAAATGCTGCATTTTACGTCCAAGTGCTCGACAGGCTTCGAAAACGAGTCGCCCGCGTCCGGCCAGCGATCAACTGTATGACTGACAACCTGAGCGACAATACGCCGTCTCACATCGCGCTTGTCGTGTCGGACTTCTTGGCCAAGCACGGCGTGGCAACGCTGCCGCACCCGCCCTACAGCCCGGACTTGGCACCACCGGACTTCTTTCTGTTCCCAAAGATAAAGAGGAGTTTGAAAGGAACGCGATACGTGACTTTGGACGCCGTCAAAGAGGCCGTGACGACGTGTCTTCGAGAGGTTCCCGATGATGCCTTCGCGGGAGCGTTCCAGGAATGGGAACGCCACTGGAACAAGTGTATCGACTCACAAGGGTCCTATTTTGAGGAATATTTGCTTAAGATACGTAAAAGTGTAATAATTTTTTTTCCTGAGCTCAGTACACTTATTTTCCGAACGAACCCTGTAGCTTTCAATGCTAGATAGCGAGTTAGAAAACCGTTTGGGAAAATAAAGGCAGATGATGTAGTAGGAATAGAAAAAATTCATCCACCCAATTATTAGAGTTTAATAAAATGCAAGGAAAGTCCTTGGATTTATTGGTTAATTTCACACGCCATAAGTGTAGTATTGAGAACCACAAATAGAAGAGTGATTATCAAGAAGTTTCATTTTGGTCAAGGAAAGAAAAAGTAGTACGAAAGTACGGAGAGTAGTCCATATTGACAACATTGGCATAAAATAATGTGAAATATATAAGAATTTTTTTCTTCACGTTTCTTAAAAGATTTCCGACGAACCAATGAAAGAATTTTAGAATATAGGAATGGACTGGGGGGATGTGTGACTTATTTGAAACTTATGTACGAATCAGACAGCACAAACAAATGCAGCGGAAGGAACATCTGACTGGTTAGTGATATGCAGAGCAAAAGGTATAGTTGTCCGATGCGGCCATTTTTAATTTGCATACAGAGATAATACTATACTATATGAACCTATGTTTTAGTGGTACTCCAGAATTCGGTATCGTTTGGAGAAAACTTTACAGGGTAGTCCACAGTCATAAGATGCAAGGTTAACTGTGTGACCCTTTGGAGGCTTAATGATGACGGAGGTGCCTCTCGTTCTCCAGATTTCTAAAATCACAAACCTTAAGCATAAATATAAATAGCTCTCTTGACCCTAATGTACACCATGTACAATGGTATGAATGACCTCAGTTGTCCGTTGAGTTCTCTAAAACCTAATGATTTTCGTTGAAATCAATGAAATTGTTCACACTTAAGCATAGCGCAGTGGAGAAAACGGAATCATCACATCGCACATTATGCCATCTTAAATCATTTATGAGTTGGATCTTTCGTTTTATAGGTCACCCAGCATTCAGATGGAGTAGCATACATGTTGGTGAAGTGAATTGAAGACTAATGTGTCACATTTCTTAAAGAATTATTACATTTCCTTGGCACAATAAGGCTTTAACCTGGAAGTAGCATTAATTTAATTGTCAGTAGCCATCTGCATTGCCTAGTTAAAAATAAGTACACGAATTATCACTTTGAAAATGTCCAAGGAGTGCCACCGTAACCATGCATATAAACATTTCAGCCTCCATAATTCATGCAGTGAAGTGAGCTTAAGAGCGGGATCCAGCTCCGAGAATGCAAGGGAATGAGTTTCTGCGGAGCTCCATCGGCGCTTCAAAGCTTCGGGTGCGGTCCTCGAGTGTAAAGGCTGAGAGAAAGACGGAAAAACCATAAAGAAGGGAGAGATGTCGGCCCCCTATTTGATGCGTCTTTCCAACAACTGGATGCCCACGGGCGGGCAGAAACCATCTTCCTTTTCGCCGCGGTGAACTTTCCCCCAAAAGATTATAGGGACCACCCCTAGGATGCGATCTGCTTATAGCTTCCGTTCGGGAAAAAAATCTATTTTTGAAGCGTTCTTTTCCAGCAGAAGCCCAGACGATATGTATATATTGCGAGGTACCCGTTATGAATGAGTTGGACTTGCGTACCGATGGCCATTAATAAGGTCTGCGTGTTTTCCTCAGGTTTTTTTAAATGAGAGGCCGCCAAGAATGCTTACATGTTTTTCGCCAAGGCAAAACCTCTTCACGTGGAACTATTAAACCTGGAATGGATACTATTGCTCTCAATAGTTATGGCTTTAAAATGTGATGGTGCTGGCTTCTCGACTTCAGCATATGAAAGTTTAAGTGTAATTGAAAATTTTCCTCTTCATGCATTCGTTTAAAATGAGATCCCTTCAAAAATATGCCCTGAGCAGGGCAATAAAGTGGCAAAACATGCCCTTCTTTACGAATTGATATGCCAACTCTCAAGGGGTGGTCATAGTTCGTTTTACGAGTGCGTCGCAGTAAATACTTAGTTTTTTCAAAATAAATGATGATTTATAATAAAAATCAACACGTCTGATGTCTTTGCCTCCATTTAATTTTTTTCCAAAAAGAACACGTTCAAGAGGCATTGAAGAGTTCTGATCTGATCAAATCAATCTGAAGTTCGGACCACTCCATAATTATTCGCGTCCTATCCCACATACAAAAGGAAAAATTACTGCTCGAATTATATTTAATCTCGAAATCAGAAGGTATTGATGTGAAAAAGTATCCTTTTCCCCTTTAAATATCATTTTGTGAAAAATATCAATTTTATTCTCCAAGAGATAGAACTTTTGATACGTAGAATACATAAGTAAATAATTACTAATTGCAAATTATGGTCAGCAATGACTTGTCTCATGACTCGACTCATTGAATCATTATCTCACCAGATTTCACAATGGATGCCGCCACGGTCATAGTCTCCTTTGATTCAATAACTTCCTATGGATCTGCCGAACCTTAAAGGTTTTTAGACACTAAATGAGTGCAATTACTACAATCCGAAGCTAGTAAAAAGCGTTTAGTTCATAATCCGACTTAAAGTTAATAATTAAAAAAATAACGAATGATAACTTTTTTATTAGTCTCATTTGAAACTAAATATTTCTTTTTAATATTCAACTTTTAATGAAAATATTAAGTGATAAGTGTGTTTTTGAATACTACTCTAATTTAACTATTCCGCATTGCATTTTCAATCAGATTTGTTCAGAATATTTTAAGGCATATTTCGAAACTGCTTCATTCCTTGCAGGTGTTTTACACGGCGATATACTTGAGGCAGGATACTTCAAAAGATAATGCGCTTATAGAAAATTCTCCATTAGTACATAAAAGAAGTAAAAATTATTTCCCTAATCGTGTAACAGAAATTTAGCCTAGTTCTATTTTTGGTCGCATGCAGAGAGCGCTCGGTATCCGATTTTGACTTTTACGTCTCTTCATTTCATTTCTAAAAGCTCACTTTGACAATATTTAAAGTAAAATCGAATCATGATAACGACTTTGTCATCGTGATTATGATATTTCTGTTGGCAGAGCCCTATTGACGCAACAGGGAACGGTCGAAGACCTCCAGTGAACTTCATTTTACATAGCTATTATGGGGGTATTGTCACCAACGCTTACTCTCATTCAAATAAAAATTTTAAAAAGTTCGTATTGTCATGGCAATCCAATATTCTCTAATATAATTCTTGTCTTGCAGTCTCTAATATGTCTTGCATTCTGGGATTTCCAGATTTCGTCGAACGAGACTGACGCGAGTGTGGAAGAGACATTTTGGAGGATTTGGTTTCATATTTATTTCACACGTTATAGTCTTCTTATCTCCGTGTTTTTCTATACTGATAATAAAAACTGTTATTTATTTTTCGTTTTTCCGCGGTGCCAGTCTTCGTCTTTTCTTCGTCTTAATTATAATAAAGTAAACTAATGCATTCATCTTCGTAATCAATATGTAATTCACCTTAATTTAGAAAGTTTTTTTAATTAGTATTCCTCATCACAATACGATCAGTTCAGTCGAAATGACTGGCTTTATATGGTGGAGTATATACAAGTCGTTGCCGCAGTGACTTCAGCCCACACGTATGAGCCATTCAACTTTTTAATGTCATTGAGCGAGAACTTCAGCTGCTCCTATGCGTTGAACTCAAAGACCCAACACCTCTTTTCAGATTAAAATCGATACCCGCCACAGGAATGGGGAATAGAATGTCTTTTTAAATTATAACTGGACAATATTTATCATTCACAACGCTAGATGTATATTTTTAAATACTAATGGGCACAAGCTGAGTGTTTCCTATTTGAAATAACCGAAATACGACAGATATTGCACGAGTTCCTTTGCAATAAGTCTTATAGGTGGGTACACTCCAAAATTTCACATATCCCTTTAAAAACCAGAATCTAATATACAGGGCTACACTTTTAGAACTAAATTAATTCTTTTTCATATGGTACATCTAGAGTACGCCTCAAGTGCAAGGCTCAACATAGCCAAAAGACATTCAAGTGAATATGGAAGCGTGGAATAAAAAAATTAATGGAATTTATTGCGTAACAAAAATACAGCACTTTTTATATGTCGTCATGGCTGCCTTAAGATGAGAAAGTGAAATAGAAGACCTGAAAAAATACCTCATCATTTTTTATTTAATAGTCTCCTTGAACAATCTCCAGCGCCCATATCCAACAAATATAAATCTATACTTGGGGGCCGAGACTTTGATGAGACTCGTATCACGGCATGATAGCCGCGAGATCGTAAAACATTCTCCGGCACTCGGGATGGTAGCATGAGCTTACTGTGAGAGGAAGTTGTGTTAGCACCTCGCGCCCATTCCGAGAGCTGATGAATTGCCATTCCTCAACTATTTTTTTATTTATACACATACTTGACGAAGCATATGCCTCCCCGCTTCAATAGTCACTTCAGATGGAGTGAAAGAGGTGCTTATGGGCCGCGGCATAGTGTCCAATTTGCATTCCAAGTAACGTTGCCATTTAGCTCATTAAAGATGAAATTTAGCTACGATAAGTTTTACTTAATTTTCGAAATATCTCTTGGTAGGTTCCAATAATGACTAGAGGATTGTTCGCTCAGAATAAAAACTTATAAAACTACAGTAAGAAATATTATGAGTGTACAAATTTTGATTAGTAATGAAAATGCAAAGAATTTAATGGTAGACTGAAATCAATTTTAAATTTATGAGGCGTTATGCTCATATGAAGGAATGTTATGTCATTGCCAGCAAATCATGAATATTTCATTATTGAAGCACCAATATTTAAGGAGCACTTCTAATCCTTTCATTCCAATCCCTTTCCCATTCCTTAACTTTTTCTATGAATGGTGGTTTCGTGGCTGCACCCACTGCCATACATCTCAAGACGCCTTTCATCATGTAAATTTAGTTAAAATGGATGATGTTATGGACCTTTAATCCTTCATTTTTTTATTTTTAATTATATGTTTTCGTGAAAGTATTTAAGTGACGATTCCTAGTGAAATTTTGAACGCTTATTTCCCTATGTATTTTAAATGCTCATATGCTTCTCTTGATTGACACTGATGAGGGTTTATCATTCTCTGTGAACTATGACCATACAACATGATTTTCGGCAGAGAAACGACAATACGCTGTACCCACAAAAATTATTGTGAAATTTTTGTATCGAGTAAACTAATAAAGAAAGCTATAAACCCTGGTAAACAATTATGTAAGCCAACTAGTGCCAAAAACTTCCCTACATGGTACATTATTTATTATTTTGCGGGAGGTTTACCTATAGGGATCAAGCACAAAACTTACAATTACGCATTGCACATCAAAGCTTACATTTACAGGCATTAAGTTTTACATAAAAACTTGCCTAAAAATAGTAGTCGGTTTAGAAACCATTTACAGTAAAATGCAACAATTTCAAACTGTAAAAATCATTCGCAATGGCCGGGATACCTCGATGTCTGACCGAGTGCTGTCACTGGTTAAGCTACCAAAGCATCCTCTCACATTTTTACACTTTGAAATTGTTGCACTCTAATACGTATTAGGGGATGACTCCGTTAAAAGTTACGGTCAAGGTATCTTCCCCAGTTTCTTTGGACCAAGTAGAGTAATTTTTATTTGGATTATAATGCAACAATTTTTTCCATTTTTGCCTAATGTTATCGCATCAAAGAACACTAACACAATATCCATAACGAATTCATAATTTTGAAAATTTAATGTTCCACAATTTACGTGTAGTTCGTCGTGTTAGATGTTAAACTAAAAGGCGTCAATGGCAAAACGTGTTCAAAATTCCAATTCAACCCTACGAAGCATTCTATTAGCTGACGACTCCCCGTTACAAATTCAACTATACACAAACTTCTGAAAATTATGACGCTCCCGGACACAAAATATTTGACGCTTGGTCTCAGCAAGAGCAAAAAAATCAACAAGTACAAATTGAATTTAATCTCCCAAGAGACATAAAGAAAAACGGCGCCAAAGATGGAGCGACGTGAACATCGAGGATGACGGTTTTTCGGCGAGTGAGCCGCCACCACGGGCCGAGGGAGCCGAGTGCGACCATTAACGAGCGTGTATTTCAACCCCCTGACAACTGCTTGGCGCCCTGCGGGAGCCGAATATATTGCCGGCTTTCCCTCAGATCGTGTCGGTTTTCTCGCATACTGACCGACTCTAAATCACATTTACAGAGGGCTCTCTTCAGGAAGTCGGTGGTTTTCCCACAGTTGGCAACGGGCTACCAAGTCGGCGACACAGACAGCAGCACTGACAAAATTACGGCTGGGAGTCCCACAAGCATTTGAATGAGACGAAATTGGCTTCCTTAAAATCCTGTCGAAGGTGCAGGTGGAATTGACGGCCTGAGACGTGTCCTTGCCGCGGAATCACACCAAACCATAATCCCCAGAGCGGCATTCCTAATTCTATTTCAGGTGATGATCTTTGCCATACCCAATGCACTTGTTTGCTTTCAAATTTCATCTTTTAGTTTTTCAATAGGAACAATACTGGTTGCATCCCTTCAATCGCTTCTAGCATCTTTCAGGGGACACCCGCATTATCCCAATTTCACCTTCATTCCAGTAATTCCGATGCTTTTCGTGGAGTTGTTGGTTAATTTTGCTCCACAACTTGTTCCCCCGGGATAGTCTCATTAACCAAGATTCTTAGCCAACGTCACTCCTCTCCATAAACATGAAAACCTATTCTATTGCAATAGTTCCATAACTATCGAACGTAAAAACATTAGCCGCAACAGGGTAAATATTTTTAGTAATCCCACGAATTATATTAAAAATACATCAGATATGAGGTTTCTGAATCATTAAGCCCTAGCCATTTAGTCCACATTACCATTAGCCTAGTAGTTGAATAGTGAAATTGAAAATAACTCTTATTTTTTTAACCCATTAAAAACTATTTTTACATTGGGTGCATCATCATTTTGACTTATATTATCATAACACAGTAGCTACATCTGTACATTCTGGCAATACTCTCTACAGCACGAAATTAGTGTAATAAGGGAATATATTTAGAGCGCGGCTGTTGTCAAAACTATTGCAATGAATATTTTTTTCAGCAGTACACTTACATAATCTATAAGTGTGAGAGGGAAAATTTAGATCTTGAGTCTACCTGTTCGACTGCCGATTGCCCACATAAGAATATTTTTGGATCTCCCGATATAAGGCGAGACTTTTCGTGAATTGTTTTCTCAATTTAGGAAGTTAATTCGCATAATTAATAACGTTGTAATCAACAGGTTCTAGAATTGAGTCTTCGGGATCATGGAGACCCTGGTAGATTCTATACCTCTCTTTAGCTGTAGACTGTGTGACGATTTGTGCTCCTTCAGAGGTGTTTTCCTAGAACCGGAAAGATTCTATCTTGATTTGTCTAATTTTTTGGCGTGGTACTTGGTGGAATGGTTTCCACAATTTTTTCGCTTACTTGATGAGACGAATGATCTAATTAACACGAAATAGCATTTGTCTTCGATACTTTATCGCCATTTTGTCGAATGGTCGCCAAAAATAATGATGTTCTCCAAGCCGGTACCATATATAAGACTTATGGGTTTTTCCGAAGATTAGCCCGTGTAAAGGTGACACAAAGGTATTTAAACTTGCAGTATTAGATGATAATTTGACCATTTACATTTGAAATTCGTTAGAGAGTAAACTAAGAGTTAAATCAGAGTAATATATTTTGAAATCTGTCATGATATTCTAAGGATGCCATTGCATAGGAAATGAATTAGTATAAAACATTTGGACTTATAGCAGCGCAAACAATAGAAAATTTGACTATACGCCGTAAAACTTGCGACTATAAATCTTTTAAAAACTTTCCACTTTTGGAGGAAATTACATAAATCTGCGCTATTCCTAAATCATTTCCTAACGTCTGTTGTGCTCATGTTTGGATATTTAAAAATTCATCGGACTGTGGTGTTCAGCAAATCAAACTCCTTCCGAATAATAATCGGGAAGTTCGTTATTTGGTCTCCAGGGGCGCAGAAAGCGGTAGATTATCACGGCGGTGGTCTAAACGAAGCCATTAGTAAACAGACTGAGCATCATGGGGTCTAACACAAAAGACGGTGTTCAAACTTCTAAATCATACATTTCTACCAGAAAATAATTCTTACAGACTAATAAATCCTATACCGTTTTAACCTGTGTCTTCCTTAAAATTCAATCTATCCTCTAGTTTGCGTTAAGCCTCGGGAACAAGGCACAGCATAAATTTCGAAGGTTAAAGAAAATTTTTAGGAAAGAACCTAACTTTTCAAGCCTTCTTCCCTAAGACTTTTCATCAGTCTGGACTTCTTCAAAGTATCGGTCTCAAATATTAACTAGATAAATTCCTGAACAATTACTCCATGACGTTTAAAAATATAACAACTTAATTTAATTAAATTTCCCAATCGATCTGGACAAATTTAGATGCGTACTATATTTTCAACATGCAAAGCAGAAATACTTCTCATCATCAGTACAAGCTTTTATCGGAAGGTGATGTTAGGAAATGTCATAAAATATTCTATGTTTCAAAATAAAAATCTTGATAGTAAGCGACAAAAACACATGATACGATAAAGTATTATTAAGGGAGCCCAATTAATTCGTTCAGAGCTAACGATTTCGATACCAGGAACCGCAAAACAGGATCATAAATTGTGCAAAGAATGCCCTTGACAAAACTGGTAAATTTCTTGAGGACGGGAGAAGGCTTGACGAAGTCAGATATTCTACGTCATGAAAATTTATATTATGTGTACCTCACAGCAGCACATAAGTCGTACATCTGACAGCTTACTCACGACATGTTCCTGGATAATATTACACACACTCTTTTTCTCGACTTAAATGAACACATTAAAAAAAACTCATTGCAATTTACTCGATAATTGCTGCCTACTGTTTACACGAACCATCACTTGTTTGCTCTTCTCACCTACTGATTGCAATTTTCCTCTCACGTCGCTCTAAACTCTCTCGAAAATCACTAAGTCACTGGATTAGCTAACCAAAAACCTCTGTCATTTTAAAAAGGATGACGTTAGGCGTCTTTAATATTCACGCTGGCATAGACTTGATTCTCAGCACGTGACTGAAATTAAAAATAAAGTGACCACGTGACCGTCTAGCGATACATAAATATTGGGAGATGAGCAAAAAGAAGTAACGGAGTAAGTGACATTAAAGAGACGACGGTGGACGTCCTTAAAAGGGACGGGCATTAACTCCCCCACCCATTGGGAAGATGGCAAACACCTTCCCTCCTTATCTACAGCAAGGATCTTACGCCTCCGCGACAAAGCGACCACACGCATCGGTACGAAATGGGCATCTGTCAATCGGATCGCACGTCTGATTTGAAAGAACTTCAAAACTAAAACGAGGAAAGTGCGGAAAATAAAAGGTGTCTGACGAAGTTTTTATTCGCCTCCATTCTCTTCCCCGCCCGAGAGGCTTTTTCTTGTGCGCTGGCTTTCCCTCCCCCGTTATGCACGGAGCTGGTGGGACGGGCAATGAGTTGGCCAACGAGCAGATACAAGTTTTTTTTCTCTCTCGTCTCTGATGCTTGTGATGTCTTTGGCTGTGAAACTCTTGGCGAAAAAATAACAGGAAACACAATCGGGTTCTTTGACAACTGATTCTGGCGGAGGAAGCTCGACAATGAATCCCATGAATGAGGGACCTCATCAAATTTTACGAAAACTGTAGTCAGTAAAAGAGGAATTAATTAATTGGGCAAAAATTACAGGTCTTCTGGAGCTTATTTAACGAGAATATCGGGAGCGGTGTATTCGTAGGAAAAATCCAAATTATGGCACTAAACTATTGCATTTTGTGTGTAATCATTATGATTGAAAAACTTCTACACTGATACCTGCGAGTTTCATGTATTAAGAGCTAGTTTAATATTTGCAAAATCTCCTCTTCAAGACTTCAATAAAAATTGAACAGTACGGGGGTGACCTAAATTCCATTTGGTATTGATTCTTCATTTACGAATGATTCCTGAAATAAATGGCCATGAGAATTGTTCACGTTCCTCTTCAACCAAGTTAATATTTTACAAGATCAAAAAAACTGTATGGATATAAATTCTACAAGAAGGCGTAAGCGATGTCTTGTCTTCACATTGGCGTACCAAGAAGCCACTTTCCCCGCCAATCAAATGCTTTTTAAGAGATTTCACAAATGTCCGAACATGAAACGTTATAGGATCATGTGATATTCTGCACCTAAACAACTGACCGTCAAATAGTAGCACGCATCAGTGCTATCATATTAGCTACGTGTCCCGGAGATAATCTAAAAGCAATTATTATTTCTTTGAGATCCCCCATCATCTTTTTATGAACGTAATTAAAATTTTAAAACACTGCAAATCAATACGGCCGTGAAACCTTGTTAAAGTGCACGTATTTTGTCTAGTGGTAGCAGCGCATATCAATACTTTGGGAATACGTTTTATGACGGCTAAGATAACAAGATGTACGGCACGCGTGGCTGGTCCTCCATGGACTCCTACAATTCATCTAATGGCACCGATTTATTCATAATAATACGAATTTGCAGAATAACGAATGAAAAGGAGTGCTTTTAAAACACGTCAAGTATTACATAATTCTTCAGGGATTGATGAAAAAAGGGAGATTCATAGGATATTGACGTTGGCTTAATTTGTTGAAAACGCTTTACGACCATCAAAACGAAACTTGAAAATTCAACACAAGTTTTTCTATGCCTGGGTGTATGAGTTCAGCTCAGTCTATAAACGAATCTCGCCGAAGGCCATTCTCAATTGGTTCTAAACATGAATCGCCCAGCATACCGAAGATTTCAATAAAAGAAACGTTTTAAAGGAATTTTACGTGTATAATAATGTTCGATTACTGAGGCCATAGAACAATCCATTAACATATCCATTCTCCTCTCATTCTCTAAGTTTCCATAATTCTTCGGTAATTCGATTATTTGAAAATGAGGGATTACCAGTAATGAAAATCAGTCATGCAAAGAAACATAATCTGGAAAAACCGAAATTTACTACATATGAACTTTTATAAGTAATTTTCTAAATGGTCAATTTTTTTGCAGAAGCCTCATTGATCTAGCTACACCGATTGCACCTTGACAAAAATGTGGCAGCAAAAACGTTACTCTAGAAATGGCTCATATGGATATCTTTTCCAACATTGACATATTTTCCCACTCCCATATATTATAATTAAGATTAATACAATAATACGTCTACTTAAATGCATTAAACAATTTCCGAAAATTTAATTTTGTTTATTCTTATGTTTCCCGGGTGTTGATTTTTAGAGATATTTTTATTTTTCTCACCAAATGCTTTGCAGTGGACATCTGACTGAAATTTCATCCTATTCTCCTGGACAAGCTTTCTCTTTTAACCCGTAAATACATTTGGAATACATAAAAATTGGTAAATTTTCGCACTTTCGGATAAAATTTTAGTTTTTGTAGAATAATTTTCAAACGATCAAGTCTTGAAAATTATAATTTGTTTTCTTAATTATTTGAGGTTGATGCTCTATCAGCAAATTCGGCTCAATTTAAGTATCTGTGTAATCATCGTGTGGTCTTATAATTACAATTTCAACTAGTATCCACAGTATCTCGACTAACGGAAACCAAAAGGATTCTTTTGCGATAGGTTTAAATTGTTAGTATAATATCATATGCTGTTTCCTATTTTCTTACGCGTGGAGTATATTTAGTACCAAAGAAACCTAGACCGTTAAAAAAACATGAGAAACTTATCAGGCGCTCGAATCATTTAATCAACACGAAAGAAAAAACCACAGCTCACCATCATTTGAACTAATTGTCCAACGTATTATGAAATCGCTCATAATTCGATGTGTAAATAAAATTTTCCTGGTGAGTCATATTAGTAATATACTATAAACTGTGTAAGACACTTTCGGATAAATATATTCCGAATTTTACATTGTGGACTTAATGTGTTGTCGTGCCCCCCAAGTTCTCCGATTCTAAACGCCATTTTTTATTATTGCTCGGTAGTAACGTCACATCAAGTAAAAAATTACAGCAACACACCCATACCTAAGTTGGAATGCAAACTCTTGACCTTAGGATCTCTATACAAGTGCATTAGCCTCGAGGTTAGCCCTCCCTGGCTGACGGCATCGCGAATTTTCTCAAGGAAGCAAGGAGGCTCCAATCCCTCGTCATCCCTCATATTATACACATTTACCGTGCCGATCACCGAGGATTTTCTCCGTCTCCGCCCCTCCTCCTCCTTCCCCCACTACGCCCCCTCCACTCCCCTCCCACCTCCTCCTTCCCCCCCCTCGCCTCTTGGCAAATATTTGGAGTGTCAATCACGTCAAGAGATTGGAGTATGTGCGTGCGTCGGAGTGTGTGGAAAGAGTGGGGGGTTTCGGGTGGGTGGGAGCCGCCAGGGGAGGGGGAGGCTCGCAAACAACACGGCACGCATACCTAAGGAGTCGTACTACGCAGGGTCCTCGTGGAAGTGGGACTCATGGGACATGCGGGGAAAGGAGGGAATGGGAGGGAGCGAGAGCTAAAATGTTTTACGGACCGAGGGAGGATGGGAAATCGAATAACCGCCGGGCTGAGGGATAATACAAGAGTGTCGTACATCGACTTTTATCGAAGTTGCCATGCAAGATGAATGACGATACCGTGTTTGTTGTGGCATAGAAATGCGTTCTTGGCTTCTCACTCTTTCCCTCTAATAATCGCCCACCTCTTCAACCACCTTCTCTTTAAAAATGAAATAACTTCCACCTTCTCTGATTGGCATACGAACGTCACGACACCCAAGGCTTCAGTGAATACTTCCACATTCATAGATCATCAGACAAGCTTCACCTGATGAGTCACTACTCACGCTCTCAGAAATATTTAAAATGTCCACAGTGCCTCTAAGACTGATTTCTCACAGGCAGACATTAAGCATTTACATTTTTGAGCACTAAGCATATTACCTAATTGAACCCTTATTAATGAATGGATACAAATAACATTGGAATGAAGATAAAATACAGTCCGAAAAGATTAGGCATTGTGCACTTCCAAAATGT
Source organism: Hetaerina titia (assembly GCA_037158775.1). Classification (NCBI taxonomy): domain Eukaryota; kingdom Metazoa; phylum Arthropoda; class Insecta; order Odonata; family Calopterygidae; genus Hetaerina; species Hetaerina titia. Next base: position 88,020,809 of record CM073777.1, read on the forward strand.
AGAAAATGAATGTTTTTTTATTGGTGACTTTTGCTTTCAATTGCTAGCAGTCTCAAACTCACTCTTCTCTTCTCCGCCCTATTGTCGTCGGCTAGCCATTTCATGTCTCCATACTCTTATCTGTGGATCTTCCGTTAGGTGTCGTTGCCATTTCCTAATACATTTCCAAAGAAAGCGCATGACCTGAATGATGAGATGGATGTCGAAAATCTTCGCTGGTGGAGACCGGAAACAAACATTAGGATCTCTCTTAACTTTGACTCATTCGCCTGCATATCACATTGTCACGCATAGAAATGCAATACTTTTCCTCGAAGCTTGCACAGCGATTTCAAACCCATTGCTGTTTTCCAGCCATAAAATACTTGGCTTCGCATGCTTCACAACTGCGCTGTAACACGCGAAAATATCTATAACTTTAAGGATTTTTATGCAGAAATTTTCTTTCTTTCGAATAAAGTGTTCAAAAGTTTTTTCCTCTATAATCACTGTTATTTCAAATCCAAGATTCCCAATGTTGGGAAACTTTTTCTGATTCTCCAAGTTACTGGGGCAACTTAGAGTAAATCGATATCGAAAGAGAACTCCCAGATAGCTAATGATTGATTAGAAACGTTTACTAGGCTGAGCACTGTATATCTCCTAGATTGTTGTGTAAGCAAAAGGATTCCTTAACATGTTTTCATGCTTGATGATTTCTACTGACTTAATTGTATATAATAATGTTTAAATTACTCTCAGATATTACATTTAGAAATAACAGGAAGTTAAAAGGAAAAAAAATACATCTCGTTGGGAGCTTTAGGTCACCACAGAGGAGAGACCTGCGGTCTCGAATGCTTCGACCTTTCCCCATTTCTCCGTAATTTTTTCATTTACTGCCTCCATTTTCCCTCCGAATGCATACGACGGCGATATTAGGAAATAAAGTTCGTTTCAGACTTCAGTCACACACGCACATATTTATGAAATCTAGTCAAAACCAAGACGAATTGTCATTTATAGGAAGTAAAATATGGTTTCTGTAAACTCAACAAGCTGTTAAAAAATGGAAAAGGAAAAATAAATATTTAAGCTCCAAGGTGGGGAATATTTCAGATAAGACCCTATTATTTTGTATTTTATTTTGTATTTATTTTATTCCTTTTAAAATAATTCTATCGTGAATTTATATTATGACTTCCCTTGAGCGTACATTGTACATTGAGCATACATTGTCATTGTACATGACGGCTTTCTCGAGGAGTCAATTGGCATAACCTTATGTAGTAAGTGGAAAGTATCCACCTTCAACCTCCTAACTCCACAATCAGAATCAACCTCAAAATAAAAAGGAGGGAAATCTTTGGTAAAAAACTGAGGTGTAACCTGAATTAAAACATTGTCACCTCAACAAAAATATTAAATACTATCGCTTTTTAAGGATCCCTAAATTTAGTTTTATATGGAGGAATTATAGGATAGTCAACTTTAGAAATTGTGGACGTTTTCAGACTTCAATCGTAAAATGGATCTGCTGAGAAAAGAAGCCATTTTGAAGATATAATTATGTTTTCCAAAAGTGTAGGCAAATTGAATTTTATCCGGATCCCGTGGCGGCGGAGTAACGTCCTCGCCTGCCAACTCAGAGGTCGCGGATTCGATTCCCACGTAGGAGGGACTTTCTACGTGTTGCTTGTAATTGTTCCTGTTGTTGTGTGATTGTTAAAGGCCAAAATGCTGAAAACGGATTAATGTGAAATAAGTAAAAAAAAGCAATTGGCTTAGTTATAGTTAAACGAAAAAAGTAACTGATGCAGTCGCGGATAACATTATTTATTTTTAGCCATAAACGGTTAATTTAAATAGTATCCCAATTTCTGAAAAATGCCCTAAAGCTCCAAAACAGTAAACAGTTATTATTTCCTAATCCAGTTGCAAACATTAAGATGCAAGAAAATACCGAGAAAAACTAAGAAAAGCATTTTACCGGAATTTTCTTTCACCGCAGTAAAGGCTCAAGAGAAATCATTGATGCAACCGAACCCACCATTTGACACCACATAAATAATTTTACACCACTAAATGTGAGCCAAAGAGAGGAGTCGATCTCCGCGTTCGATCGCTAACCCCATCGTGGCGCCAGGTAGGCAAGAAGTCATAAAAATGCCATTCATAATCCAACCGATATCAACTTCAAGACATCTTAGAGACGGCTCCAGCCACGGAACACCCAGCATGAAGTTCGGCGAGCCTTGAAAATATTCAATCCGTCTGCCAGAAAAATTCAACCGCTCTTCAGATCGGCTATTCGCCACAAGAAGGCGTGGCTAGCGGTACGACGCTCGCCTTCACGATTCCAGGACACTCGTTCCAAATCCAACCAAATCAGGGACATCCGCACGCAATTTTTTGAGCACGCTTACGTGAAAAATATCGATTTCTTCAGATCATATGGAGGAAATTTTGAGAGGGTTTCCGACAGTAAATAGTCTCATATGGTTCCTTATTAATCTCATTTTTAGTTAATAATACGCTGAGCATATAAATGCATGCATAACACATACAAATCATAAAACCCCATTGGCCTTGAGATCACCGTAGTTCATGACTTGAAATCATCGCATTTCCCCGTATCTCGTATATAGTCTTTCCTGATATATTCTTCCAGTAAATTTACCTTGTTTTCCAAAACCACACGTCAAATGTCTTAAAAATAATCTGCAGCGAATGAGTCTTCTTCCAAACTGATTGTGATACTATTCTTTCAAGTTGTTTTCATATCCTAATCTCGTTACCAATTATAAATATTTTATAAGCAGCTCAAAGGTTTGCTTTTTTATATACTAAAGACTGTAGACGCTACTCAGGTGCGAATATCTACAATGTCTGATAATGATAAAAACTCCATAAAAAATTATTGACTGAAAAATCCTGAGAATCGCAGGAAGGTTAAATACGTCATTTGTATCCGATAGAATAATCTTCCCAAGGACAATACACGAAGTTTAGAAAAATAAAGATGAAAAATAGTTTGGGGTAAATCATGGAAAAGTGAAAAAGCATGAAAATGAAACATGAAGAGCAAAAGTGGAAAACCTTGTGTTTTCCCAAACAAAGTGGCGGTCTTGTGGATGACAAAGAAATTATTAACGCTTATTGAAGAAAGAAGTATAGATACAAAAGTGCTAAATCCTAAGAACAGCAGTAAAAACAAAATAAGAATAATTGACTTTAAGCTCAGTAAATGACGAGAAAGTGGATGAAGAACTTAAGCGCTTCACTGGTTTATCACAGGAAAAATTTGAAGCCATATCTAGAAAGAACATGCATTGAAAGAGAATTATATACACTCGGCCAATAAAGAATGTTATTACCACCGTGGAAATTCATTAAATTTCTTAAATCTTTGGCCAATTCCAACTAAAAAATACTCAAGATAGCTAAGAGGTAGGTTTTCCAAACTTCAAAAGTCAAGATGGAGTCCATCTTGTTAATGATGTTCTTAGTGTATGAATTATGAATAATAATTTCCCTGGTTGAACGTCAACTTCTTGTAACTTTAAGAGTAGTCCAGATCTTTGCAGTGTTGCTGCAGTTAATAAGCAGCAAAAATGAAAGATATGTCCTAACCATTGTTTTCAGGGTCAGGGAATTAATAAAAGAGTTTGTGATGAGTACAACATTTACCACTCCATACATTCGTAAAATTTAGCTCTCGACTCGGTTTTCTACTGAGCATACTCCTATATCAACTTCATCACCTTATAATTTCTTACTTTTATATAACCCTTGATCTGCGTGTTACATTGAGGACCTTTCACTACATTTTTTAATAGCCATTCTTCCTTTCAGTATTGTATACAGGAAGCTGTCTTGCCATACAGCTTCGGACATGAAGCTTCTTCTGTTCAGTATTTCCAAACTTTAGAAACTCCTCCATCCACCAAAGGGTGGATCATTCCATCCATTTAATCTTCATCATTCTCTATTGTTACACATTTCCAATGCTTCCAATCTTCTCTTTTTGTTTCTGTCACTATGCATGCCTCACTATCGTTTACCAAGCCTCACCTGCCCGAATCGATGTCATGTACTCGTATAATACGTTGTTTTTATACCTTTATGTAAATTTTTCTTTATTTTTTCAGAAATAATTTGTTTTTGAATTTTCTCATCAGAATAATATACGATATAACAAATAGGAACCTTGTTGAGGGTAATAAACATCACTCCCCGGCGTACCACGAGGTTGCGGGGGAGAGATTGAGTCCGCATTACAAGATAGCCGCGTGCGAGGAAAATAAATATTGCTTCAAACAATTCACATCAAAGAGAGGGTGGGAAAATACTTGTCCCGAGCGCTATATGTTCTTACAAACAAGTGAAATTTTCCATCCGAGCGGAATTCAAACAGATATGTTAGCGAAAAAATGTGTCTCGGAATTAATTATGGAGGCAGAATGAAGTTACAGTCGCCAAAAGAATATTCAGCAATTAAATGTAATTGTATGCCAAACTATGGAAAATATTCATCAGTTCAACCAAAAATATGGTAATTTTTGCCATACATTTTTGGTTACAAAAGTTAGCTAACTTGCTGTTGACCTTGGAGAAACTGTCTTTCTATTCCAAAATTTTATTATTTGAAACAAACAAATAAATCCTTCCATTGCGTATTACTTTACTTTTCTGGATTTACTTTTAATATCCTTTCTTTATTCCCTAAGAATTGTATACTTCAAGAATGAAAGCAAAGGACTACGTTAAGGTGCACCATAGAAGTACGTGGACTAGCGAAAACGTCATTAAGTGTTTTAGCATACCTACGCGAAATGGCCAGCGGAATCCAGGGAGACAGAACTTCACACGCAATTCGTGATCCCTGGCTAAGCAGATAAGACACCGAATCCATCATCTCGTGAAATAAAAGCAAGCATCCACAGTCTGTTCTCGCTAAGAGGTGACTGAAATCCCTTAATAAATTATCTCCCAGTTTAAACGCATTCATAAGAGGCTCATATAAAGCCTTGGATAAGAACCTTAAGTAAATGCGACAAAAATGGAATAAAATGTTTATGAAAATGAAGATTAAATAATATAGTTACGGCTACAATACGGTGTGGCTTATTATTAGTCATTCTTCTTTAAAATGAGAGAAAATAATTATAATTAGGGTTAGGATCATATTTATTCATGGTTTATCTTATTTAAAGTGAAACTTTTAAAATTCCATGCATGAATGAGTGAATTGCTGACCATATAAATATTTATTACTATTTGTATGTATGGGTGTACATATATGTGTGTGTGTGTATAGATTTTTAAGATATAGAAACACAAAGAAAGGGCAGTCACATATGTATTTTGACGTTTCGGCAGCACGGCCGTCACCATCAGAATGCCGTTCTCGGGGAAAGAGCGGAGAGGATACGTGTGGGGGAAGGGTGAGGTAAGGGACGAGAAAAGGAGAAGGGGGTGGGAGGGGATATGTAGGCGGCTATTGGATTAATTCATTGGGCATGATTCAGACCGAGAGGCTTAAATGACTGGAGTATCCAGATATGCGCCACCTCGCGGGTTCCCACCTCAATGCTACTTGCAGATTTGGGAAGGGTTTCAATCACCAAAACAGAGAAGCAATCATCGAAAGATTGGTCGTGGGAAGCAGTGTGAGTAGGAATGGGCTAATTAAGGAAGATGGTAGATTTGGTGGAATAGCGGTGTTTAGTCATGCGGAGGGAAAGGGTGGTGGTGCATTCACCCACGTAGAAGGCAGGACAGAAGATACAGGAGAGGCGGTATATCGTATTTTTCAAGATACAGGTGGCATCGGGTTGGGAATTGGTAGTAAGCGAGGTGGCGGGTCTTAGAAGGTGACAGCATTTGCAGCGCGCGCGGTTGCACGGTGGGTAGAGTGACCGAGAATAGACAGAGGTGCCCGCAGGTGGTCTTGTCAACTTGAAGCTATCTCGCAAGTTCGACGGGCGTTTAAACGAAACGGAGGGACAATGTGCGAATAAAAGTGATGTGGAATGACTGTTATTAATTATAAGGAAAATTTTACGAATCACATGTTTAATTTTGTGGGTTCCGGGGAAGAAAGGAAGAAGGAAAGGAAGAGGACAGAACTAAATTCTGTTCTTCTCTTCCTTGAGAAAGATGACGTGGACTACCGAAAATGCGAAACCTAGTGAGTTTCTTTTTTTTTCTGTATATATATATATACATATATATATACATATAAAATATATACATATACACACATACATATAAGCCAAAGGCCGCTGGTTCGATCTCCGTGACCGGCGAAAATTTTTCAGCTTATAAAAAATGGTTTTGGTTTGCAAGTGGTGTTTCGGAACGAGGCAACCACATATGATCAGAAAAACACCATAATGGTATTTCGGGGAGTGGCAATGACAAAAAGTCCTACTAAAAAGCTACCCTGAACCCATGATGGAAGACAGCAGTTTCACTATTCGCACTGGTGACGCAGACTGAGCTCTTCGGCCCGGCATCAGCTGCCACAGCTCTGGGCGAGGATGAAGTACACGGTATTATTACATATGCTTTAATTTCTCACTTTGTAGCATTTCCATACAACAACAATCAATTGGTATAACAAATAACGATACCCATCATCATGTAAAGAGGATTCGTCATATTTCTGCTATCATATTTCCCATTTTAAAAGAAAAGTGAAATGCTAACGCTTCCATTTCTTTCTAATATTTGGCTACTATTTAGTAAAGCTAAATTACTGGGTAATCATTGAAAGTCTATTACTATGTAATATGGATAGTAGGAAAGATACTAGAACACGTTCTCCATTTTCAAAACACTGCACAGAAGCGCTTGATTTTTAAACTGCTCTCTTACTTCATCCTTTGAGAAATTAAACGTTCATCAGATAAATAATTAGACCGCAACAGGCAGACGCAGCCATTGTTGAAGGACATGACTCCAAGAGAGGATATTTAAACGCCTTTCCTCCCTCCTTGTCCCATGAAACCCACTCTCTCCCCGCCGAACATCCCCTTAGAAGACAGCTTCAAGAAAACGAGATGAGGTCACCAGAGAGAAAACAAAAGAGAACCGTTGTATTTAATTTTTTTCCCTTGGATTTTTTCCTCTTTTCTCCCGCTGAGACGTGAGGTTCGTGTAAACCTTTTCTACGAAAACAAAAACGACGACACGAAAAGACGAGTCGGTTAAGAAAAGAAACGATGCGAAAAATGACACGCGAGGCTTCAGGAAAAGCAATTACTGGAAGAAAATGTCAACCCATGGTTTTCCCTTGGTTTCGGAAAGTAACTTCTGACGTTCTAATCCGTATGTGAACTACCCTGACTTCAAATAGGAAGCACTTAATGGAGGAGTAGTGATTATACAAATAACTACAAGGGAGAGCTTTGTATCTGGTTATTACTCATACCTATTCTTAGAAGTATTTTAATGGAAATGGAATGGATATTATCCACGAGCGATTACTTGTACATCGTAGTCATGAAGTTTAAGAACGAGTAAAACTGTTATTTATCTTAATTTCTCCGAATACGTGCTCCAATTCTCATACAACAAGAATTTGAATCACCGTGGAAATAACAATTTCATGTTCACAATAACTGACAAAACTTTAGAAAATATATATATATATATTTCTTCTATTTAGTTAGGGATTGATTCGATGATCAAACGAAAGAGCTAAATTGAAATTACTATAAGTAAAAATAGATGAAACGGTGCCTAGAATATTTTCTAACTTCAACTTTGGTTACACGCACAATCGATATCCTAGGTAGGTGGAGTTAGGAATCCCAGTGCAAAAGATTACCAAAAAAGTTTATTCAGAATATAATTTATTGTTAACTGAAGATGACATTCTTAAAGCATATAAAGAATCTCTGGCACCATCCTAAAATTTCTAATTTCATATTCAGGGTAACATTATCCTTAAATACTCTAAATAAACGATTAGAGAGGACAGATACAATATTTGACCAATTCTACAATGCAATGCATGCAATAGAATGTCAAAGCATTAAATTATCAAAGTGTATTATACATATTCAATAAAAAATAGTTTTTGCGTTTTCTTATAATCAAAGTGCGTGCACGAGCAAGAATTAATGGCCTGGGTTTATTCTACAAAATCGATCGTAGATATCTGTATATTTAATACTACAGTCTTAATAATTTGAGGCTACTCAATGCATTAGAACAACCCTGTAGGTGGGAAAGATTTTTGTCAAGTGTTGTCTCGATTTTGGTAAAACAAATAATTTCTCACAGAAAAGTCAACAAAGACTCGAAGAATGGCGAGAGTCGGGGACATTCGAGAATTTCTTAGCTGGCACGTTTATTTGTCTTTGAGGAACATGATCCTATAAACGTTTTTAAAGGACTTCCTTCTATTGGGCAAGAGTCCAGGGAGTAAGAAGAACAGCGGGTAGAATTGAAATTGTGAAAGGGTAGTTTACTATCAAGTCCTTTAATGTAGCTAAAAATATCTATTATATATCCGTGAAGTGCTTCCCTTTGGAAATGTAGCACTTAATTTAAAGATGGGATTAATTGAGCATTTTAGATGACACAAAAAATTTCGAAGTAAAGGATGTATCTTCGTTGCACAACAAAGTGCAACGAAGATACATCCTTTAGTTATAGAAATGGTATTTTGGGAATAAGTTGCAACAAAAGTCAGAAGTTTTTTAATTCGATGTGACATTAGTAGGACCCTCTCACTATACCGCAGAGAGCATCAAACTAGGTTAAGGGTCCCTGGACCGCCTGAGAATTTAGGAAGATATTTTCGAAAGTCAGTTACCTTGATCATGGCTTGAATTTGGATCCGAATCCTGTGATCGACTGCCAAATAATAATCATTTAACTACCAAATTCCATAATTTGGTGAATATAAATTTTTTAATTTGAGATTTCCATGAACTCGTGAAAATAGTTGTGCTTGTGTGTAAAATAATTTACAGGATTTCATGCTCAACGTGGCACGTAGAATTTGTATATGCATAGTATAGCGTCATTACTATGCTTCAACACAGTTAAACGCGTTGTGCCTTGCGCTCTTCATTAAACTTGAAAAAACCATAAAATTGTCTTAATTATGAAATATGATTTTGACGTGAACAGCCAGACTATTTAAGACTATTGCTAAATTTGAAGTCACTCGTCTTTCCATAATAAATCAAATAATATTAGGCTTCACTCATATATTATCATCTAACTTACTAATACCACCAGCTAATTTTTTTTAAAGTCACCCAATCCACCTGAATTCCAGAGCCTTTTAAATATGCCTCCGTAAGACCATTTAAACTTATGAAATTAAAGAAAGTTTTATAATCACTATCGCTGGGATTAAACAGTAGAAGTCCGTTGTAGTTGTGGGTAATACTAATATAATACTAATGGAGTAGGCGTTTGTTTTCGTCAGCTATTTACTACCTGAGCACAACAAAATATGTGGAACTTTTGCTAGAATCAAGATGTTCTACGAGTAAAGTTAATAAGTTCCAATAAAAAGATTTCTAAAATAATACGTATATTCTGGCATAATAACTGATCTGATGTTTTATCTGGATAACAATCTAACTGCAATTTTTATTCGTTTGATTCAATCTGAGATAATAAGAGCAATGTTCATTGCAGAAATATAACTTAATTTAATTGAAATCGCACAACTACTCCTTCGTCTAGTTGATAATTACATATCGGAAACCCTGCTTACCATATACAATTGTCCACCAATACAAAAGTCTCAATAATATTGCTTCTATTGGTAATAGAAAATGATACTCCATGTTATATCACGCAATCACGAGAGTTGCCTGAAACGTAAGTTAAGCAAGGAAAGGTAATCGTATGGATTCCAAATTAAGCTGTTTCGGAGTCCATGAAAATATTTTACGGTGGTCAATAATGATGATTCGTTTTTAATATTTCCGAACAATAGACCGTCAAAATAGGTCTAAGTTGACAAGAGTAGATAAAAAATATTTATAATTTCAATTGCATATAACAAACTCATTATTAGGAAATGATAGTCCCAGTCATCAGATCCATCATAATGATATTCGTTAACAAAGTATTCAAATAGTTCGTCTCCAAATCATATAACAATTCAAGGATTTCAAATTTTCCGACGGAAGAGAATTCGTTTGAAACAATAAATGAAATTACTTTATCATAAGTAACATTCTGGAATATATTATGCTATAATGAAGAGAATAAAATTTATCCACTTAGTATAAATAAATGGGCTATTTTTTCAGGAGAGTGATTTACTAGACATTGAGTAGAGTTCTGATAAACATAAATTTGAAATTGCAAATTTAATTTTAAAACTGAAGGAAAAATGCTGAATACTGTAAATTTACAAAATGATTAAATTGTCCACTTGATAATAGTATTGCTGCAAATAAATATTTCATTCTCACAGTCTATATAAGAGGTGATGAATTACTGGAGACGATAGAAGAATACTGTTACAATATGTTTTCTCTATCCGGACACCTCTGGCGGTTTGTAGTCTACTTGGGATCCCGATGAGCCATTCTTGACTTCTCAGAGGCCAAAAAATCAGAGTTACGCAACCTAAGCCTAAGGTGGACTCGAACCCACGGCCATCTGGTCAGCAGAAGAGAACGCTACTCACCTGACCAGTCGTCTGACAAACAATTGAGAATATAACAGTGCTATTTTAGAAGAATACTACGAAGAAGTGCCTCGACTAATCTTCTTAGCTACATGATCACACGCCTCACTTCTGATGAACTGCGATTGCAAACACATAGCACTGAACATAACCATGAATTATACTTTGGACATCAGTCGACCATTCATTTGGTCTCAGGGTCCGTGAGGCGATTCTTGACTTATGAGTTAAACGGGGATTCCCAGCTTAAAGGATGAAGATAAAAAGAACTTCTACCTCCCTCAGAATTGTGTGAGACGTCCCTCGTCGTCCCTGTTACTTTAACACAGCGCTTTCCCGAGTATTTTAAGTTTGCACCGGAAACAAAGGGAGGAATGATCTTTAAAAACATTTCCCATCAATACAACCCAAACACATACTCATTGCATTTTTATGTCCGAAAATAGGTATTTTTCGCTTAGCAAAGCGCTTGCAGTACACAGTTTTACATTAACAACTGCAGTAAATCGAAAATATGTCAAGTATGCGGTACTACTCAAAGTTTTCAAAAGCTATTTATCATCAAATCTTCAGCGGTGCAGAAATAAACACCCCATCTTGCCTGGAATCCATGGAAAGAAATAATTTTGAAATGTTCGCTATTATCGTTGCAGATGGCATCACTGATCTAATTTCAACAAATATATTAATAAAAGCAAACATTTTCTTAACTATAGACAAAGTTATGCACATAGCCATCGACGTAAAACTAGACATTGGCAGTTAGGCTTCCTAAGGCCCTTTGCAAAATATTTGTTTTGTCATCACGTGTTAGACCTCGAACCTTTTTTTTTATTTTTTGAAGCGAAGACTATGGGTGTAACGCAGGGCAAATGTTATTCAATAACTTTAATGATAAACAATGTTACTCGTAATGGGAATGAGGAGATACAAACATAAATAAAATTAGCATTAATTTGTGCTGCAAATTATTCGCTAAATAACATTGAAATGCCGATATTGGTCACATATTACTTTCACTCCCTTTTTGAGCGGGAATATCCTTTATTTTCCCAATGATATTAAATGATACCGGGAAGGATCAGGCATAGGTGCCACATAATGATCATGAAATCATCTTTCTGGGCATTCGTCGAAAGAGCAAAAATAAACGTACACCAAAATTGAAAAATATGGAGAAACATATATTAGGGATCCTAATGCTGCTGTTTTCTGAAGTTGTAAACGCTCTGATTCCCTTAGGTTTATATCGGACAAAAGCAATTTTAGCATCAACATCTCTCAAATGTTTCAAAGAACTGTCATTTATGACGGCTTTTTAAATTATCCAGCGCTCTGAATGCTCTAGAAGCGTAACGAAAATTTAATTAAAATCTTTCGAGAAACCCATTACATGTTATAAAAGTCAAGGGTACCAAATAAAAGTTCAAAAAGGAAAAATTCTCAAAAACAGAAACGCATGCTTTTTCTGTTTTTTAGAACAAGCATCCCAACTAAACTAGGAGGATTATGTGCAACCGTGTGATTGCACAAACCAGAGGGTATGAAAGAATGAAGAAAACTCCGATGACATAGTACACGAGAAGTTTCCCGTCTCCACCCGCTTCCATTCCTCCAGCATCCCTGATCATACCGTAGACGCCTTCTTTATCCTTAAAAAGACCCTCCCATTCCACTCCCATATATACGATGAACATATTTTTGTTTAACATAGGGGCGAACCAAAAAAAAAGATCCTAAAAGACACCCAACTCAGGAGTCCTCTCCCTACCCGCCTCTATTCCTTGTTTGAGTACGAGGCGTCGGCCCGCATCGGGAAAGGCCGGGAAAAGGGGCCATCACACACACAGAGGGTCCCGGAGGTATGGGGGTGGAGGGAGTGATATCAAGCAGTTAGTTGTAGAACCAGAAGGTGCCAACAAGTTAAGGGGAGGGTTGGGGGTCCACAGGCTGTGAGAACAGGGTGGGTGTGCATCTATAGCAAAGAATATCCCATAAGGGGTTGATTTCCAGGTAGCACGGTCCCCCGTTGGACCGTGAGAAAGCTTCCCCAAACTGTTTGCCCAAGCATGGAGACTCTTCCAAATCTCCGAAAATGATCGTGACTAGGCATCCGAGATACAGTGCATGAGATGCCACCGCCACCAAAATAAAAAAAAAGAAAGTTCTAGAGCTACTGTGGGAAAATATGCGTAGGCAAGAGAGTGTAATTCCTAAGATTCCGAAAATATATTCAGTAAATTCTTTATCTTACACGCATACAAAACTCTAGGTATTGACAGAGAGTGTTGCTAGAAAGTCTCCACTAGAAAACATTAATAATTGAACCGAACTGGACAAAGGCTATCATGATTTGAGTATCGTCAACGGTTTGGACATTTTTCAATGCTGAGTAAATTACATAATTCACAGTTCGGTAATTTCAAAACAGTCCAAATAAATGTATAGCACACCTGAGATACTCTAAAAAAAGGGCCAATTTCATGGCCATCGACGCAAGATTATCACGTTAGAAGACAATAACGTTCATTGTAATCGAGCACCGTAAACTTATGCAAGTGCAGCACTCTGAGATTCAGTCTGAAACCTCAACTTCGGAATACAGAATTGAAGACGTGTGGAGCAGCGAGATAAGCGGGAAGATGGGATCTGTAGCTTTTTCACTTAAACACGAGATCTTTAACGTCTGACTCAGTATTGAAGAAATCGCTCCGGCCTTGGAAACTGTGGAATTATTGAATCACATCACTCAGATATATCATTACTTGGTAAATTCAATTTTTAACTTAACTAATACTTTTAACCCTGATTCGGTATTTAAATTAGAATATTGCAATCTAATGTTAATTTAAAAGTAATTCTACAAGCAAACAATAAAATGGCCTCGAAAGTTGGGGGTGAATAGTTGAAAATGAAACGATAACATAATCGAAGAGGCAGAATGTTTCAGGGCAGTATTCTAAAACTTAAGCGGGGCCTTTGTATGGCTGCGTAGATTTTCGCGGCAGTGGCTTGAAGGATTCTGCATTTTCGGGTTTCACCGCGTTGTTGTTTAAAGCTGACAACAGTTTCGCCGAAGTTGCATTCGGCGTGTTCAGGTCTTCGACGAACGTCTAAGACAGTAACGATATGTAACAACAATGCTGCCACCTTTCAGATGAACTGTGTTTTGGGGGGTGGTCCATTTTTATTTGACAAATAACTTCAATTTAAAACATGTAACATACAAAGAGCAGAGATGCAGGTTCATCACGAAAGAGAGTTACTCTAAGCGTGGTTAAAATAATGATTTCTAAATGTAGTCAGCTCCCAAGGACTTCCGACGGCTGAATCTGATCAGATATTCTCACAGCTAACACGAGTTTGTGACGTGGATGTTGGCTCGTTAGGGCATCCATTAGTTGGTCCGGTTATCAACAGACTTCATTTTTTCGAGTTTCTGTCGTGGACACCCGCCGTCAAAAGAGAACTAATGGGTACACCATCGTCTCTTGGAATCAAGTTCCGATTGGCTGAAATTGATCAATCCTGTAACCTGCAACAGTCGGCTCATTGGTTTAACTAAATAAGCACACGTTTCTCACGCAGAGAGCGCCGAAAAAGACAATCTTGCTAGGGTGGAAACACAAATTATCAATCTGAGAACCTGATAAAAATGGTATGTATAAATCATACATTAAAGATGTTATCATTGAGCTATTGAGAGAGTTCAATTTTTTAGTGATGAAATATCGTACCTGTTCGTTATACGAGAAAAATTTAATTGCTAAGATTATACATTGGTTTGAAAAGTATATTTCTCATTTATCATAGTTTTCTCTTATATTTATATCACAAAATAAGTTCAATAGACAGCGGACGATTGGTACATACCATTAGAATAACATCGTTTTCTCAGGAAGTATCGCGGAGTAAAATCCCAAAAGGTAAAAATCAAAATATTCCAAAAACATCTGCCACAGTAGCATTATGTTACAAAAAATCTTTGTTAAATGTGTATGATAATAAAATTGAAAAAAACTAAACCCACCCACTAAATAGATCTCCAGCAGAAGGTAAACTTCACACCTATCACAGAAAATCTTTTATTAATAACTTGACTCTCGCCCTAAAAAATATTCTAATACCTCCGACGCTAATAAAGATAACTGAACCATCCACATATCATGAATATGTATACAAAATGTCTGCAAACAAATATGTTTACATAAATCAATTAGAATATTAGAATCCCTCACAGAACTAATCGTCACTCATTCAAAATCAATATCTTAAGTGCGTCAGAGACTTTTGTCTTTTAGCCTCCTAGACTTGGCTGGTACAAATACATTCTTGTGGAGGTTTTCCTCAAGGTTCCCTAATGGTCCGAAATGAATACGTTAATGAATGACTAAATAACGGGTAATACGCCTCACCCTTTGAAGCATCCGAAAGCAACCACTATTGACCTATTTTCATTGTCTTCGGCGATAAAACGGAATCGGGGGAATTAAGGGTATTAGGAGAATTTTATTATGTATATATATATATATATATATATATATATATATACACACACACACTCAGTCATTCGCGAAAATCCACCCAAAGGTGAGAACATATTCACATGAATGCATGGTAAGGAAATTGATAGTGAAGGCGCAAAGAGGGACACACAAATATAGTATATACTTATAAGGTACACAAAAAGGATGAATACAAGGTCCCTTCCATTATCCTATATCCTTGTGAATATATATTTATTTTCATAACCTTTTCGATTGCTTTTGGTGAAACACCCCATGAATTCCTCCCTTTTGTTAACCAGGACCGTGGTGTTTACCCCTACTCACAGAACTTCCTTGCAATCAAAAGGTCCCCTTGTGAAAGGAAAAGAAAACTATGTTGGTGGTCATCCCCCTGATGGAGTCCGAGGAGCACAATAACAGGAATGCGAGCCCTCTCGAGAGGCAGCCACTCATCCCCAGAGGCCTCCAGAGACGCTGACCTTCACGTGGAATCCCACCATCTTCCCCCCATTATCAGTGTAGTCCCAGGGAGAGAGCGCCGTCAAGTGACCATCGCTTCCCGCACTGTTTTGGCACATGAGGGACCAACTCTCACCCGGGAGAGACGAGTGAAAGGGAACGAGGGCACTCTCACGCAACAATCAAGAGCGCCAGATCATCGCAATTATGGATATCCATCAAATGTTACTTTTAAACTTTGAGTCGGCCAGTTGTTGGCCGCCTAATTTGAGTCCTTCAATTTTTGATTGAATTTTATTTATAACTTAAATTATTTATCAATGGCATAAGCAATTAATACGAGGGAATAAACGTTAATCGGGATTTCGTCTCTTGCGTGAGCCGCAAGGTTTGAGGAAAGCAGAAATCAACAGTAATAGTAGAGAGGGAGCACTCGGTGGACGGAACAGCTATTAAAAAAATCTGTCACTTGACGCATGAACGAATCAAAAAGTTTTATAGTAAATTTAGTGTAATAATCAGATTGGCTTAACGCTAAATGGAGACATGGCTTAGGCTTGTAAAAAATTATGGAGTAATTATTGATGCCCTCTATGAGGAAATAATTTATACCTCCTCAAATGGCGAGTAAAAATAATAGAATAGAGAATTGAGTGGAAATGAATGAGACTAACCATGAATTACCTCACTAAGCGTAGTTTACTAAAACACTGGAATGGCAAACCTTTGGTTTAGTCATTTTGCTCTTTAGCTTTTCATTTCAATGATGGTAATCCCAGGTGAGGGCTCGAGAAAATAAACATAGATGTTCTAACAGCTCCGAATATAGGTAGCTTCCTTCTAGCAGTTGCTGTCCACCGTATTGAAATAAAACACTGCTCCTGAAATTTTAACGAAGGGTCTATAAATAGCAAGCCATAGAAATTATTAGTGCACCATCAAACCTACATAATACACCACAGTTCGTGATTATGTATCATACAGAGTACGCAACTACAGGGCACGTGCATTTCGGCTTGTATTTATAAATTAAAGATCAACCCCAATGGTTAACGTGAAAAATTTCGATTTTGCATACTCATAGTGATATTACTATAGATTATTGCGCATTATGCAATCTTGAAATGCTTAAATATTATAAGAAATAAAATTGGGTCATGGTAATTACAGCAAGTAAAACTTTAGCATCACAAACACTCAAGTTCACATTCTCAGATCAGTCAGTACTTAGTAATTATAATTAGGTAATCTACCGGTTAAGGTAGGTTTTGTATGGACACAGCTTCCAAATAAATATGTTGTTCCTCCTAACAAGACACAAACCAACATCCTACTCTACTCAAAGTCCCTCTTCATCTCCGTGTACTTCTTTCCTCCCTTCAACCCGTCCAACATCCCTATTCTGTTCCTGCCCTTTCCTCATTTGCCTAACATTCTCCCCTCTATCACATTCTTCAACATCCCACTGCCGATCAATACGCTCTTCATCCATTTTTCCTGCTTCATTATTTCTCTCAAGAATCCTTCTCTTTTCCACCACCATGCCTAGCACTTCCTCATTTGTTTTCCTTTCGGTCCGTTTCACTTCTCCATCCTTCTCCACACCCACATTTCAAAAGCCTCCAATCTAAGTGCTCAGAAAGAGTATACAATACCCAAGGGAAAGATTTTAATATGGCTATGGCAGTGATTAGATAACTAAAACGACTGACTCTGGTTCAGATATCAATTGAACCAATAAAGGAATAACGTCTCCCATTTCAGTGGCTCGATTTTGGTTAAACAATAGTGTAATCAGACCCTCAAGCAATATTTCTGTCTCTCCAACGATTTTGCCAAAGTTTGTCTGCTGAGACATAGTTGCTGTGCAACGAGGATGGAAGGAATATTACCTTGATATTTGTAAGCAGTAATTGATACCAACATACGAGTACTATAGGAGCCCTCGGGAAAAAACGTGCTAAGGAACCGCAAACGTGTTGATACAGCGGTAGCAGTTTCTTTTCGCGTACAAAGAAAACTTTCCCTGTAAGTATTACTTTAAAATAGGGTCAAGATAAAATAAGAACTGACTAAAAACGAAAGTATATTCTTTTGTTGCGCGGCGTCTAATACTTTTAAATATTTTCTTGGTCACTATCCAGTGAAAATATATATTCGGAGCGGGTGTCTAGATTCCAATAAGTTTGAATATAAATTAGGTAATATCTCGTATATCGTACATTCTAGGGTTTAGATGGAAACGGATAAAATAATATACATTATCATTTATAATATCATATCAACGCGAATTTGGTTGCTTCATAAATTCAAGGAGTTTAAATGCTTCAACTTTTAATATGATTACTACCTAGGTAATAATAAAACGGTCATAGTATCGACTTGATTCGCATACCTGTATACACCTAACTGTATTAATTCGTTGAAATACGTATAAGCAAAATATAAAGCAGGTTTATAAGACAAACCATTTCGACGTCTTTTAAATTTTTTGTCGGGAAGTAAATCGGCCGTACAAGGACTCCAGGACATATTTGGCACACGTATTACTTTCCAATGATGGTTTATGATGCAGGAGAACAAGAGATCGAAGTGCGCTATCACTCAGGCTTAAAACTCGTGGCGGCTGAGATCTTGCCTACGGTTTATAACGGGTGAACTAGTCAGAGGATTGCTGGAATTCATATTATTCGAATCACACCTGAATGCCAGTCACTCACCTTTTCCTCCCATATAATATGATTGCCGAAATTTGATTCTAGCATTGAAATCTTGCTTAAGCAAAAACAAAGGATTGCCGGTAATTATTCGGATTTAAGGAAGCAATTTGGTGTTGAACATTAAAATTAACCTATTAATTAAAATTGACCTATATTATTAATTAGTTTAATATTGCATGCTTGAACCCAGCAAATCAGGACCGTCAAAACATGAAAGGGAATTCGTCTGGGTCTAGGAGCTACCTCCCAGAAGCGCAAAGGTGGAGTGAAGTGAGCGATGCCGGCATTTGCCCACATGATAATATATTCCGTCTGACCTGCTCTCTTCTGGCTAATTTAAGCACTGGTGAAATAAAATATATAAATGGAATTCCAATACCTTATTCCTATTATATGAGGAGATTACACTTTGATATACTCGTATTTAATATTTATTGGCTCGTTCCAACTTCTGCGTTGGAGGAAAACTTGCTTGTCCCTCTTAGAGGTTCTATAATTGATTTTAATTTTATGATCATTCAATGGGAAGTCCCGCCACAGCAAATATCAGCGTAATTTCTCCAGGTTTGAAATAAATTCCTTTCGCTCATAAGAATATGAAATTTAGATGAGATTTTTCTTATTTATTTTATTTATTATTATTATAGAGATATATGAGATTTATGAGATCTTATGAAATTTTCACAGCATATTATACTTTGGAAATCATTGTTGCTCATCATTTCACTTCATTGACTTCACGTAATCGACTACAATATGCCCCTTCTTAAATAGAGCCATTGGTGAAGAGACAAAAGGGCCCAGGAACATGACTTTCCCGTCAATAATCTAAACCAACAACAACAGATCCATCCCAGTAAATTCCAGTCGCAAATTACGCCTCACGAATAATTATTATTGTTTTTATATTCACTTTAGACCACGGAGATACATATTCAGATAATCAGCAGTGATTTAATCGACGTAATATTTTGTAAGATTGATAAGATAATAAACGCCTTTACAAATTGTGGTTGTGGGTTATAGAAAGGAAGTAGGTCTTGTATTATATTAGCATATCCACTTGATATGCATGCCATCGACGTACACCAACCTCTCCTTCCCCGCCCCCCAGATACTCCTACCACTTGAACAACCGCTGGAGGGTTTCTTATATGGGCGCATGAGTGCTGACCAATTATCACCTCCGAGCGACATAAGCCATCTCGCATATTCGCGCCGCCATTTTACTTAATTTAATCTCTTCCGAGAAGCGTACTCATAAATCTACTTCCCTCTTTCGCGCAATAATAGAGGAGAGAAAAAAGTTACCTCGGCGCTGCCTTCACAAATAGTCTTTTTTCATATTCACGATCCTTTTTTTAACGATCCATAAAACGTAATTTCAAAGGTCTCAGTTTAGAAGAGGCGCTTTCTTTCCCCTCTTTTTTTCTAAAAATGTATTTTTTCGTCCCGAGACAAATTTTCTTCGACTAGTCCGACTTTCATCCGCCCGTCAAGGTATATCGCTAGCAGTCTAATTATTGACTGCTCGTGCCGATCAGCCTCGTGCCGTGGTAGAATGCGAAATGACACAATGGTCATGTTACAAGTAAAACGAGGCAAAATAGTGAAACGCCAAAAAAAAAAACTTTTAGTCGGTAGCTCGATATAGGAATTCATCGAAAATTTATTAACACCAAACAAATAATAAATAAAATGCCATTGGCCAATTTATGAAGCAATCGGAAAAGAACTATTTTGACTTTCTATTCCATAGCATTAGCTACGATATATATATATGTGGTTTTGCTCCTTCGTTTTCCTTCCATGCAAGCAAGCCTCTGCTACAAGAAGTGAGCATGCTTGAATGCTATTCAAGCTTCGCTACAAGAGTTTCTCTTCTGAATTAGTACCCTATAAGTACGCAACTTTCACCGGTTGATCCGGTTCATACCATTTTAAAAATTTTACGAAACTATGACTAAAAGGGATGAATACCAGTTCTAACGGAAAAATTAAAAGTTTTCAAATAGATTGCTTATTATAAAGCTCGGAGAGTGGTAGATGTGGTGGAGACAATCGCCGTGAAGGGATTGTTCGCTTAGTATTAATTTGGTTGGGGTTTTGATTTGGCCTAGGGTGTTCCGATGGCCAAGGCGTTGATTTCTAACTTCAAGAATGAAAGAAAAGACTAAACAGTATTCATAAGTCAAGCGTTTTCCAAACTTTCTGATTTAGCATACAGCCATCGAACCGATCTTCCAATAAAATGAGTGGAAACTGGGCACTGGTTCGACAACTATATTTCTGTGGAAGTTCATTGAACTCGGAATGTAATTGCTAAGAAAGATTCTTAAATTCATGAATCAATAGAGAAATCTGGTTGCGGTGATGGACAACACACCGAACTCCCATAAGGGTGATACTGTAATTACATAATAATTGGGTGGTAGAAAAAACATAAAAATTAATGTATAATTTAAAAAATATATATTATACATGATTATATATATATATAAAATGTATACAAAATTATATATGTATATATATATATATTTATACAAAATTATATATGTATATATATATATAATGTATACAAAATTATATATGTATATATATATATATTTATACAAAATTATATATAATGTTATAATGTACGCCAAGATAGCACCAGCGAACAAACACACAAATGAAACACACGCATTCCGAATTTTCGATGGAAAGACCATTTTTCTCAAGGGAGAGAAAGTGACCTTGCCACCTAAAATTCAGGATTCGTTTGAGATTCATTTGTGTTTTTGTTCGTTAGTGCTACCTCGATTCTCCATTTAAGTTATTATTTACATCTGTGAGTCCGTCCTTCAAGATTTACATAAACGTGTATGCATACATATGTATACGAGTATATATACCTACACACACACACAAATATATATATATATGCATATATATATATATATATATATATATATATATATATATATATTATAAAAACCTTTCTAAGCCGATAAATGAATGAGATTTATTTGTTCACGTTTCTCCGAACATCAGTTAAGGGTATCTAAATGGATAGAAATAAAATTTTAAATAAGAATATATTATCTTCTACATTCAGTTGGAACAGCAACGATGCTACGTATTTTTTCTGAAGGACTGGTTCAAGATAACAGAATAATAAACGTCACTGGCTACACAAAAGATATTTTTCGATCAGCGTATCATTTCAAAAGTAAAGTTTCATAGAGCCAATAGGGAGTGTAAAACCTCCCTTTTTATAGGTAAATTACCATGATTAAAAAAAAATTGAAATTCTTTCTGAAGTAGGATGTTTAGCGCTTTCTAAACGGTAAATTACAGTTCTATTGGCTGAAACTGCGTTATTTTCTAAATGGAAATGATGCTAGGTTTATTATCAAGTACGAAATATAAAACTTTTTTCTTAATTTTTACATAGTGGCCTCACCCCCCTTCATAAACGAAAAGGAATATCTAATAATGAGAAAAGTGTTGAAAAACAATTAGAAACGGATTCTTTCAACCAACTTTTACGAAAATGGCAAAATCACGACTAATATTAGAAATGTTATTTAATTATTAATGAACGATCACAACACAGTCAAAAGTTATAGCAACTGCAAAGGATATAAGTACCTCTGATGTGGCCCATAACTATTATCTAACCAATCTTGCAAGCACCGTTCTATCTGATCAATCTGATTGCTGTCATCTGAACAAAGTAAGTCCAAAATTTCCAAAAGCACTGATATTTTTTTAGAAAAATGTTAAATTAGCATCCTGAATTTTTTTACGCCTAGACATTAACACCAACTATTGTCCGCGGTTTCTCCAGGGTATTCCATTTTATTTCAATGAAACATACTCAAGTTCATTCTAATCGCTAATGCAAAGGATATAATACAACTCGTTGTTGCTTACAGTATATGCTATGGCAATCCCTAATGTTCCACGAAAGTAAACTAAAATACGATATGACCTTACATTAAATGAGATGACCTCTTTGGCTTCTGGTTGGTTAAATTCAACTAAACTGTTAATGGTAGAATGAGTAACACCTTTTAAATTAAGAATTTTGAATTTGCTACTAGTTCAAGTTCGTTTTTTAATGACGCGGCCAATCATTTTTAGATTTTAGAGCGGCTATTTTTAGATTTATATCTATGGCAGTTATGTGCCATTCCATTGATAATTAACGCAGAATGGGCTTAATAAAGGAGCGACAGTCATTCAACATTATCAAATGCCTAATGGTACCTCGCATGGAATAGAAACCTATAACCATAGTCATAATTTGGTAGGCAATAACCGTCACCTGTTGCCAACTCAAATAGGAACTCCATTCCGACCAATAATTCGCTGACGCTCACCTTACGCGAATATATCGAATGTGTTATACATGGGATCTCGTCCTTGAAACTCAGAGGGGGTAAGAATAATTATACTTAAAAAATTTCATTATTTGAACAAAGCATAATTCATTCAAATGGAGCAGGATGATCTTCATAAGTTATCACATGAAGCACACCTTTTGTAATTTGCCTAAATTGGATGAAGTACGTATGCATAAAAAACAATTACGTTAGGTGAGAACCATAACTCGAATACTATCCACTACTGGGAGTATTAACCACCGCCATCTTACTCATCAGAATAAAATTTCCATAAAATTGTTGGAACTGAAATTCAATAGTTGCATCATCATAGTTATTAAAGACATTCATTCTGAGAAAAGTGCGTAGATAACACAAAGGTTTGGTGAGCAATGTGTGCCGAGGGCAACAACACAAGAACAAAAGGAGCTTATGAATTAAATATGCACATCACGCCTTTCGATCCATAAACGGAAAAGATAGACGCCTCTCATATTAAATGCGCCGTAAAAAGAGCTTTATTTTCAATTTTTATGGAGCAAATTATCCACCGGGAGAGCCCTAATGAAGAGAGCCCTCCCAGTTTAAGCAGCCATAAATCGCAGGCGATGGTCTCGGTTCGTTTGTAAAGTTGTAGCAATCAATCATACAATTACAGTTTTTTAAATTCATTTCATATACTTACCGAACCTATAAAAGTCAGCCAAAGAATTCTCAAGAAATGACCACTTTCTTTCAGGGACTTTTGGAGTAAAAGCAGCACAATATTATTTTGTATTTGATAAAGATTGATCAAAATTCATATCAGGTATTCGCATGTTTTTCCTAGACATAATGTAACCAAAAATCTCAAGAGCATTTTCTTCCACATTTACTTTTAAGGAGGAAAGACCGGGCACATAATAAACCAAACTTTGGGTAGATTGAATAATTAGGTATAAAAGAATTAAGACCAATATCACTTCCTAGGTTGAACATCCACGTGCCATATATAATTTATTCGTAAAATGGGCACATACCGTTCGTGCTTATTCTGAAATTTACGACGACGGTTATAAATTCAATTCAATTCACACTTTACTTTTACTTTCATGGTTTGCAAAATCGTAATACGAGTACTTCGGTAAATTCTCATTGAGCATTTCAACTTAACCACGATTTTTTGAAATAGTCAACAGAATTCTTCTCCTTATTTTTGCCTTGGACAGCGTTTTTAAAGTTTTAACGCTTATTCTTTAACTCATTCGTAATCCAAAATTTTCAAATATTTTCGAGCCTTCCAGGAATGCGGTAGTGCAAATCTCTGGTTCCGAACTCAGTGACCCCAGTTGTAACTCCTACTTTACGAAAGCTGTCGGTCCGTTTCGCTATAGCAAACGGGGGGATGGGCATAAGGTCAAGAAGAGTGGGGAAAGGTGGTGTGGGAAGGAAATGGACCGCCTTTACGGATAGGCGGCGGCGGGCCGCCTCAGGACGAGATCGAGCGCCGGAATCAATTTAACGGTCTTCGTCAGTTAGGCGACCAAGTCGGCCACTCCTTGATTCTTAATCCCCACCTCCCGATTCCCCCCTCCCACAATGTTTTTACATCCTCCTCATTCTTGTTTTCCCTCTCCTTCGACAACCCTATCTCCTTCTTCCCTCCCTTCGCCTCTTCCCCGTCAAGAGCCCATCTCTTGCCGTATTCCTTCTCCCCGTCACCCTAGCCTTTGGACTCAAGTTCTGTCGTGCTATCACTCTCCCCTTCTCTTGTCTGGGCCTATGAATGCGTGCAGAAACGATTCCACTAACTATGAGTGGGAATAGGTCTGATCATGCGTGATGCTACGAGACAAAAGGAAACGAGGAGTTCACGGAACAGATAACATCACTTTCACAAGATTCCTGAATTAAAAAAAAATCTCATCACTTTTGAACAAGCGCAATCGTCTCGTCATTTTCACACTATATCTTTGCCATAGAAATTATGTTTGACGAGTTAAAGAGAGAAGTAAGTGCCCAAAAAAGAAAATTACTTGGGACATATAAATGCGAGAAATTTTAAATGCTGTAATGTCGTTTTTATGGTGAGAAAAAAACCAAACAGTGACACCTCAAATCAAAGCTACTTCTTATGCGGTTGGTATTCTTAGCTATAATGACGATAAATGATATACTAAATAAATTTAGACGCATTGTTAATCATTACGAGGAAGCCATTGCAATTATATTTATTTGGTAGCTGGAGATCAAATGGGGTTTGTGTGGACAAATTAGTCAGATCTTTGGTATGTAGGTTTTCGTATCCTTCGAATAGAATATAGTAACGCTGAAAAAAAGAGACATGTCGGACTAGTCTAATTGTACTCTCACGGCTTAAGTAACTACGTGAGGATAGAGTGTAATGAAAATAATATTTTTCTAAATCGTTTCAACGAAAGACTACTCAAGAAATCAATCTGTCATTCCACGTTTCTTAAAACGGGAAAATATATAAACACAGTAATCAACCCGAAGGTCGGTTTAGTAGGTGATGGTAGAGCTCACCCATGTACCAAGCCCGACGGCGTGTGAATCATCACACATCAGGGTAGGGGGGGCAGTTCCTTTCCCTGTGCCGGTTATGGTTTCCCAGGAAGATCTGGTACCCGAAAAATCAACTAGCTTGGGTGGAGCTGCAGGTGCCCAAAGTGTCTTGCCTGGGAATCGAACCCGGGACCCTCCGGTCAGTAGTCCAACGCTCTACCCACTAGACCACCGCGACCCGCGGGAAAATATATATCACATTTAAAATGGCTAATACATGCTTAGCCTATTTTTCGCCATTAAATAGAGCTATAATTAGTTTGATGACTTCATAAGTAAAATGACCACTAGACCTCTCGACCGAATAAAAATTTTGAACGCTTTCAGCAATGGAGAGTTTGAGTGATTGCAGGCCAAAAAAACGCGTTGATCCTCCATGACATTTGGATATACTCACCTATTGACTTAACGCCTTACAACTGCTAACTGGATACATACGGCACAAGCTTATGTCCAGCTCTTATCACTCCAAAGAGATCAGTGGGTCTACCACTACATTTATGGTCATACAAACCCGATTCTTAATGGCATAACGCTGTATAAAAAACAAGATTCACGAGTAAGTATCGTTACTTAAAGTCCTAAAATTCCTCAGTGATAAGTATTGGTAGCGATAAAAACCTTTTTCGTGGCAATATGAAAAAAATGTCTGTCTTAATTGAAAAATAGTAGACCCCCATACGCTGCGACCGCAGTATTATATTCAGGCGGACTTGAGATTAACTCATTGAGTGGCAACTCCTTATTTCTCCGCTAAAACTTCGCCACGAACTAAGACAATGACTCATGAAACATGGAAAAATGTATCTAAGGTAGAGTGTTGAGTCTAACATTGTATTAGACTTGGTGGAATCATGTTTTATGCCTTAGTTTCCTTGAAAATATCACCCATTGTTCTACCCTATCCATTTACAGAATATATTTCATCACTTCCACCACATTGCTTTCACACGAGCCGAGGAGATTATAGAAGAAAGTTGATGGCCAATAATAATGGTTTTATCCATATCGAATACTCGTTTTCAATTCGAATATTTACCTACGAGCAAACGCAATCAAGTCTTCTCCTCTTTGTCTTATTTCATGACACACGCATTCCTCAACTCGTATTTACCTTTGCAAAATTATTTTATCGCCAGGTGGCACACTAATTTGAAGAGGTGGTCTAAATTCTGGCGAAGTAGGACAACGCGTGTGTCGCCAATTTAAATTCCAACCAGAATTGTGACCGCTCACTTAAAAGAGGCTTGAAGCTCACCCAACGGTGAAATGCAATGTAATTTGATTTCATCTTTAAAAAGAGGATTTTCTATTAAAATTCGGGATCTATGGCCTGATACATTTGAATGAGGTAGTTCACTGCTTCGTCTCCTTATTTCTGTTGAGGTATTAATTACGAGTTCAGAAGGTATTAAATAATACATGTAAACTAAAGAATAATGAAACTTGAATATCTTCGAGTTTCATTGAAACATTTTTTTTAGGTAATCTACCGGTTAAGGTAGGTTTTTGGATGGACACAACTATCAAATAAACATTTTGTGACTCCCCACCTAGCAAACTAATCTATATCAGGTCCCTCTTCATCTCGGTGTACTTCTTTCCTCCCTTCATCCCGTCCAACATCCCTATCCTGTTTCTACCCTTACCTCGCTTGCCCAACATTCTCCCCTCTATTACCCTCTTCAACATTCCACTACCGCTCAATACGCCTTTCATCCATTTTTCCTGCCTCCATAGGATTTCTCTCAACAAACCCCTCTCCTCCCCCACCATTTCTAGTACTTCCTCATTTGTTTTCCTTTCGGTCCATTTCACCTTCTCCATTCTTCTCCACACCCACATTTCAAAAGCCTCCAGTCTAAGTCTATTCTCCTGCTTCAGCGACCACGTTTCCGCGCCGTACATAGCTACGCTCCATATCAGAGTTTTTACGAGTCTTGTCTTAACATCCCTACTCAACGTCCCCGTCATCAACTCCCTCCTCTTTGAGAAAGCCTCCTTGCCTAGCGCAATTCTTCTCCTTACGTACTTACCACTTTGACCGTATTGGTCCAAAACACTTCCGAGATATGTAAACTGTTCTACCTGCTCTATTTTTTCCCCGCCTATTTTAATATTTAGCTTAGCCTTTTTCTTTCTGGAAAATCGCATAACCTTTGTTTTATTAATATTGTATCTCATCCCATATTTATCGCACTGAACCTCCAATTCACTCAACAATGCTTGCAACCCCTTGGTTGACTGAGCAACTAATGCTTGGTCATCAGCAAACCTAACCGATTTTACGAATTCCCCTCCGACTTTCATTCCTAACTCCAGTTCTTCCCATGCCTCTTTAATCATTTCCTCTACATATACGTTGAACAGTACCGGTGACAATGGGCAACCCTGCCTTACACCTTTTCCTAACACTGCCCAACCGGACTCTCCGTTCCCCACTCGCACCTGAGCAGTCTGAGACATGTACAGGTTGCGGATCAGTCTCCCGTCCCTCCAATCCATTCCTATTTTCTGCAATACACGCATTAATTTTTCCCAATTCACTCTATCAAACGCTTTTTCGAAATCTACAAAACAGGCAAAAACGTCCTGATTGTATTCTATATTCCTCTCGACTAGTGATCTCATTACTGCAATGGCATCACGCGTACCTCTTCCTTTCCTGAACCCAAACTGATCATCCCCTAAGTAATCATTTGCCTTACTCTCTATCCTTTTGTTGATGATCCTGAGAATAACTTTAGCTGCGTGGGATATCAAACTTATTGTTCTGTAATCCTCACATGACGAAGCCTTTGCCTTTTTTGGAATAGGAACTAACACCGATCTCACAAAATCTTCCGGCCAGATTCCTTCCTCATAGACACCACGAATCAGTCCATACATGTCCTTCTTCCCACCTTTCCCTAACCATTTCAACATTTCTACAGGAATATTGTCCACCCCCACAGCCTTATTTGCTTTCATCTCCTTTAATGCCCTTTCTATTTCATCGTCGAGTATGCCTGGACCTAAGCTATCTTCTTCTACGTCATGTTTCTTTTCTATGTCTAACCCTGTCGGCCTAAGTTCTTTACCATACAGTGTTTCTATATATTCCTTCCATCTCTCTTGGATTTTTCCTGGTTTAACTATTATCTTACCCCATTTATCTTTAACTGTTAGCACAGATCTTGCCTTCTTACTTCCCGATAATAACTTAACCTTGCATTGAAACATATATTTATAGAGTATTCGATCAAAGTGTATTAGCTAGCATTAACATTTAAAATATTGTTGAGATATAAATGAGTAAAAATGGATTCGCAGAGGTGATTAAAGAGTAGATGAGCATATGCTTTAGTTTTTTAAGTCTAAGACCGTGAGAACATTCCTAACTTGTTCGATCACATCGTCACGCGCAAGCCAGGAACACGACCTGAACGCACGATTTTGACCTTCACACCTTAAGTCGTTATCTAATACAGCCATTCCAATTACCGAAGTCCTCCTCATCCCAATGGAAAGCGATCTCATTCAATGGGATACGAATAAACCGTTCCCAAAAATGGAAAGCACTTAGCCGACCTTTGAATCCTCCACTGCCGAATATGCAGATTTAATATCTACCACAAAATTGATTCTCCGGATTATAGTAATTAATGTGCTACTTTTCATAACGCGTATATTCAAAATCTTTAGATACGTCCATGTGATCTATCCGTTAAATTTCAATAACTACTTCAAACGAGATTTTTTTCGTAACAGCAAAAGATTAATCACCAGATGATGCATAGAAAGAAGATGGCCTGCGTGAAAAAGCGAGAGTAAAAGTGAACTCCAGTACACCTCGGAAACTACAAAAAGAAATATTTGGGGAGCGAATGGAAAAAAAGGAAAGAAGAGATACCTCACGGAAGACGCCACTCACTCACATCCTCCTCCAAACCTAATTAGCCAGAACCATATAAATCATGGTTACAGTACAGCCCTGAGTTCATACTGTGAATTTTATTACCTTACATTTGCCTTCGTCCTAAAGCAGGTTTAAATAGTATAGTTTAAATAGTAATATTATCTACACATTCTAAAGTAAAGCAAATGTTTGCCCCAAAGCAAAAAGTGATAATATAATATAAGCTAACCGTAAGCTTATTCATGTAATATGTTAATACTATGAGGTAATCTAAAGGAGAAAAAATCGGACTAGATATCATTTCACCTGTCAAGCTTCCTCCAGCTGATCTGCTTGAAAAAATGTTCCTTAGCTTTAATTCGGCTTAATCATGTACCACGCTTGTTTTATGCAAAGCGTGACGTGAGAGCTGGATTTGCTTTTTCTTTCCGTAAATTGACGTTCCTTGGATGAGTCTTATTTTATTGTCATCGATAGCCCTTGTCTTATCAATAAAGTTTATTTTGATGTAATTCCGAAAATAACGTAATTTGACATAAAACGCCTAGTGTATAATAGCATAGTTTGAAATTTTTATCATCACGTGGGAATAAAAAATATTTTCGCCTAAAGTTCATTCGCTTGTGACATGAACCCTAGTTAACCCGAAGAAATTTTTACAAAGAATGGATGCCTACACCCTTGAAAACTACTATTTTCCTAGGTTCCAACTCATTCAATAGATAAAATATTATTATAATAAGCAATCTACCCCTGTCTGTCTAATATTGTCCCTCCTAATAAAACGCAACCCAACATCCTACTCTACAAAAAGCCCCTCTCCATCTAATAGACACATAATTTTGATTACAACATCTGAAGAGATAAAATCGTGTGCAGAATTTTTGGATGAACATGATATCCTCTGGTCCATACAAAACTAAGTACATGTTTTATTTCTGTCAACGCTAACGCCACAAACGAAAACAAAAGTGCATGTCTGGTGGAAACAGTGGAATGAAAATGAGGGCGACAGAGAGCTTGTAACTGTTTTCTTATTTCACTTTCAGATGTTATGCTACTAAATTATATTCGGGTGAATATTTCACTTTCATTCGCAAAATAATATACCTTGAGGGAGTGTCGATATTTTAAAAAAACATTGAATTTCATTAACTTTAATCGTAAATAAGGACTACGCATTTTCTGCGTTTCAGAGGCCGAACTACGATAAATATCCTACGCCTGATAAAAAAAATTATTTTTTGATAAAATTATGTTTTGTTGGACCCTGATGTCATTCGATCTTTGCAACCAAACCTTAAGCCGATGATCTCCTTATTTGCGAGGGAAGCCTGAATGGCCATAGATGCTATCGCCTACTTGGCGGAGCAGTTCCAACCTCTCAGACGGAGAGATAGTTCCTTCTGAGCGGTCCCTTCCAAAGGATGACTCCGCAGGCTGATTGCTGACATCCCTAGTGCCCCGCGTCAGAGAACTAAATTTACGGCCGCATCGGCGCCGCCGGGGGCTGCGCTCGCATGAATCCTGATTGTGCACCATCCCCCAGGCCAATCCAGAGAAAACTTCCCCTGCCGCCGCGCCCGCGGTCTTTACATGAATGGGAGAACGTGTTGGCTCGCTGGCAGCTTCCACGGAGGCGAGAGAGGAAATAAAACTGGATG
Organism: Hetaerina titia; assembly: GCA_037158775.1. NCBI lineage: Eukaryota > Metazoa > Arthropoda > Insecta > Odonata > Calopterygidae > Hetaerina > Hetaerina titia. The sequence goes on from CM073777.1 coordinate 88,051,647, forward strand.
CGCATCTGTTTCGAAGGCGCGATGGGACTGACCAACGGCGTACACCCCGAGGGCAAGCCCTTTTTCAAATGGTCTTGATAAACGAGCTTGGATAAGGTGAAAATAAATGACCGCTGGCGTATCACAGGGAAGGTGTCGTGGTTGATTTCCGTCGATGGAGAACGGAGACAGTCCCGGTGATAGTATTCCGATCCCGCCGAAAGGGATAATCGAAAAGTTTACGCGCTGCTGCTTGTTTCATAATTCATCGACAGAGTGAAGAAATAAACTCGCAAGTGGCAATAAAATGGTAGAGCCAGACGGATAGTGAATCTTGCATGCACGATGGGACGTCAATGTTGACGCTCTTTTTTTTATTTATCGACGAGAAAATTCAAAGCCTGCGCAAGGCTTAACAGAACGGCTAAGCTAAGGGGATTTGTGCGGTGACTACTGCACTTCCATCGCAGACCTGTCACTCCCGCGGATTTGTTAGCGATATGTATTCTCGCATGGACTTGCGTCGCGACGAGGGATTTCAAATCCTACACCGCCCATCCACCCTACACTCCTTTTTGGTCGAGACGTCAACCGAAGGCTCCCAACTGCCCTTCTTCAGAAGTAATCTCGACCTAGTGACTGTCAACCTTTTAACTGTCGACCTAGTAACTGAAACTCTCCGGTTCATGGAATTGGTCTACCTGGAGCAAAATTCTGTCCAAGAATATGATTTATCATCTAAATTAGCGTAAACATCACCATCATAAATGTCAGCAATACTTGATGATGGCAGTTATCGACTTTTCCAGGATTTACATCACCTACCAAACCGACCTTCGGGTATTACTGTGTTTATGGTTTATATACACCATTGTCTAAAGGTTGATTTGACCATATTTCATTAATTTAGTTTGGTTTTGAATAAAAGCACCCATGGAAATAAGAAACAAATTTTCTCTCCTGAAAAGTTGTAGACGCGACCTTCCTTTATAAAATACCGTCCACATTTTGAAGGGCATCATGTCTAAGAGAAAAAAAGACAAAAAACCTATACCAATTTTTCTGGCAGTGTTTCCTATATTCCTTGATCTTTATGGGTGTTTTATAGACAAATAAAATCCTTGATTTTTCCAAGTTTTCCACATACGTGGCAGCCCTAAATATAAGAAAAGGCCTGCAGATAGCCTTGATTTGGAACTGCTAAAGCCTTATTTTTATGTTTTGGGGCATTTTTGCTCAAATTGGGCTTTTCTGGGGTCATAGGAGTGGCTTACGAGGAGGGCGATACAGAAATGGATACCTGTGCGCCGCTTTCTTCACACAGCCTTTTGAAGGCCACAATGCATTCATAGCTTCCATGATAAGAGACAACTGCTGGAGCCTCGCTCGGAAATCACACCCTTGTCCGAAGCACATATAATAAGTACGCCGACTGCATTTTCCGATTAATTAATGCCAGTCCCTTCTCCTAGGCGGCAGCATCTACCAACAGATTCCTCCACTTTTCATCGTCAATTTCTACGGCGAAGTGACCAGAATAAATAACTAACTGCGATGACACTTTGCATCCCCTTTGAACGACAGCCGCCAGAGGAAAGGTGCTCAGAAGGTTTCTCTACGGCAATACAAACATCCGTTAAAGAAATTTACTGCAGATATTATTCAATGAAACAAAAGAAATGAAGCCGAGGGCGAGGACTGGATGCGTTTCAATCGAGGGTAAAATGGTTGCCTAGCTGTCACTTACAGAAAACAAGGAATAACCGAATTCCCATTCAATGTAGCCCAGCTTCGTGCAAGGATTCTTTTCAATGAGCCACAGTTGTTCTAAGTATATGATAATAACGAAAAAACTTTTAACGTCTTGTAGATGTGCGTGTGTTGAATAATATCATCGGGCGTACGCACCAATGTTCATATGCTTATAAAACATCAAAAAAAATGAAAAATCACAAGGTTTCTTCATGGCTAACCTGTTACGCGTCCCCTTTGTCACTCGTTACCGCTTTGTCTTTGGACATAGATTGGGATGCTCTCACAGCATAAAAACACAAATCCATTGGAGCCCCGATTCGAACAGTATTTCTACCAATCTATTTTGGTTTCTAGTAGCCGTCATTACGAAATCTGAACCTAGCCTCAAGTCCCCATTATTATTTCATGAGAGCGTTACTGCTTCTGACATGAAAAAATGGTTCATTGAGTCTCTGCTTCTGTTGGTAGCATTACATTAAAGAAGAAACATACTCAGCGCATAAATATAAGAAATGAGTAAAATATTATGCAATTATTTAAGAGAAAATTAATATTTGAATAAATAAAGCATATGTTATGCACTTCGAAAAGTGTGAGAAACCAAAAACTCAAGAGCACGTCTGGACTTCCATAGATTTCCACGCACATATTTCGTTCACATACCTGGCAACCATTAAATACAAACAGCCAAATCATTTAGTTTATTATATGCAAGCAATCCAACTTATATTAACTTTTGACGACGAACGAAATGTTTTACTCCATGAAATTGTAATCGGAAAATTCAAGCTGTGTGCGTTCTCCCAACTTTTAACATTCAAAATGATACGAATCATTCAGACGTTATGGGTGCTCTGAAGCTATTTATTCATTTCTTGAGCAGATGTACCGACAATATTAAGAGATATTTAATAAAATTAGCCTACGGTTTTCGATATACCTAAGTAATATATTCAGGATAACTTGTAAATAAAAATTTTGAATTTTTTATTTCGGCTTGATTGACATTATTTTCAAACGAAAGATTGCACAATTTTATTATTATCGATAATTTATTATCTTCTTATTTTTTATTTTACTAATATTGGTAGGTATGTCGCCTCAATGTCGTACGGCATGGCAATAGAGTACCGGGATGGTAAGTGAGTGCACAAGTATCTCGCCGTAAGGATTCCAGCCTCGATTTTGACGGGCCTCCTCACCAAGATCCCACTAAAAGCTAAAGCTCAAAAATTACCAGCTCTGATGATGTGGCAGCCTTGTAAGGCGTAATTATCTTACCGCTTGGCTTGCACAATTATTTCCTTCGTCAGGGTTCCCAAAACACCCTCTCCTAATCGTAATATTTGCATCAGCTCTTTTTGATAATTTATCTAATGTGTGATTCCTCGTCGCCTCGATCCATTCTCCTCTGCGATTGATATGGCAGTGATGCCAATGCCGTGACAAATTCACATTCCGTCATGGCCAAGTAGTCATAACATAAGCAACATTAATGACGATCATCATGGAAGTTTATATGAACACACCAGACTGCAGAAAAAAAGACGTATTCTCAAGAATACTCTTCAGGCGCATTATGACTAACAGGGCTCTCGGGGGTTTATTCAGGTTATTTTTTATCCCATTTTTACTCATCTATTCAATGCAAACAGAACGCGAAAATAATATGTACACTAAGATAACCTCAAGATGTAAGTGAATCACCCCGCTGAATAGCACAAGATAAGTCCGTCGGTCGAAAATGCTTAACCGTACTTTCTGTAAAAACTGAAGGATAGGTGGATACATGGTATTAGATGGGAAAGAAGGTAAGGGCGAAAGTGCTAATAAAGCAGCTAGCCTAATGCGAAGTGACGAAGGTGTTGGTTGGGCTAAAAGCTTTGGCATGACTCTTCAAGTCAAGCTTCTGAGTGGGGGGTGAGGGGAGGAGTGACTGGGGATGAAATATCCCACCTCGATTTATCTAAGTGTCGGATCTAGACCCTAAGGGAAATGGAACTCTGGCCGCCAAAAGTGCGAAGAAGGATACCTTAAACTTTCAATTTTTTTCACCGACTCCTCTGACTGTATCTCCTCTCCTTACCTGGCCGAGGCGCCTTTCATCAATCGATCCGTTCTCGCTTTAAAAACCCGACCCTTGGGACTTCAGTGAGACCGATTTTTAAAAGTTCTCGTAAGGTCCAAATTGGCCATCATTATCTTGAGCATCCTACTAGGACCTCTTCACATGTAAGCCCTAGCAGTCCATTCGTTACTTCAATGCCATTCATTCCTTACCTATTATTCTCTGAAGATTTTTATTCTGAAGAATTCTAGACTTCAATCGAAGAAAGATAAAAATAACAAGATAGAAGTTCTATTATATTTAAGGTAAAATACTACTTTTCACTGAGTGATAAGACGAAATCAGGTTCCTCGTCCATTAGAAAATGTACTGCGTTATTGTTTGTTGCATAGTTCTCGTCAGGTCAATATCAACCATCATTATCTTGAGAATCTTATCTGGACCTCTTCACATGTAAGCCCTAACAGCCCATTCGTCACTCCAATGTTATTCACTCCGTCCCAATTATTCTCCGAAGATTTTAATTCTAAAGAATTCTAGACTTCAATCTGAGAGAGATAAAAATAACATGATAGAAGTTCTGTATAAATTTAGAGCAAACTTGCACTTATCATTGAGTAATAAGGCGACATCAATTTCCTTACCCATTAAAAATTGTACTGAATGTATTACTGAACAAAATGTTAATTCGAAGACTTTTTTTTGGGAAAAAATATCCCTGTGGCAGATAGCTTCACCCCTAGTATTTTTCAAAATAATTGGGTAGTAATAATGTGGATACAATTTTGAATTTTCGAAGTTTTAAGCAAAACTGTCACAAAGATGAATCACGCCCGTCTAATTTTTAAGGCATGCTCCGACCGTATTTTCCTAAAACTGATATCTGTTAATTTTAAAATTACTGTCATAAGTTGAATTGTAGTTTCGTAAAATTAAGGTCTCGAGATTTAAATGCTGTGACCGATATTATTTTCATAATTATTTCAAACAACTGATACTGACCGTAGACCCGAAATACAAGGAAAAATTCAACTCCACCATCCATAATTAGCTCCACCATCGTTACCGTGGCCGCCATTTTTTAATTTCCTCTTCACACTACTGAGTTAACCACTAAACCGCAGCTAAGCTGTCGTAGTCATCGTAGTCGTATTATTCATGTCGTCTGTACGGTGCTGCCAGCCGATCTAGGAACGAACTACGGGTACTAGTAATGAATTTCAGAACGAACCCCTGCGAGTTGATGACAACCCTTCCGTTAGTTGTTTGTTACCAAGTTTATCTAGAAACGGTTGCTAATGGTAACTGTCACAAACATCACAATTTTCTCACTAGTAAATTAAGTAGGCAAAAAACATACAAATACACGAAATTATCACAATGCAAACATTCCCGGAAGAATTCCACTCAACTGCTATAACTGATGTAATATCTAATTACAGCGGTCTGATGGAAAACGATATCGTCAATTTTGTGGCAGGGAGTCGGAAAAGGAAAGTAACCCGACAGTTCAGTCGAAGCGTTCGAGCAAGCCTACAAGAGCTATTGAAGACAGGTACTATTGTCGCCACGGATGATGGATATTGCTTGCGAAAATGCTCCATTGCCTCAAAAAACTAACATACTGAAGATGGGTCAATGGATATGGACGATGATAACATGAAACCAAAGACGTCGCTAAAGTTGTCCAGAACCAGTATGGAAGTATTCAAGAATGAAATAAAAATGCCGGATACATATGTTCGAAATTTCTCCGGTGATAATTTCGAAAATCTACCGAGTAAATCCACCCAGTCATTGTAAATGCATTACGCTCAACGGACTCTAAAATAAGGACATAGGTATGGCCACTCATCGACTCGGTAAAATCAAATCCACAAGTGTTGGCAAAAATCAAATTCGCCGGTGTGATTCTCAGTTCCCATTGAACCCTGGTATGAGCACTGTTCACAATAACCTGCAGTCTAATTGAATATGATAGAAATTGTGTTAAATCGTATCAACGGTTCCGCAACTTAGCAATAAACGTTTGTACAAGAATCTCAGTCTCCATTATTGGCAATTCACTGCACATCATGGTTATTGAGGAATCATGAAATAAGTAAAATACCCTTTCTAATAGTATATAATGAAATATTTAAATAAAAACGCGATATTTCACCCAAGGTGACATGACGGTATTCCGAGTAAAATTCCACACCATACCAAAGTGAATGTCAATCAAATGAAATATCAACGATCAGAGCATAAAATTCTTCTTACATTCTACAATTTGAAATTACGCCCCGAATCGTTGTATCTTCACATTTTACTCTAATAGTTAATGTATGTTAATACCAATTCATATGCCAGGACCTGGAATTCATTACCTTCTGTACGTATAAATCCTGGATTGTCTTGCTTCAGAATAGTCTGGGTGGCTGAGGCTATTATTGCTTCATACAGTAAATGCTGCCACTTCATTTCTGAAAAGAGTTGTCATTATAACTCAGGAGCATTTGTTTTAAATAATTGTCAATTAGATACGAAAACTTCACTCAAATTACCAGCTGTAGCAAATAAGAGTATGTGGCAGGGGGTGGATACATACCAAACTAATTTTTACCAGAATATGACCATACCGCAGTCAGACAATGTTATCCCTTATCGTTCATGGAAAAAATGGCATCTTAAATCTATGAGTTCTACGCTTAATCTCTAATTGTATTGGTATGACTTCTCCTACCGTAGCACGACGATAATAATGCATTTTCAACATCACTGCTAAAGAGATGCCTTTCCAATTTTTGCAAGAGTAATTTAATGCAATATGTAATTTAACCTTCGCTCAGTGATTGACTCCCAGCCTAGCTGCTCTAATATTTTGGATACGCTTCTAAGTTTATCGTAACGTTTTACAAATCTAGCTCCTCTACGCTACGCGCGATCCAATTCGGCAACTAATCCAACTTCGTGAGGATCCCATATACTTGCAGTATATTCTAAATGAGGCCTAACCAGCGACAGAAAACATTTCTCTTTTACATTTTCATCACTTTTACCTAGTGCTCTTCTTTAAAAAATCCTAATTTTTTGTTAGCTTGTCCACATATTCCCCGTATGTGTGTCACCCAGGAGAGTTAAGTTAAAATGTTAAAGACGTGAAAGGTATCCACATTCATCCTGATTCTGAAAACTCGTTTCAATGATTAAAAAAAAATTATTGCAGTTCTCTGTCAACAGATACCTATGCCAGCCCACTGTCCTTGCTGCATCAAAAAATAAAATTAATAATTATCGCTTGATAAAGTCATGAGAACAACAGATGAAACTGAACAACTGGGGATCGGGTTGGTGCGGAGGTGAACGTACAGGCTTCCCACCCGCGAAGGCCCGGGTTTAAATCCCGGAGACAACAAAATATTTTCAGTGATATCCCGATCCCTACTTTACTAAGTTGCTTTCTGGAGAGCACTTGAGTGAGTACGTCGTCCGTCGGATGGTACGTTAAACTGCGGAGTACCTTTCGACAAGAGTAGGCTGATAAGACCTCCACCCTTCCTTTCCCACCCATTCCTAATGGCGCAAGTGACCTTAGCTGTCGGTTGCTTCCCTGTTAAAAACTAACTACTACTTAACAACTGCGAACTGAAAGAAAGAAAGCAACACCGTGAAAAGGCACCACTGTGGTCAAAGCCGGTGGTCAATGTCAGTGGCCAAAGAAAATCAGTCACAAAAATGAACGAATATGTTCATGGTAAGATTATATCCATCAACTTGTGGTAGTTAGCAAGATAGAGCACTACCAACCGATCTCTCCAGGATGTCTCTTGTTGCAAATGATCGTCACTATGTTTTTAGGGCCTATCGTGAGGACGGCCGAGTAACATACGATGGATTTCCTCATTCCCCTTCCCCAGAGGAGTTGAGAATGATATTGTTATTACTGACGTTAGCCTACCAATAAAGATACATTTTTGATGGACACGGGCGCACCACCGTCACAACTCCAATCTCCTCATAGCACTACACAACATGACATCCCGTATCATGACAAATACATCTTCCTTCTTCATACTTTTTTTCCCTTCATTCCATCTAAATTGCTTATTATTTTCCTCCTGCCTAGCTTATTTTCTCGTACGTAACATCCTCCCTCCGTCAGTCTTAGACAAGGTACCTTCACCACGCAAAACGCCCTGCATCCATTTTTCTTGGTTTGTCTGGATTCCTCCCGGCAACCCTCAACCCTCTCCTACCATGCCTAATAGTTCGTTTGTTTGCGTACATTTCACCTTTTCCATCCTCAACTCGTTAAAAAAGGCTCCAACATACTACTATATACACCCATTATTTTGCTTGAACGACCATGTTCCCGCACCTCACAAAACCACATTCAGTACCAAAGTTTTGAAGAGTCTTTTCTTGACATCCTTACTCGAATTTCCTGTCATCATTTTCCTTCTTGTGAGAGCTTCTTTGCTTAGCGCAATTCTTCTTCTCATGTCCGTACTACTCTGACAATCTCGTTCCAAAACACTTTCGAGACAGGTAAACTGTTTCAGCAGCTAAGGTTTATGAGCTATTTTTATAATTCGCTTATCTTTTCTCTTTCTCGAAAAACGAATAAACTTTGCTTTGTTTACATTTATTCTCATCCAATACCTATCGTACTGACCTTGCAAAGCACTCAGAGTTTGCAACCCCATGACTGACTGACAAACTTAAGCTTGAGCATTTGCTAACATGATTTTATGAATTCTACACTGACTTTCATTCCAACGTCAGTTCTTCCTGTAACTTTTTTTCATTTCCTTCACAAATACATCCAAAACACATGTAGTAATGGACAACCCTGCCTTATCCCTCTTCCTAACACTTCCCATTCCGACTCCCCATCCGCAACTCGCACGTGCGCCATCTGAGACAACCACAGGTTGCGGATTAATCAATCTACTCCTATTTTCTGCAATACATTCATTAATTTGACACAATTACTCCAGAAAACGTCTTCTAGAAATCTCCGAACAAATATCTCCTCAATACATTTTATGTTCCTCCTGTGTTTATTTAATAACTATAAATCCCTTGAAAGATGTCAATGCATTTGGATATTGGGTTGGTGCGGTGGCTAGTGTACTGGTTTCCCACTACTGGCAAGGGCCCCGGACCCCGGGGTTGAATGAACTTTCCGTGCCACGATCGCCACTTGTGTATCATGTGGAAATGACTTCCAGATGAGTCCACCGTCCGTTGGATGGGACGTTAAATTGTGGACTTGTGGTGCTTATCATTAAAAGTAGGCTAATGCCGACGCCAAGATTCCCTCCACCCTCCCCCCACTCCCTGAAAATATCCTACCTCCCCCAAATTATCCACCTATCCCAATGGCGCATAACAATTGCCACTAAGGTTGATGAAATTTTTAACTCTTCAGGTGCTCACCCTGGCCGCCAGCGTTCGAACGCCACCCGCTTCAGCAATCAGCAGCGACTTTGACACCCTGTTCCACCACCACCACCAACATCACCACCGGCAATCACAGCGAGTCCACATAAGGCATCACAACGGGGGCAGCAACGATCGCGAATTCTTGGTGGAGTCATCGTTCGACGACGGGGAAGAGACACCTTATCCGTCTGACTTCCCGGAGACAACGACGAGGCCAATGCAAGACCCCTTGATTAGGCCGCCTAGGCACTCAATGGGATTCAGGGGAGATCACGACGATCGTGTCGAGTGGTGAGTACCGAGTGGCTCATGATTCATCATCCACATAAGTATAATGGTAAAAAATAGTAAACTGGCGTAAATACGTACAATTGCATCTCTTCTATCATATTGTAAGCGTTTAACATTTGCAACGAAAATGACGGTATCCAACTGCAGCCTCGAATTCAGGAATGCGGATTTTAATAAAAAATTGTAATAATCAAGAATGATAATTTTTCAAATATCAGAGTTTTACGCACGATGGGATTATTGGAAGAAATTAAATTCTTATCCACCAAAAATACCGATACGCTTCAAAAAAATAAAATACCCGTTTTGTTATCATCAACTATTGCTTTAACTCTTTGGTGACATTAAAATTCAACGTGATTAACCACCTCTGTCAGTTTAATGGTATTGATATATTTATCTTCTGTATTTTTGAACTACAAGCTTTGGACATCTTTAAAAGTAACACAATCTGGTATCAACAAATATATTGTAAAATAACATACATCACAACAATGTCAAATTATTACATTCAATATACCCAGTGAGCCTTAGTCTATCGTTGCGAGGTAATAGAATAATCTAGGCGCGAAGTCTCTTAGATTATAATTTATGAAAATAATAAATGACACGTAATTATATTTGCACAATAGTATATCACGGACGAATGTCACCCATTCTATCTAGGGAGACTTTGCTAACCGAAAAACACACTGAATTGTCCACTGTCTTGAGGTTTGGAATGCTGATGGCTTTCCCAGGTCGCTAAAAAATTTATCATAATGAAGAAGCGCCGCGAATAACATGCAATTTTGCACTTTTTTGGGAGACGATCATGGACGGTGAATAATCGTTGCTTTTTCCCTCATTCTATCTGCAAGGGTGACGGATAAGGACCTCCTGCTCTCGGATGCAGCAATAGAAGACGACGCTGAAGACATGGCAGCCTTGGGTTTCGACGGGGGTGGAGGGCGACCTACCCATTCTTTTCGGGGCGGAGGAATGGAGGTGAATACGGGGGGCGGGCCACTCAGGAAATCCACGAGGGAGAGGACGTCGGAGGGGAGGAGAAATCCCGATGTGGAGGAGTGCTGCCCGTCAGTGATGGAGATGGTCGAACCCGACGGCGGCAAGAACAGCGAGGGAATGTACGTTGAACTCTATACGGTCGACAACAAGCGACAGAGATTCATCGACATCTCGTGCGCCGAGGGCGTCGAGGGAACCCCTTGTAGATTCCTGAACAAGAGGCACCACAACCAATCGCGCTGCATTCAGAAAACGTCATACTCGTACGCTCTCGTGAAGGGTGACCCCAACAGAACCTCTGATAGCACGAGGCACCAGCAGAGATACCATCAAATCCACGGTGTAATTTTCCCAAGCTTCCCTTTGGTGAGTGGACCGGGATGGACGTTGGATTACATTGAAGTCCGAAGTGGGTGTAGCTGCGAAGTCACCCCTAGTGGCCGCAGAAGGGGGGGCAGAGGAGGCGGTGGGGGAGTTAAAGGGAAAAAGAAGGGCCCCAAAAAGAAAGCACAAGGCTGACATACAACAAGTGAACGCCGGAAAGGACGTTGGTGGTGTGCAGTGCAGACGATTTGTGGTCCTTGAAGTCATAAAAAAGGAATGGCTTATTGGAGTCTATTGACGGAGTCATTTTGTACAGCTTGTCTCACAGGAGAAAAACGAATTATTCTCCAAACGAATTAAGGTAGATTTCTGCCAATAGTATTTTCCTTGATAAGACTCTATGGGATTTGAAACGGACGATTCCAATCCTGATGCATAGAAACAAGTGCGGACTCAAAATCTAATGCAGCCGTAGTGAGTGCCAAAAAGATGTCATGATAGATTTGAATGTAAAATGAGTCATAATCGATATGAGTGATTGAAGAAAACTTTGTTGTGAATGATAGAGCGAATGGAAGAATTATTTGCCCTTGTACCAATCACAAAGGTGGTTTTAATGTATATTTCCACATGAAAAATCTCAATTATTTGGCCCAAAATAAATCATATTCCTTTCAAATCATGGTGTTTACACTGACTGCCATCAGTGACTGATATAAAACTCACTGTTTTCTCTGGAAAGAATGATGGAAACATTCCCAAAAGTAATGTAATAGCAGTTTGCTCTTACAGATGAAAATGTGTTCTACAAATTTTGTCTCTAAAAATGTCTGTGAAACTACCATGGCCATTATTTGTAAATAAAGAACAGCCTCTTAACTAGTCCCACGCTGCTGTGTGTGCTAATGAAATCTCATGCATGATAATTAAAATAAATGCTGTTTAAATATGGTTATTTTTGTATAATTTCAATGTAAATTTCCTTAATAAGTTATATTTTCACCTTACTTAAGATATTTTGCAACGAAGTACTTTTGAAAATGAGCAAGTTTTTACAAGTGACATTACCATGATCATAAATGAGTGATTAAACAGAGAAGGCTCTGATTATTAAAACTAGTAAATTTTTGTCGTGTATTATATCACATGTCTGTGTAATATTTTTCTGTATCATACTGAAATTAAGACGTATAATCATGTACTGATAATTGTGCAATGTGAATAAAACAGTCGTTGCAAGAATGTTCTACTAACGAAGTTCAAAACTATTTAATTATTTCAATATGCCTCTAAAGCCCCACCATAAACAGCTCCTTTCTTCAAACAAATATTATTATTATAAGTAATTTACCAGTTAAGGTAGGTTTTGGAAGAACACAACTATCAAGTAAGATGTTATTTCTCCTAACAAAACACAACCCACCATACTACTCTACAACAAGATTCTCTTCATCTCTGTATACATCCTTTCTCCCTTCATTCTGTCTGACATCCCTATCCTATTTCTGCTACTTCATCAAAGTTTTAATGAGCCTTTTCTTAACATCCTTACTCAACATCCCTGTCACCAATTCTCTCTTTGTGAAAGCCTCTTTGCCTAATGCAATTATTCTCCATGGGTCCAAAACAAATCTAAGATGCATAAGCTCTTCCACTTCCTGCTACAATTTTTTTTATTAACAGATTAGCACATTTTGCAAATCCTTACATTTCTTGAGTATTCCTCAAGTGCAAATAAATAATATGCACATTCCCTACTGGCATAAAATCAAATTACATTCTCTTGATTTGATCCAATACTACCTTCACACTCTTTCAATCAACATTTTACTAAGCATTTTTCATTATCTATTCAAAATGCACAGTGATCTATAATTCTCACATTCTACCTTACTCCTCTTCCCTTTATACAAAAGTGAAATAATCACTTCCTTCCGATCATTTGGTATGGTAGTATTTGAAAGGATAAAGTGAGATTTAGCCATCATATATGCACCTATTTGTGATAGGAGTCACTAAGTACTTTTCAAATTTCATTTAATGAAAAATTATTTCAATTTTTTCCATGTGACAAAACTACTTGAAAAAATCTCCTCTGAAACTCAAATGGCCAGGTAATAAAAGTAATGCCCATTTTGCAATGCAATGTTGATATAAATATTCATATTTTTGCACAAGATGGACAGTTAATTCATTCATATAAAAAATCAAATAAATGATCATCTCTGATAAACAAAACTGGAAATGCATATCACAAAAAAAATCTTTACGCATTTCTTTACACACATAAGTAGTAATACATTGTCAGATTCAATATTCTAATTTTATCAAATCATCAAGCAGAAAGAATAAGCCCTTCATTTATGAGTTCCATTATTTCTTAGACCCCTCCCACTCAAAAGGATGTTAGGCAGTAGGTACTGCTAATCCATGGGCCTTGGGACCTCTAATCACCCATGGTCACAACTGTTTCACCATGGATTTTTCATACACATTTGTTTCATTTAATGTTTTTGCGTCTCTGCAATCGAAATAAAAATTTCACTTGCCTCATTACTCAAGTTTACTTACCCAATGACATACATCCTGTTTTGTTAAGCCATAGGTGACAGATACATTTGTCATTCATATAGCTAGAATGGGTACGTTACGCAATGAAGGGCAAATAAACTTCTTGGTTCTCACTGTATTTTTTCCTGTACAAGTATACTGATAAATACCAGTTATTATGTTTCAATGGCCTGCAAAATAAACAATTTTCCCATTCAAATATCAATTGTGATATCTACACTATCAGAGTCCTCCAACTCTAGCAATACCAATTTTCACAAGGATGGAAACTCATCAATCAACACAGGTAGACTAGGTAATTGTTGAGCCATTTATATCAGAAATATTTCAAATTATTACTCGAATCTTAAAAGGGTGTATGTAGTTTGCTCACCTCATCAAAATAATGGGTATGACATCTGGAGTTGGGAAAGGAGCAGGGTTAATCACATTTAAGAAGAAATGAAGTAAATTCGAAATTTACATTTTATGTTCTTCTTCCTCCTATTTCACATTTCCTCTACCCTCATTTTGGATTCATTTCATTCACAGTAATCAACCCGAAGGTCGGTTTAGTAGGTGATGGTAGAGCTCACCCGTGTGCCAAGCCAGACGGCATGTGAATATTCACACATCAGGGTAGGGGGGCCAGTTCCTTTCCCTGTGCCGGTTATGGTTTCCCAGGAAGATCTGGTACCCGAAAAATCAACTAGCTTGGGTGGAGCTGCAGGTGCCCAAAGTGCCTCGCCCGGGAATCGAACCTGGGATATTTTGGATTATTTTATCATAAATTAGATATTCCTTGAAGTTTTCCATTTGTCTGTATGTAATTGGCTAGTAGTATACATTTCAGAAATAAGACCAAGCAGGAAAAAGTTTGAAAACTGGTCTGCATCAAATACAATACATCTGGCAATAGAAATCACTCCTTGGGTTTAAGTGAAGCACAAAAAAGTGTTATTAAGAACTCCATTAGATATAATTTTTCCTTCTTTGGAGCAATTGCAGATAAAAGTCTAATTGAACAGAGATAAATTCCATAGAAATTACAGATCCCTTAGTCTCCACTTTGATCCGACCCTGATTAAAGTAGCATCAAAGTTTTTATTGAAGTAAAATAAGTTTTTAAACAAATTTTCAACCTTTTTATATGATATATTGTCTGTATTTTGATTGATGGTCTGCTAGCATTTCATACTCACATGGTCTAGCATACTTAGATCTATCCCACAACCCTATTTTAACTATTCTGAGGGAGTAGGTTCCAGCCTTGGATTACATTAAAATGATTAGCAGATACCAAAAAATGATAAGAATGGAAAGGTATTTCCAACTTCCAAGTTTTCCTAGTACTCACAGTGGAAGAAATATGTAAGTATTTATTCCTGTCCACAATTTATATTTAATTGAATTACAAATAAATCAAAACCACATAGGTAATTTTCATACAAACATACCTTGAAATTATTTATATTTGTCTTGGTTGAAATAAGTAGAGATTTAAAAAAATGCATATCCACTGAATTAAGGTTTCATTTATCACAAGCAAGTTAATTCACGCCCTTTAAAATGGTAATTTGCTGTGGCTGCCCCATTACAAGAAGTATTTATCTTGTTGTCACCTGAAATTTGAAAATAATGTTGATTCCTACAAAATTTTACATTTATTTATCCTAATTTTTAATCACTTAACAAATCATATTTTACAATTAAGTACCATTTTTTTCAGAAAATCAGCACCAAATTCAGCATTTCTCCCGTATTACGGGGCTTGTCTTAGGAATAACAATAACAAACACAGTGGACGAATATTGAAAGACAAATATGTTCTCAAACCATACAATTTGTGAACAAATGCACTAAAAATATTTTAAATTCATTCAAAAAATTTGAGGAACACACTAAAAATTGTTATTTCTTGATTCACAAATTGCAAGGTTTTTACAAGAAACTTTTATGCTTTTATGCTAAACAAGAAGATTCATTGACAAGATGTATAAAAATATTAATTGGTTCAAAGTTTACAAATAGAATTCCGTAGTTTAATACTACCCAGAAACATAAAGCTTACTGCTAATGCTCATTCAATTTTATGAACAAAACCTTAATAAATTGATGCCAAGGATTCAATTTGATAATTATATAAAATAATAACATTTGAAAAAATAAAACTATAAAATTTTCCATCAATATTTTACATTATCTTCAAGTAGCACTAAATGAAAATTGGCTCATTGAGGAATACTATGTTTATAAAGATCTGAATTAAAAAATAAACTAAATATTTACTCTACATAATCAGTAGTAGTGGCAGTTTAAGGTCTACAACTGATAATATTCTGCACAGCCATTAGGCACAGATAAAACAGATTAAGATTAACCATTAATGAACTAAAAAATACATTACTACTAAAAACAAGTTGATTTCAATGTAGATTTGGCAGTGATGAAAAATACAAGGAGGAGAGAAAAATTTACTTATAAGGACCTAACTCCTCAAACTTTGAGTAAACAGAAACCATTAATGAGAAGGTACGGCTCTTCTTTGCACTTCAACATCAAATCCTTTCACTAGTAAAGTTCATTGACACTAAAACATCAATGAAGTCATTTATTTACTCATTATAACAATCTGCCTAACTTGATGAGCTGTTATCTTAAATCTCAAGATAAGTTCCTCAGCCCTATTACAAGGTCACAATAACAACAGAAAATCACCTTAGGTAATTGTAACAAACCATTTTCTACCAATTTTAAGCAATATTACAAAAATATAAGTGAACCAAGCATACTCTCTTGAAATAAAACCAAGACAAAGTAAAAAATATGTGTTCAAAATAGTCTTACTGTCTTAGCTGCATTCAGGTTTTCCATTGATTTGGTGCACAAATTACTTGATTATTTGTCATTCCTTAAGGCTCTTAAGAAATTAACAATGTGAGTACTTCTCTTCTGGAAAGTACATCAAGTACACAAATATGAATTGGAAATGTTAAAATTATCTCATTAGATGCAGACTCTCTGTCCTTCTGGTCCCTTAAAGTCAGCCAGGCAGAGTTGTTGAAAAACTTGTTCACATAGATGGAGAACTATATAAAGTCCACAGTGAACAATAGTATGATGAACGATGGCACTTAAATATCCATGGGAAATTTTAAAGCTTATACTACTGTGTCACAACTAGCCTTATTCTCAGCTCCAAAGGCTTCTCCCATAAGCTGTTTTGGTCATCTTGACTTGATTTATGACCACCCTTCTTCTCTCCCCTGTGCTTGGGTCTTCCCTCCACTTCCAAGTCAAATGTCCCAGGGTTTTTTAGCCGCTGCTTGAAGTGCAATGCCCAGACACCATGCTTTTTAACCATTTCAAAGTTGCCATTCTCATTGCCATGAGTTATCACATAGTGAAAGTCCCCCTGAAAAATAAAGGCATGGGAAGACACTTGTAAAGAATGATTGATACCCACCAAGGCAATTGAAACCTAATTGAAGAATATCGACCAATTCAACCTGGTGGCTTTTATAGTTATAAAGACATGGTGTACAATGGAAATCAAAAAACTTTGCACCTTTAGCCAGGATGATGTGAGGGAGAGGCCAGAACCAACCCACGGGGCAAAATTAACGGTCACCTTACACACTGTTTCCCCACTTTTATTGATTCCAGCCCTAGAGCTTATCAAATCGTTTTTATTCCTTATTCTTTTAATAACTTTAGATAAAAATTGTAGGCACTGGGGAATTGCTGAGTTCCTCTTATCTATGGATAAATATTGTTACTATCACTGTGATAATCTGTAGGTTTCCAGATCTTGGTTTCAAATTTTTCCAATTGTTTTAGCTTCAGAATAAGACATACAGGATGAAGATGAAACCATCTCTGCCAGACTTGTGGTCTCCTTAGTGTGTTAAGCAGTATTCTTAATAACCATAGTCAGTCCTAATGTTTAAGTTACATAATTGCAATATTTTGAAAGTTAAACTCTAGTTAAAAATTACATGGAGGTGAGATTGTCTAGAAAGAGGTAGATAAAAACAGAAGCTAGTTAATTCCAAAGGACATCAAACATCATCTTTTATATCTGATCCCTCTGCACTCCAATACCAAATGGATAACTGAGAAGTGAGAGAAGGTATTCTCCTGCCACATCTACCCCTTAAAGAAGTTCACTTGTCTTGTGCTGCATTTGGACAATGGTCATTATATATAAATACTATTACAATTGCAATAAAAAATGACACTTTCCCATCTGGTACAAAATTTCATACTCTGAACATTAAAATGCTAAACTTTGCAATGCAGTAGTTTTTTGAGTTTTGTTTTTATGGACTAATTTAAAGCCATATTGCTCTTATTAGTGTAAAAGCATTAAATATAGCATTATTTTTGCTTACAGAAGGATTTAAGGTCAAGACATCAAAAGGTGCTGCACTCCTCTCATAATGCAAATTGAGACTAGCTTCCCTGAGATGGAATATTGCAAAATAAGAAAATTCAACACCCAATTACAATCCAATAAGTCTCCCAAATCACATAAAAAACCCTAATTGTGTGCTTCTGAGCTAAAAATAAGTTTAAGAAAAATGTATGTACTCAGTAGCCCCAAGAGTAAATACATTAATAATTCATCAGTAATTAATTCTTTACAGGAAATACATGAATTAATACCTTAGTTAAAACACAATAGATGCTGCTATGTGCATTATTTAAATGGTGGCTTGTGATCCAAACTACTCACTCTGTCATGGTGGACAGCTGGCTGGAGTTTGATAATTCTTGTCCTATGTTTAGTCTGTGACAAACTTATTTTAAGAATAATATGTTCATCCCCATGATGATGCTTTCTGTGCCTTCTGAAAGCCTCACGTTTTTTGACCTGAAATGGATTTTAAAATATGCATTGACATATAATGTAAACATTGGATAAAATGTGTGAAACCTCTTGATTCAGGTTGTTCTTATCGACAAGGGTTAAAAAAAACCACATCTATGCCATGGATAATTACTACATTCAGCATTATAAATAAGAATCTTGTATAATATTAAACATCAGACAGTATACCTTATGGGCTATGCTAAATAAAACACTTGAATTAGGGTGAGAATTCCCATCAGGAGATGATGACAGGCTCATTGATCTATACGGGGCATTCAAAACTGGACCAGGTATTTTAGTAGATCTTCTGTGCCGAGAATTTCCATTGACCTGAAAATATATTTGACTTCAAATTTCTGGAACTATGGAAAATTTTCAAATAAGCTGTTTGTTGCAACTTTGGAAGTACATCTAAGATTAATAAAGTTTCACTCAGTTAGAAAGTTTAAAACAATATAACATTTCTACCTTGCATGAAAAGCATCCCTCTGTAGATATAATTCTGTCTTCAGGTATCTGATAAGGATCTGAATCAATTGGAAAAGTTGGAACATTGCCAATGTCATCACCATAACCATGTACAGGTGGACTGATAGTCGATAAGCAATGACCCTGAAAAAATATTAGCATAAAATAAGCATACCCAATTCCTAAAAAAATTTGAAAGAGTTCACCATTGCAAAATAATACCAGGTCACACTTTTGTGGACATGTAAGTAATTTTCATTGGTGAATCTTTTCGCATTTTTCCTTGAGAAATAGTAGATATTTTGACATACCAAATAAAACAGAGGGTGAAGAAGCAACAATTTTACCTGTCCTATTCGGTGATATCCACTGGGACACCCACATGAAAATCCTCCACTTCCAAGAGGAGTACAGCCAAAAGCACAAGGACTACCACTGCACCCAGCGCTGACCTTTAAGTATATGATGCTTTATTTTAATAGCAAAATTAACATTACACAATTGAATTTGACATATCATCCATTAAAAGTTTGTGTGTGAATGCCATGACTGGTTTGCTCCCTCAAGAGACAATCTTTACTGAAAACAATTCACTATCCCTCATTATTCTTAATAGCTAGCAATTAAAAACATTTGATGCAAATTAAGTCTTCAGGCTGAGAAAACCGGCATCTGAGGCCTATTCCAATTTCCACATCAACCCAAAGATTGATTTGATAGATGAGGGCAGAGCCCACCCAATATTAAGTCCATTGACATATGCATATTCACATATCGGGGAATGGGGACCTTCTTTTCCCTGTGCCACCTATACTTTCTCAGAAAGATCTGATATCTGAAAAAGCACATAACTTGGGCGAGGCTGAGGCTTTCCAGAGGTATCCCCACAAATTGAACCCAGGCCCTCCTGTCAGAAGCCCAGCACTCTACCCACTGGACTACAGCTGAGACTTATGTTCCCCATATTTTATGTTACTCATAATTAGAAGCCTGCACCTCAGGTAGGTGGATATTTTATCTACCATATTGTTTCTCCTGATTAGTCACAGGAAAAAATAATAGGCATGGTTTCCCATTACTTCATGGACTTGTGTTTTTCATCATAAACATTTGATTTTTTACACTTTATATTTTATGACCTTATTTGTTAAAATTATGAGGAAAAATTTAACTGAAAGGGTTGGTAGTATCAATGTAATACCTAATCTAAAGTGTGAAGAGCAGAAGAATATCAGAATGAGGTTGAATATAATGTTTCATGAGCAAAGTTAGTCATTGAGATGGAACTATAAAGAAAAAAGTTTTGCAAAGGCGCAAATGATTTCTTAAGGAAGGAAAAGTTTTAACACTCAGAAGTCCAAGCAAAAGAAATAATAAACTCCATAATATCCCTCCTTTGACTTCTTAAAATACCCATCACCAAATTACCTACTCACCCTTAATGACCCTTAAATCCCTTAATGACCCAAAAATCTTTCAGTTACTTCTTCTAAAAAATACCTTGTTTATAAGGTTTTACACGGAGTGACCCCAAATTCCACAGGGTTTACTCATGATAGTTACAGAACAGAAAAAGTAAACAACATTCATAAAAGGACATACTATATAAGATGTCATCTCATACAGAGCAATATATGAGGGTAATCCCAGAAGTACCAGGCCTGACCTAGAGATGGTGGTAGTTGTTTGAAAAATATCACTGTATTGGAATGTATACAATCTATAAAGTATATATTTCAAGTTGGAAGATGCCACATTGTTTAGCATTTGTTTGGCAGGCATCAATAGTGAACATTTTCAGTGAATTTGAGAAAATGGAGAAAATTGGTCATCGTCATTTGATACAATACTTTTATTTGAAAGGCCTCAGCCCAACCAATATAAAGGCTGAACTGGATTCTACCTTGGGTAAGTCTGCTCCTTCATTTATAACAGTAAAATATTGGGTAGCAGAGTTTAAATGAGGCTATATGAGCTGTCAAGACGAGCATCGCCAAACCAAATAAT
>CM073777.1:88072502-88090501 GCA_037158775.1 Hetaerina titia
TTAAAGTATGAGAATTGAGTCTGGTAACTAATCTTAACTGAAACATCAATTACCAGCAAGTTATATTAAAATATATCTTCAATTCACTAGTTATCTTTAATTGTCTTACCAATGCACTGCTTTCCATCAGGAGCCACCTCAAATCCTTCAAAACAGTCACACCGATAGCCACCTTGAGTGTTTACACAGTGACCATTGCGACATGTGTTGTGGTCATTCATACATTCATTAACATCACGACAGTCATCAACTAGGCCAACTTGTTGATAGCCCTCAGGACAAATGCACATGAATGTTCCAATCAGGTTCTTGCAAGCAAATTTACAGTTGTTGGCAGGAGTTACACACTCATTGACATCTGCAACATGGAATATAGAAGATTGTACACTTAAACCATATCTAAAGAGCAGTCAAAACAAAATCTTTCCTAACATTCAAATGTTAACCTGTCCTTAAAATTCTTTGAATTAATGAATTCAGGCTATTGCAAGTAATTAAATAAAGAAGACTGTAATTAGAATTTAATTCATATTACAGACATATGACTTAACAATGTAACTATTGAAATGGACTGAGACATTCATGAAGGCAATTATTAATCGATTTTTTTCAGGGAAAATCATGTATAAATATAAATAAGCCTCTCAAGTGATTCAAAAGAAGGCCTTCCAGTCCATGTAAACTTTTCCATAGAAAATATATTTCCCCCCATAGACCTTTTGTTCTTTATCCCTATTACTTATATACTCATAAATAGGATCATTTCAAAAATTGGGTTTTTTTCTAAAATTTACAATTGGCCTTTACACCAATCAGTAAGCATCTGGTCAAAAATAGCTCCATTATTTAAGCCAAACTTTTGAAATGCATAAACATAATCAACATTTTTTAAACTTGTAAATATGGACTAAATGTTTTTTTATATTCATATAAAGTAGTTGCTGCTGTACATTGGTGTTAAAAACATATTGCTGAATCTGAATTTCTATTGGGTTAAGTGATAATATGATACATTGCTAACCAAGGCAATTGTCCTGCAGTCAGATACAGATGTGATTAGCGATTACTTAAGTTACTCAGCAATGTCATACTTTTTCATATTTGAGCATTTAACTTAGAATTTGTAAAAAAAATATACATAAGATTTCTGTAAACTTATATATTATTTACATTTGATTTAATTACTTTTCTCCTTTGTAATATCAATTACAAATGGTTTGGAGCTTTTTGAAATTGTGCAATAATTAATTCATGGAGTTGTATAATTTCTTTCTAACTAGAAAAACTATAAAATGTTAGGGACTTGTTGAATTCCATAAAGGTGGCCCATCAAATCAATTTTCAAAGTACCAGGTTCAATGAATAATGCATCGGCAATCACCTAATTAATATTTAATGTAACATTCCACTATTAAGTCACATCATTTTTCAGCACTTCTGAACATCTCAAATGAAAGTGGCATTATTGAAATATTAAAATAAAGAGAATATTAAGTAAATACTAGTTGCATGCACTTTTATTAAAAAAACAAACTTGGAAATAAATAAAATGAAGTGCCACTTTGGTTTTAAATTTAAGGCAAATGTTTCAAGCAAGGATGACTCTTGGGTTATGGTAACAAACAAAAAATCTGGTAATAACAAATACAATTCTACACACTCAAATTAGAAAAATACAAAAGTTTGTAACATTCCCACACAGTAGAAACCTTTTATAATGCTTCATGTCCCAGCTGATAACAATTAAGTCTCTGTGAATTATTTAATTGAAGTAATGCATTTTGAAAAATGACAGTCAACTGTATATGTAAACTGGCTTACAGCATAGGCTTCATGACTGAATCAATATTTGTAATTCATTACTACTTCCCTTTGCCCTTTCCTGTAAGTATTCACTTCATATGATCTATATCAATTTGCCTATTTATTATTGTATTTATTGAGTTTTATAGAGGCCTCATAGGTTAGTTTTGCCAAAAATCAGTAGGTTAATGTATGATTTCAATGATTTTGCTGTTGCTTGAAAAGAAGCCTGATTACATTTTACACTAAAATTTATAAAACTTCCAGAAATGAATTTTTGCCAATATTTATAAAATTAAAGAGAAGTTAGGAAAGATTATCTCCATAAAAATTCACAACTAGCTTGAGTGCCATGAAGACATAAACAATAGCAAAATGACTTGAATAGACCAAATTAAATTATTCCAAACATTTTGTTGCTTTAATTGCAGTTTCAGGAACATGCTAAAGCGTCAACCAGAGATCAACAGAATTTTAATGTGAATTATAGTGGGTATTCATTATGATTGGAATACACATATTTATCTCAGTTCCTTCAGGATAAAATGTTTTAACTACCAGAATCAGAAGGTCTGCCAAATTTTTATTGCAATCATGAATTTAAGCTTCCAATAAAAATTGTTATTTCTGGTGTATAAATACTCCTATGATAATACCTATTCATAATATGTATGTGGCTTATATGCTTTGTGAGTTTAATGTGAAAATATTCTAATCACCTTGTTATCAATTTCAATCTTTTTACCTTCCCCTCATACATGGGTATCCCTCAGTTACTGGAGGGATACCCATGTATTGATCCTTTAAAGAAGTACTTTAATCTGTAGTCTTCAAATAAGACAGCCCACTTTGGGGCTGTGCATGTGTGTGGGTTGAGAACTTGGAGATAAGCATGAGAGTATGGCACTGTAAACACCATTCATTTTATTCAATCAGACTATAATTAACTCCAAAATCTAACTCCTCTCTATACACAAGCTCCATATCTGCCTGAGTCTCCTTTCTTCAGCCATCAATTGCAACTCTTCCTACTAACAAATCCAATTGTAAGCAATAATTGGAATTCACAATCAACTTCTTCCATTATAAAAGTTATCTTTGAAGAATCCAAATATAACGATAAGTACTACCTTGAACAAAAAGTTCCCAGAATAACCACCGTGTGGCGCTCCCATCGTTCCGATTTGAGTTCTGTTTTTTTGTTAAATTGGTACATCTGTTGTTGATATTCCCTTTAAATCTTAGTGTCATAACTTGACATTTGCAAAAGTTACGTAGCCAAGAGTACATCTATCTCTGTGTGTGTTGGCGATTTTTTACAATTGCAGAAATGGATTTAAATTTGCAACAACGAACTTGTATTAAATTTTGCGTAAAAAACGGATTTAGTGGCGCACGGACGTTGGAAATGTTGGAAAAGTGTTTCGGCAACGATTCTCTAAAAAAAACGTTTGCGTGAAGCAATTCGCCGAAAGAGACCAGAAATCGTCGCACAGTGCGTCGAGACCGTCGCACAGTGCTATCATTATTCGTAATTTTTTGACGAAAAATGCAACAAATACCATCCAACAGCCACCGAATTCACCTGATTTGGCTCCCTGTGACTTCTTTCTGTTCAATCGAGTTAAAAAACCATTACGGGGAACGCGTTTTAGCAGCCGAGAGGAAGTAATGGAAAAATCGCAGGAAGCACTGATGGACATACCGAAAACCGAATATAAAAAAATGTTTCGAGGATTGGATCAAGCGCTGGCATAAGTGTGTTGCAGTCGATGGGGATTACTTTGAAGGGGACAATATAGATTTAGATGAATAAACTTGTATTTTTAATTTTCTGAATAAATTCCGGGAACTTTTTGATCAAGGTAGTATTTCTTGCCTTGGCACAGTAAATAAGTCAATGGGTTATTTGGATTTAACTTTCCTATAGCTGTGAAAAATAACCAATTTCAGTGCCAGAGAAAAATATGAGAAATGACGGAATGGTTCAACAGAAATATGACCACAATAAAATGAACTTTTCAAATGTTCAAGTGCCATCAAAATATCAGTTGATACTACCAACAATAGTATTATGCCTATAGCTTTACAGAAGCACTAAAGCCTCAGAGCTTTCTAATACTACCATGTCAACAAATCCCCACCACAGTTACCATGATAAGCTTTGTCCAGTTGTCAGTAAATGAAAATACAGTGGAAACTGCCTGCAAACTCAGTTTCCAACATACAATATCATAAATATTTATATGAGTTATGTTACTTCATCAAAGATCAGGTCTTGAATTAAAATGTTATTGTAGACATACCTAACGCATAGTCAGAAATATATACCATTCTCTGATGATGATGATTCTATGATTTTATTCCAAAACATTTTTATTTTTTGTGAAGATGTAAAGACAAGTGCTCAAAATGTAAAATTTCAACAGGCTAAAATGGCATAAAACTATTTGATACTGTTCCACAAAACACTGCAGGTTTGTTGCCTTGCACCATAACTTTAAATTTTTTTGGGGAAAAATGCATGCTAAAACAGAAATATGATATTATGTATAAAATTATCCAGATTTTAAAGTAGAGTAGCCACATGGATATGAAATTTTTAAAATGATCCAAAATAAAACAAAAATTAAATCAAATATACTCTTATTACAGTCATACTATTTTGGATATAATATTTTGGACTCATTTCTTGACACATCTGACTTTGTTGTATGTCCTTAGTTTCAAACATATATGCGGGGACAAATAAATGCTTAGTTTCCATGTGTTGATTTGTTTGGTGCAATCATCTCACTGTTGGTATGGCATAGGCAAGAGAATTCTCAAATGTCACAAAACAATGTTGATAAGTAACACAATCAAGCACTGATCTTGTGTCGTAAACATATTCCCTAAGACATTAACCCAAATATATTCAAAATTTGAAAAAAACTAATGTTTTTAGTCACAGTTGATTACCTATTCATCAAATATATACTTAAATTTTTAAATGTACTTCAACAAATTTTGTTCAACAGAACAATGAAAGGTTATCCTGACCTTGGCAATGTCTTCCATCAGGTGCCAAAGCATACCCATAAGGACAGATGCATCGGAATGAACCAGGAACATTGTGACACCTGAACGCACATTGATTTCCCATTTCCTGGCATTCATTGATATCCTCACAGACCTATTTGACAAGTAAGTTGGAGCGGAGCAAATCATTATTAATGTCAATTTAAGTAAGAATCATTAGGATTGTTGACTTTGTAAAGATGTTTTACAATCACCTGCATGGGTCCAGGAGTAAAACCATCATCACAGGCACACTCAAAACCACCCACAACATTAGAGCATGTGCCATTCCCACATACATTTCCATGTAAGCACTCATTGTCATCTGAAAAATTCAGTATTTGCATTTCCGCCATTAACACATTACTTTCACAATGTACATATGTAATAGTTTTAAGCAAAATGAATGATTTGCTTTGAACAAGATGAAGAATGAGAACCACATTAATACATAGGAGCAGTGATTACATATGCAAATATTTCATAATCCTGAGGGAGAGAGAGATGACGAAAATAGGGTGCAGAGAGAAAAACACCCAAAAGTGGTAAGAATCATATATCAGAGACATGAATTGATAAATATCAAAAAGCACCCATGAAGATTAAATGAGGAATAGACCTGGTATCAGTAAAATGATAAAATTAAATTTTGGAGAAATTATTATTTTTGCTAAAGCTTTAAGCTAGGGATTTTTCCAGAAATACATTTTCTGAACCCATCTTTGCACAGTTTGCCCACTGATGTTTGTCCTTGTGTTTATGTATACGTGATGGTTTTTTGTGGGCATGACAACTCAAAAACAATTCATATGAGGAGCAGGAAATTTTAAACAGATCATAGTTTATAAAAGTATATGAAGTGATTTTTGGATTTTGTACTAAATCTATCCACTGGAAATGATCATCGCGACCTTTTTTTCAATGTGTATCAGAGTTGTCATCACAAAAAACTATAATAAAAGGTGAATAGTTCCAGAATTATTTCTGATTATGGTGCTACCATAAAGCCTGTTTTAATCAATTTAATGTTTGTTTTCCCAAAATTAGGGGCAAAATGGAGGTTAACACCAACACAGATGCCAATTTTGAGGACCTTCCGAAATGCTACTTTCTGGCTGGCTTAAAAAAAGTTGGAGAATCAGTGGGAAAAGTTTATCAAGCTAAAAAGAGATTATGTTGAAAAATTTTAAAATCTACCCAAAATAATGTTTACATATATATTTTAAGGACTTATTGAACATCGCACATACATTTGAACAAAAGTATTTAGTAAATTATCATTAATTACATCAAATTTAAGATATTATTACAGCAATGGACGAGGGATAGTGCTACTCAACCTAAAATGTTACTAAAATAACTGAAGTCAAAAATGAAAGTGAGCTTTTACTTTAAACATGAAAAATAACATTTTTCTAAATTATATAAATACACATACACACACATACATAATGTAGGTAGAAGGTAGGTAAATTTATTTAAACTATCCCTGTAAAAATGTATGAGCACTTATGAAGAAGTGATTTTGTTATGACTGACTAAGGTGGTGTCGCTAGAGTATACTCGAGTGTCACGTACTTTTCTATAAGTCTTAATCTTATCTGCTCCCTTTCTGAGTCGAGGCTGTTGAAACTGGTATAATTGTTCATCAAGTTTCATTTAGTTTTAAAGAATAATAAGGATAGAAAATTATACAAACTTATTTGGATTACTATTTACCATATCTCTCAAAAAATTTAAAAACCTTGCTCAAATGTTGCCAGTGTTTTTTGATCCTTACAAAAGTGGTCACCACAGAAACCCCATTTTTGGAACCAACTTATTTCCTTAATAGGATAAATACTGATTATATTCTAACCCTGAAGAAGGGAATTAAAAAAACTACACATTTACAAGGGTGTTTCTATATAATGTTTCTGGGATATCAACTGTGCACTGAATATTTTTATATAACAGACCTATACCAGCAATCAAATCATATATACATAGCTGCGCATACCACAAAGATCATAGAGGACAAAAATCACTGCAAATACATTAAATCAAATATTTAAAAGGTGGCTTAAAAGTCTATAAAAAAATGAACTACATACTTAATCTGTAGGGATAGAGCATTTTTATTTTTCAACATAATCTCCATTTAGGCTTATACATTTTATCTAAATGCTGCCCCAGCTTGTTGATCCTTCCCAAAATAATGTGATTGTTTCAACCCTGCAACATAAGTATTTGATTCCTTAATCAAATCAATCTTCTCATTGAAAGAAAATTTTCTTTCCACTAGTTATTCATATTGGAGAACAAATAGTAGCCAAAGGGAATAAAATCCGGAGAATAGTGGGATGGGAATGAGATGGATTCATAACACACATAAAATTTGTGATCACAGCTTCAGTAGAGCAGAGGGATTGCAGTGATGGAAAAGCACTTCTTGAGAGACTTTGTGGGTGATTGTGAACATATTTCTTGCAACTTGGTTTTCAAGTTTCTCTTTAATTTCTCTATGGGAAATGTCTTTCATAAAATAATTTGATCAACACATTAACTTCTCCTTCACTAATTTTTGGAAATCACTTAACTAGTTTGATTCAAACAAAAGCCTAACATAAACCAATATTAGTAAGATGCCAATGTATAATAAAGTAATAGACCAATTTAGTTGAAAATTGGTGTGTCTGTTGCTTTAAGTGATGCTAGTAATCAAAAATAACTGAATGATGTGTAACAATCTGTGTGTGTATCTGATGTGTTTCTCTCTAGTGTTGAACACACTTTTCAAACTATCCCCAAAAGAATAAACTGTAAGAAAACACTATTTCAGGACTATTCCTTCATTTCATCTTGCAGAAGCACAAAGAGAAAATGTAACACAATAGCAATGCAATAAGTTACCATCAAGTTACAATGATAGCCCTGCCTTTGGTCATAAACAGAAAATTCTTTGAAGGAAGTACCAAATGTAGAGCCAAATTAGAATTTTACATATCATCTTTTCCACTCTACCAATTTCCAAAAGGATAATACATGTATTGACAATGAAGTGGCATATAATTCAATTAGGAAGTATTCATGTTATTGCATTTGCATACGTAGGCACTGCTTTATTTGGAATCAAGATAAATCAAATTATTTCAAATTGTTAGTCATAATTAGTGGCAAAAAAAATCAAAAAAGCACTACCTTGAGTACTTAAAATCACCAATCATTGACGAAAAAAGTCATACTTCTTAGTTTCTTCAAAAAGGATGAAAACATTAAACCCATGCCAAAATTTTATAAATAGATATAACTAACATTAATCTTTGAATTAATATCATGATAATTATGAAAAAACAGCTTTTAGGCTTATGCACAAATAATCAATTTTCACAAGTCATAACATTTTACAAAGCACACATTTATGTATTCTTCACACAGTTAAGTGAAACACATTCATTACAGTTACACTCATAATAACCATCTACAAGCCTAGTTACTTACCTATACATTTCTTCCCTGTTTGATCAAGAACATACCCAGTTGGACATTCACAGCGGTATGACCCATCTGTATTGATACATTCACCATTGTCACAGGCACTGGTCATAAAATTGCATTCGTTCAAATCTTCTCCAGTATCACCTCGTCCTGGGCCTTGGGGACACAGCTTAGCAAACTCCACTACAACATAGAAAATAGAAAATACTAAGCAAAAATGCCTTAAAACTGTTTAACTAGAAGTTTGGAATGAAAATAATTTAAAACACAATGTAAAATGTACTCAGCACCTGATTCAACTACATGGAACAAAAATGTCATTAGAGAAGCATGAAATATATGATTAATTTAGGTAATAATTTGTAGTACTGTTAAAATATCATGTCATTGTATCCTCAATGGAAAATCATTTTGTTCTCCAAGTCCAAGCATGCCAATCATGTTGGAAAAAAGATTTTGCAAGCTAAATGATTGAAAAAAATCATGACCTAATAAATGAATTAGTTTGGAAATAACTACAACATGGCAGATGCAAAATATTGAAATTCATTTCAAAACCCTTCACTGAAGTCTTTATTGATAGTAAAATGTTTCACTTTCTTGGCACCTAATGCTTGTGAGTAACTTATCTTCTCTGCAGTAAATTTTTATTATTTGTTATTAAAGGGGTGCCCTTTGAGCAGCTATTACAAAGTGTTAGGAAAAAAAGTAAGGGTCTAATATGTACTGATTTTAACATTGATATTCAAGTAACGTGGGTCCCGGTAGTCCAGGGGGTATAGTGGGGACTACTGACCAGAGTTCGATTTGATCGAAGGGTTCGATTCCTGGGCAAGGCACTTTGGGCACCTGCAGCTACACCCAAGCTATGTGATTTTTTGGGTACCAGATCTTCCTGGGAAACCATAACCGACACAGGGAAAGGAAATGGCCCCCTAGTCCTGATGTGTGAATTTCACACACCATTGGGCTTAGTACTGGGTGAACTCTACCATCACCTACCAAACCGACTTTCGGGTTGATTACTGTGTTTATGGTTTATACGGGTAACCTTTCCAAATGATCTGTCTAATAAACTTAATGAAATTCTGTGTCTGTATGGATGGACTTCATTTATCAGCTCCCCATAAAGAGATACTGCAACTGCAATTGTAGATTTGAATATTCTGATTATGGTTTACTCTGGCAACTTTCAGTCCCATATGAGCTTCAGAATTATTTTTTGGGGAGAATCACCTGTCTTCTGTAGAGTTATTATAATGAAAAAAAAGATGCATTAGGTACATAGTAAAAATACCCCATGGCAAACTCGCAGACCTTATTTTAAAGAATTGAAAATTCTAACTTTACCTTGTCTATATATTATAAATGTATGAATGTTAAGGATCAGATAAAACAACAAATCACCAATGCTCAAGTACATAGGCATAATACTCAACAGAGAGTTGATGTACATTTGTTTTGCCACATTTCCACCATGTGCAATAAGAGTCCCTTTCATGTGGCCATAAAAAATTTCAACTAGCTGCAACCAGGCATAAAATCTGGCCCTTCTAGAGGTACATTTAAGAAATATCTCAAGCATTTTCTGTTAGATAAATGTTAAAATAATGTGGAAGAGTTTCTGGAGTCTACAGAACACTGAAGCAGCTGATTGTTTGTTCTCTGACCTGTCCTATACTTTACTTTATAAAGTCCTCGGACCAATAAGTATTGTTATTATATTGTTATCATTGGTAGAAAGCTCATAAAGGAATTTTTCAAATTCATAATTCCAGTCGATTGTTTATAAATTAATATTCATATCGTCATAATATTCTTGCAGAATTCACAAATAAATAAAATATACATATTTCAATGGCAACAATTTTATACCTGAGCCCTCCCTTGGGCAATGTTCACAAGATTTTCCCCAAGACACTCCCATGGTACAACAGCACTCCTTGCGAGTAATGGAATCAGGACGGGGCAGGACACATTTTCCTTTGAATTAAATATAAATAATAGCATATGTTTATTGATTTAATATTACTGGAAAGAGCTTACCAAAATAATTTAACAAAACTGCCAATAGGTTACAGCTGATTTGAAATCTATCAATGGCAAATATCAGTGGAAATTTAAACCATTTTTGTATTATCTAATAACATGCATTTTCCACATCTTGTACATATTTAATTGCTGCATATTTTTTTATCAGATTAGAGAAAGGGATTTTGAAATTTTGTATTATGAATGCATGTTCATTAAAATGCATACCTTGTCTCATTCCATCATAACAGAAATCTTGTCTTATATCGATGCATTTCATTCCATTGTGGCTTAATACATAACCTTCTGGACATTCGCAAATCACGCCTCCTTCTGTATTCACACATCTACCTCCCTCACAAACTCCAAAATCCTCCTGGCACTCATCAATATCTATGAATAAATGGAAAATCACCATATGTTAATGCAACAAAATAGGCATATGAGCATAACAGTTAAAGGTAATGAATTTAATATTTGAATGATTAAAAGGGAATTTTAACTAGCAACAGAAATACATAATTTTTTATTCAATAAGCTTTTATTGTAAATACCTTCACAATAATTTCCATCAACTTGTAGGGAATAGCCTGGAGGACAGCTACATGCAAACGATCCCATTAAGTTTTGGCATTTACCAGGTGGAGGACAAGTTCCAGTGACCTTAAAATAGAGAAAATGTTTTTAAAATTATCTAAAGTAATAGTTTCTAATACATTTGGTAATACATTATATAGCCAATGGAGTTAATCAAATTTAGTGAGTTTGAATTTTAATGCCAATGGGATTAGTACATGCTTGCAAGTAATGCACATGATGTTTGAAAATGCTGAGAAACTTCTTTAGTAAAAGATACGGTAAGATCTGTAAATTATTGCTAGCAGTAGACTACAAAAATAGGTAGGTTTTCAATGGACCCAGGGTTTTCACATTGCTTTGCTTCTATGCCCTGCCTAACACTGCACTAACTACCCTAAAATATCACATCACAATATACCACTCATTGGCTCCCTATACTTTCTAAAACCTTTTGTGCTCTTCCTAATGCTTATTCTGTTCTTCATTTGGTATGCAAAGAGTTCTTCCTTTTATCACAGTCTTTATATTCCCCTGGGTCCTCAATATCATCTGACTAGATATTTCCTGCCTTCTAATTTCTCCCAATAACCTCCACTCTATTTTCATACCTAGCATAAATACATTTGGACCTTTACTAACATTTTATGTTTTACATTATTTTCCAAAGCCATATTGCAAAATACTCCAATTTATGTTTGCCCTCTTTCCTCAACAAAAGTATTACATAATCAAATAAACCTATGACCCAAGTTTTCCACAATCTTTTCCTTACATATTTCTTAACTTGAAGTCCCTTCCTTAAACTCTTTCTTCCTAATGCAATCCTTCAATTAGTGTCTTTATTAATTTCCTGATAGTCATCTAAAATACTTCTTAAATAAGAAGTGTTCTAGAATTTCTCTCCATTTTCTGGGTCTTCACTAAATGCATTATGATTGTTGATGACACCTTTGCTGATATTCTAACCAGTGTCTTTGAGTTGAAGGCGGCCTCCTTTGATTTGAAGATCCTGGTTGGAACACCAGCGAGACTGATATCAACAATGTTAATGTACGCAGTGAAGACCTAGAAAATGGCAAGAAATTCTACTGATATATGCTGAAGAAACCAAAGAAACAAGACGTGTTCTAACTGCTTTAATCCCTGCCCTTAAATGCTAATGTTCAACTAAATCTTCTCCATTCTTGACTAGCTCATAACTGTCATTTTTGTACAATGGACTCTCATTCCATAGCTATTACACCAGTTCTGAAATGTGCTCAGGGTTGATTTCAATCTCTTAGCTGGCTTGATAGGCACTCTGCCTACTTTCAATCCTACCAGCAGCTCTTCCTATCCTTCTCTTCCTGTTTCCTCTTTGCATTCTCAAAAAAAAACATAATGAGAAACCATGGCCTACAGTCTACGTACTTCACTGCTTACCCTGATTCACCATTCAATAACTTTACCTTTGAATAACAAGTATTGGAAAGATTTTAGATATTTCACCAATCCCTCTATCTATTCTTACTCTCTATACTATGGGATGTGGCAACATAACTCCATTTTTTAAAGTGGTTTTGCTTTATAAAACAGGAAGTTATGTTTCTGGACCCTGGCCGCTGCTTTGTGGAAATGTTACATATCAAATAATGTTATGAATATATTTTCCAAATATGCATATTTTTGACAAATTTCAAGAAAATGCGGGAGATGCCATAGCAGTAACTTTAGGCAAAGTCATCTGCTAATGTTCAATGAAATGCAACAATGTCTGAGTGTAACATTCATTTGCCTTGACCGGGATAACCAAATCCCTCAATGTCCGGCTAATGCTTCAGCCTTTAGCTTTTCATTTCATCACATCTTGGTCCTTTAAAGCCCCCAAAATTTCAGAGTGTAAGAGGATGCCTCGATAGCTTAACTGGCTTAAGCACTCGGCCAGACATCGAGGGATTCTGGTTCGAATCTCGGTCAAGGTGAATGAATTTTACACCCTGAAATTATGTATATTTTATTTCTCATACCCTGGATTTCATTGAATTGTGAGATCTTCAGGCATAAATGTATATTCTAATACTTCTTTGTAGTTAGGGTAGTGGAGGGGGAAGTGGTGGAGTGAACTAGTGGTAATGGGTTATAGAATAAATGTTTTAGACAGAAAGGTGGGGGGAAGGGAAGATTGTAGGTCACTGCATAATATCAGTCAAGGGTTGGATTCAGGAACCTCTGATGTTTCATTTGATTCAATTTTGTTTTTGGAGCACATCCAAAATGCAGTTTCTTCATATAACAGAACCCAATTCTCTTGCAT
Source organism: Hetaerina titia (assembly GCA_037158775.1). NCBI lineage: Eukaryota > Metazoa > Arthropoda > Insecta > Odonata > Calopterygidae > Hetaerina > Hetaerina titia. The sequence goes on from CM073777.1 coordinate 88,085,746, forward strand.
TAAAATTGATCCCTTGAACTGAAAAATTATGTACGACAATTTGAAAAACTTTCACCATAGAGCAAACATAAATAATTCGATAAGTCAAACTAAGAGCAAAGTGTACAGGAGAATCAGAATTGTAAGATACATGAGTTCACTAGAAGATGTCACAATGCAATGAATTGGGCAATAAAATATTTGCTGAAAAAGTTATTTCATTTAATTAGACTTTTGGAAGAAGAAAAATGTACCCTGGTAGTATTTCATATTACTTTCTATCCATGATTTCATTACTATCATTGAATCAAATGTATCCCTCCCTTTTCTAAACCCAAGTTAATCTTCCCCTAAATAGTTATTTACCTTCTTCACCAAAATTTTGTTGATGATGATAAGCACAACCTTTAATAAACATGAAATTATAGTTATCACCTTACAATCCCAACATGCTGCTGCTTTTCTTTTTCTTTTGGATAAGGAATCTTGATCTATTAAACTGATCTATTGAAATCTAGATGTGAATTTTCAATATTGTTTTTCACCTGAGTAATTTCACTCTATATATTGATATCAGGAAAAGTTTAATTTGTTTAAATTGCCCTACACATACAAAAAATTCTAATTCATTTTTTACCATTTTATGTGACAATTTACTGTCCCGTAAAACTTTGATCAAGCAATATCATGCATGTTTTTACATAGACTTAGTTTAATCCAATCCAATTCTGGGAAAATATATTAGTATTTGCCCAATTTACACATCCTCAAATTTACATTTTCCCAGAAAACACTCCTGATAAGACTACAATAAGCATATTGTATAGAAGAAATATAAATAACCATTTCATAAGAATTGCACAAAAATAATTTACACTAGAGCTTTAAGATTAAATATTGAAACTGACCACATTTCTATCTAATTGGAGATTCATTACCTAGGTATTTATGGAAATCATAGAGATACAAATAGAGATAACAATTATGGAATCACTTAATAGTTCATATTCCTTAACTTCATATGAATGGACATATGTATGGTATAAAAATAATAAATATTTACCAATCATCTCAATAATGACCTCAAATAAAGCCCTTTTACTCTAATATTAGGTTATTGTTAATCAGCAATCTATTGGCAAAGATTCCACGGAAGATAATTAGGAAAATATGATGTTTACATACCTCATGGCATTCATCTATGTCACGACAGTATTGGCCATCTGCACTAAGAGTATACCCATCAACACATTCACAACTAAAAGACCCGATTGTGTTACGACACCGTCCATTCCGACACAAATTATTTTGCATAATTCTGCATTCATCAATATCTGGAAAATAAAAAGATATTTTTTAAATTTCCCGAGCTTGAATTGTCTGAGAAAAAATGTTTACCTCTAAATAAAATTAAAAGTATAAGTATTGGGGCTAAAGGATTGCTGAAGCAGTACAAAACTCTATTTTCAAGGGAGCCAAAAACAATTACAAGATTTTCATTGAGCAATAGCTTCAAATGTTAAAATATTTATGATAAAAAATCGCGGGTTATAAATCTCATTTCCTTAATCACCAGCCATCAAATGTGAGAGCATTTTTTATAGGCAAGATATATCGTGTGAACAAAAACTTCTTAGCGAGACAAACAAAGGATTAGCCATTTATGGAAGAATAAAGGGATACAAATGGAGACATGTTCCTGTAAAATAAATTACATATAGGATAATTCAGTAATATTATATAATCAACCCAAATTTTCAGTTCTTGTTTTTTTTTATGCATAGAGCAAAGACTCATAGAGCATCATATAATATACAAGTACATCTATATTCACATAAAATTTATTCACTGCATGGAAATAATGTTAATTGCTGTAAACATAGCCATCCTATGAACTGCAAGAAAAAATCTGAAATAGTTGAAAAAATTGGTACACCTATTAGGATCAATAACTTCCAAAAGTGGCTTTATTATCAGGAACATTTGCATCCTGTACTGTAAGGATGCAAATGTTTCTGATGACACATTACCTCACACAAATTACTGATATTAATTTTCAGTACTGCAAAAACTTAATCTCAAAGTTGGCACATTGAGTTTCATATTCTAAAAATGTTTACTATAAATAAGCCAGTACCAAAAATGTACCTCCCTATATGCGTGTGAATAATGGTATGCAGTGTAAATAAAAAAGACCCTGATTCCTACCAATTTTTTGTACATGTTTTGCTTTATTCAAATCAATCCATGACTATTATGTGCAAAATAGAAGCAAACCAAAATGTTTTTCAGTAAATATTTGAAATACAAATATATAGTTTGCTACTTATACAAATGTACATATTGATACCTATCTTTCAAAATGATGTGGAATATTTATTTCATACTTAAATGATTTTCTAAACATTTGAACAAGAATCCATTGAGACTGAAAATAGAAAGCGTTGGAAAGAATAGAAAGAAATTTCCATAGGCAGTAATTTAATCATGTTATTGTCCAGCTATAAGGTTTTATTAGCAGATATAAGACTATTTTCAAAAGATGGTAAATAATATTAATGTATATTATTCACACAGACACTGAAAAAATTAAATTCAGGTTTGGAGTATTCTGTTATCCAGTGAACACAGCAAAGTTCACTGCATTAATATATTATGCATGAGTGATTTTGCATTTATTTTGCAAACATAGGTCAAAACAGTATGAATAGGCATTAGGGAATGTATAAATATCAATTGATCTGAATTGGTCGAATCACTCATGTAAGTTACATATAATGTAAGAATAATTAATTCTAATAAGGATTCAAATTTTATACATCATGGAAAAATATAACTTTGATGAAATCAAGTAGCTAAAATACTGATAAAAGTAACTCTCAACATTTTTCCAAATTATATTTAAATTTTACAGCGCTAAATCAGAAGGTCATGTGTAACAGTTTTGGAATGTGATAGATATGAAAATGGGGTAGCATGTAAATAGTATGCAATTGACATAGAGAGTCAAGTCATAACCTAAAATTATATATTTCCTAGACTTTTCATATTTCCCTGCTTTGATGAAATGATTTTCCATACTTTCTCAATGTTTACATATTTTCAAGGCTTGTGAAAAGTCTGACAACAAAAATACTTTCATCTGGTTTTTTTTTAAATACTAGCAAAATAAAGCATAGAACTATACAAAACATCATGTACCTCCTTACCAATGCAGTCATTGCTATGGCTCAGCTTAAAACCAGGAAAGCAGTGACACTTATATGATCCAACTGTATTTACGCAAGTTCCATTGTTACAAATATTTGGATGCCTTTGACACTCATCAACATCAACACAAGAGTCCCGGTTGGGTGTTAGAGCATATCCTGGATGGCAAAGGCACCGGAAGCTACCTTGAAAGTTGTTACAATCTCCATTTCTACATATGCCTGGTCTGTCCAGGCATTCATCAATGTCTGCAAAAGATGGAAAGGATTAATTGAGCTTCTTACACACTTTTTAAGACTGACTACGTTAAATAATATTTCCTTATTCTGTAAAGGATTATGGCTTAACCCTTTATAAAGAAAGGAAATATTATTAAAATCTAGTCTGCACAAGATTTAAAGATATTATTGGACAATTGTTGAAAAAATTCATCGGGTAACCAACTAGAGTATGCACATGGTATAGCCTCTAAGGGAAATGGGCAAGTTCTGAAATTTTCCTCATAATAGAGGAGCTTCATTTGAACACACTTATTTAATCCTACAAGTGAGGAGACCCAATTGTTTTACTGGCTCTCTGTATAGAAGAAAGGTGACGGACCAGATCCATCTCTTTTAGGTTAAAGAAAAGCAAGTAGAAAGAGGAGTAGGAGTAGTGCCCCAAAATGACTCACCAGGGAACTATAAATTATTGAAATCAATTTCTTAACTTTTTAACATTTGTACAAAAGACATGACATATTTATTTTCTTTGTCATAGTCTGGTTGTGACACCAAACCTTATTTATATCTGTTGATTTTCAGCCACATAATGTTTATTGACAATGGCACAGGGTTGTAAAGAGTGGCCATATCTCATGATGGTGGAATGGAATCCCTACTGAGATAGGAAGGAATCAGTTTGGAGGAGGGAGTTGATCCTTTCCTGCTAAGAAAGAGTTTGGGTTCTAAATATAAGGGGCACTGAGGTTTTGGAGGAAGCAACATTCAAACACACATGAATATTTCTCCCACAGTTACCCTTGTTCATTCAAATATTTTCATAGGTAATCCTAGCCAAAGGATAGGTAATCTGATTCTAATTACATGATATATTTTGTGCCATGAATTTTTTACATATTTAACAAAGCTTTGTCAGATACTTAATTATAAACTCCAACCCAACACCAATATCTTTTCTATCTATTGGAATTCTATCACATGGAATAAAACAAAGTAGTAGTAAAGCACATGGTCAAGGGCCAAAACACAGGTCACACTATACAGTCACCATACAGGTTTGAAAAATAGTCCAATGACCAGACAGGCTTTTGCATAGTGGAGGGGGGAGTTATTCAGAGACTCTTCACACCCTCCCAAATCTTTGTGGAGGTAACAAAGTGTAATGGCATTATCAAATTGCATAAATGTGATTGCAGTACCATCATAAGGAGCAGCACCAAGATGTTGGAGTCTCCTAGGTTATAAAAAAAGTTTGCCATGGATATTACGAAGTGAGCTCTCTATTATGGGTCACTCCATGAAAATATCCACACTAGATAACAGTGCTATTGTTCTCAGAATGTGTG